>OY997266.1:664511171-664513671 GCA_963921465.1 Triticum timopheevii
GCGCTCTCTCACATACTGATCATCTTAAAATGCTACCGTCAATCAAAGCAAGATAAGATGCATAAAAGGATAAACATCACATGCAATCAATATAAGTGATATGATATGGCCATCATCATCTTGTGCTTGTGATCTCCATCTTCGAAGCACCGTCGTGATCACCATCGTCACCGGCGCGACACCTTGATCTCCATCGTAGCATCGTTGTTGTTACGCCATCTATTGCTTCTACGACTATCGCTACCGCTTAGTGATAAAGTAAAGCAATTACAAGGCATTTGCATTTCATACAATTAAAGCGACAACCATATGACTCCTGCCATTTGCCGATAACTTTGGTTACAAAACATGATCATCTCATACAATAAAATATAGCATTACGTCTTGACCATATCACATCACAACATGCCCTGCAAAAACAAGTTAGACGTTCTCTACTTTGTTGTTGCAAATTTTACGTGGCTGCTACGGGCTTTAGCAAGAACCGTTCTTACCTATGCATCAAAACCACAACGATAGTTCGTCAAGTTGGTGCTGTTTTAACCTTCGCAAGGACCGGGCGTAGCCACACTCGATTCAGCTAAAGTGAGAGAGACAGACACCCGCCAGCCACCTTTAAGCACGAGTGCTCGAAACGGTGAAACTAGTCTCGCGTAAGCGTACGCGTAATGTCGGTCCGGGCCGCTTCATCTCACAATACCGCCGAACCAAAGTATGACATGCCTGGTAAGCAGTATGACTTGTATCGCCCACAACTCACTTGTGTTCTACTCGTGCATATAACATCAACGCATAAAACCTAGGCTCTGATGCCACTGTTGGGGAACGTAGTAATTTCAAAAAATCTCCTACGCACACGAGAGGGGAGAGTGTTGTCCACGTACCCTTGTAGACCGTAAGCGGAAGCGTTAGCACAACGCGGTTGATGTAGTCGTATGTCTTCACGATCTGACCGATCCAAGCACCGAACATACGGAACCTCCGAGTTCAGCACACGTTCAGCTCAATGACGATCTCCGGGCTTCGATCCAGCAAAGTTCCGGAGATGAGTTCCGTCAGAACGACGGCGTGGTGATGATGATGATGTTCTACCGGCGCAGGGCTTCGCCTAAACTCCACGACGATATGACCGAGGTGGAATATGGTGGAGGGGGGCACCGCACACGGCTTAGGGAACGATCTGTAGATCAACTTGTGTGTCTCTGGGTGCCCCCTGCCCCCGTATATAAAGGAGCAAGGGGGAGGCCAGACGGCCCAAGGGGGGCGTGCCAAGGAGGAGGAATCCTCCTCCTAGTAGGAGTAGGACTCCTCCTTTCCTACTCCTACTAGGAGGAGGAAGGAAGGGGGAGAGGGGGAAGGAAAGAGGGGGGCGCCGCCCCCCCCCTCCTAGTCCAATTCGGACCAGAGGGAGAGGGGGCGCGCGGCCCACCCTGGCCGCCCCTCTCTCTTCCCCACTAAGGCCCATAAGGCCCATTACTCTCCCGGGGGGTTCCGGTAACCCCTCCAGCACTCCGGTTTTCTCCGAAAACACCCGGAACACTTCCGGTGTCCGAATATAGTCGTCCAATATATCAATCTTTATGTCTCGACCATTTCGAGACTCCTCGTCATGTCCGTGATCACATCCAGGACTCCGAACAAACTTCGGTACATCAAAACTTATAAACTCATAATAAAACTGTCATCGTAATGTTAAGCGTGCGGGCCCTGCGGGTTCGAGAACTATGTAGACATGACCTAGAACTATTCTCGGTCAATAACCAATAGCGGAACCTGGATGCCCATATTGGTTCCTACATATTCTACGAAGATCTTTATCGGTCAAACCGCATAACAACATACGTTGTTCCCTTTGTCATCGGTATGTTACTTGCCCGAGATTCGATCGTCGGTATCCAATACCTAGTTCAATCTCGTTACCGACAAGTCTCCTTACTCGTTACGTAATGTATCATCCCGTAACCAACTCATTGGTCACCTTGCTTGCAAGGCTTATAGTGATGTGCATTACCGAGAGGGCCCAGAGATACCTCTCCGACAATTGGAGTGACAAAACCTAATCTCGAAATACGCCAACTCAACATGTACCTTCGGAGACACCTGTAGTACTCCTTTATAATCACCCAGTTACGTTGTGACGTTTGGTAGTACCCAAAGTGTTCCTCCGGTAAACGGGACACTAGTAGAAAAAGGGTCAAACGTGAAGCACAATAGTGCCGGTTTGAATTTCAGCCGGCACTAATGTGTACAATAGCACCGGTTCGTAGCGGCGATCAATAGCACCGGTTCTACGGCGAACCTTTAGTACCGGTTCATGCCATGAACCGGAACTAAAGGGGATGTGTCAGCCTGCGGTCAGGCTATGGCCCCACCATCACCATTTAGTGCCGGTTCGTACCACGAACCGGTACTAATGAGGTTATGGCAAGCTGTTTTTAGTCCCACCTCGCTCCCCTAACAAGCCTTTTACCACCTTAAATATGTTATTTCTCAAACTATC
>OY997266.1:668023729-668348729 GCA_963921465.1 Triticum timopheevii
TCCAGATAAGGACTTGGATGCGTACTTATGCAAGACGGCAAGGTAGTAGCCTATGTATCACGGCAGCTACGACCCCACGAGGAAAATTATCCTACTCATGATCTGGAATTGGCCGCAGTGGTTCATGGTCTAAAAATTTGGAGACACTATATCATTGGGAAGAGGTGCCAAATTTTTACCGATCACAAAAGTCTCAAGTATATATTTACTCAGCCAGATTTAAATCTCGTCAACGAAGATGGCTTGAGTTAGTCAAGGATTATGACCTTGGAATAAATTACCACCAATACCGCCTCCGCCGGACACACCAATGGCGTCGCCTGTGCGTTGTGCGAGTTGCTAGCCGTGAAGCTGGGAACCAGGGGCGGCCCCTGTTGGCCGCCCGCAAACCACGCCTGCAGCCCCTCAATAAAGCTAAGCACATCTCCGGAATCCGCGCCACTTGTGCCTTGAGTTCTTGAACCTCGCGCGACTGGCTTTCCGAGTTGGTCTTTCTCTCCTTTCGCCCACCAGCGTTATAGTATGACGACCATTTCATGGACAAGCCTTTGCCGGCCACACGACCAGCTGACGACGGCTTACTGAACTTATCCTTGTTTTTCATTATGTTTGACGCCCTATTTAAAGTGCTGTCCCAAGGGGAGCTCTAAGACAAACCCACGCTACTGCTTTCAGTGTCCTTTGGAAGGAATGTGAACCATTTAGAAATTTGGCTTCATTAATTAGAATGCTACCATATGGAGCTAATTACGCGGGGGTGTATTTCTCACCAAAACAAGCTCAAGTGCCTTGGTCTTCGGATCCGTGGTAAGCTCCTTTGTTACCGGGTCCACCTTGTACTGGGCCCTGACATAGTTCCTGGCCTTCTTGTCACGTTATTTCTCGAAGCGGGGCGGTAGGCCTTGCTCGGCACGCTCTGCGTCCTCCTTGTCCCATATAGGTTCCGCCACTCTGTAACCGCCGGGACCGAGTTGGTGGACCCCTAAGTTCAAGTCGCGCATATCTTTCCCCCACATACTTGATTCAACGGTTGCGTTGCTCTCACACTTGATCTCGAACTCCTTGTAGTCATCTTCGCTGATCGAAGGATTTTTCTCCTTGATCTTCTCATAACTATCACCTTTTTCAATCATTCTCTTCACCGCGCCTCTCCATGTAGCCAGGGCCGTGCTCATCTTTGTGAGGGCGGCACTGTTCACTTTATTCCCTGAGAGGCGTGTGTTTGGGACGTCACCGGGGAACTTGTATCGTTCGTGCATCTTCGTGATGAGGAGGTTGCGCAAATTCCCTCGTTCCTTATGCCTTAGGTTCTCGGTGTTGATCGAGAGGGTGGTCCGGAGAATGCACCCGAGCTGAACCGCGTACCCCTTGACTAATTCTTTGGGCGCCGTTGGATGCCCCTCGGAGGACACTTCAGTAAATTCCTCCTTGACGGTGCCGAGCACGTTCGGGCGCCGGTCCTTCCGTTGCCTCTTCGGTTGGTTGCCATCTGTGCGTGTGCTGCCATCATCAGTGGTGGCATCCTCGGCGGCACCATCAGTGGTGTCATCCCTGACGCCACTAGGGGTTGTGTAGTTACGATCGGTGTCTTCCGCGGCGTCCTCATAGAGGTGAGGTTCTTCCTCCATCTCCTAGGACAGCTCCCAGAATTGCTTGCCCAAACCGCTGGCCTCATCGTTCTGGGCCATGTTCGCTCTAAATAGGAAAAAAATTTGGTCAAAAAGTTGGTTATTGTCAAGGAACAAGATCTCTAAGTTGTCCAAATAACCTAATTCTCAAGGAATTCACTGTTAGTGTGTTGTTGCTAAGGTCCAAGTCCCTTCCTAACCCCCTTCTTGTCTCCTCTCACTATCTCTCTCACACACATGGCAAGCAAGGTTGTCTGAGTGTGTGAAAAAATACTAAACTAATCCAAGGGCTGAAAATTGATAATCTATTTTAGATTTCAGTTTTCTTTCTTGGGGCTTCGGTGTGCGGTATAAAACTGAATTTTGGGAATCTACAGAATGAACAAGCTAAGGGCTAAGCTTTCATCATCTAGGTTTTTATCGACACCGAGGCACCCTAAAAGCCAAGGTTTTATCATTTAGGGTTTGGATCTAGCACACTATCCATTGCTTACCACTTAAGTTGGATCCTTCTTCTTCCTCTATCCATCCAAGAGAGATAGATAGATAGATAGATAGATAGATAGATACTAAGTAGCTAGAGTAAAAAATTGTTGGTGAATTTCTGAAACTCCTTTCAGAATCTTCAGTCAGAAAGAGTTATGCCTATGTTAGTTGTGAAAGTTACATGTATGTGTGTGTGTGTGTTTGTACAGTGACATGTAGTGTGTCAAAGTGGCAGCATCCACCCCCAAATTTACAAGTTTGTTTCCATGCTTGTTGGGATTTGCAGCCTGTGAAGGTTCTGGATGGTGTTGATGGAGGCTGGTGCTGTGCGACTAGGAGTACCACTGTACAGTCATAGGATGGTCTGATGTTAACAAGTTTTCAATGTTAACAAGTCATAGGATCGGACTGGCAGTACCACTGTACAATCATAGTTGATCCTACTTAATTAAGTACTAAGATACTCCGGCCCATGCATTAGTCGCAAGTACCCCATATGTCCTATTTTTAGCAAAGTCATGCTAAAATTCACGAAAAATTTCAGCATGACCTTTGCTGAAAATAGGACATATGGAGTACCAGAATTTGCCGGAACGGAAGTTAATTGACATTCCAGCAAACTCAAGGGCCTCTGCAACCCCACAACACCCCACAATATCATCACGACACGATAGTCGAAGACAAAACCAAAAATGGCATGCTATGTAGCCTTAATGCTACAGAACATATGAAATACATGCAAGCAATATATATGATATAAACTCAAATAATTTTTGAATAAAAAAAGTAGCTAAAAGCAGCAGCAAGCAAGCAATTCATAATATTATTGTGTAGTCTCAGAATCTGGAGTAATTGACAGAATCTGGAGTAATTGATTGTTTCCAAAATGTGGAGTAATCTTCTCAAGTTACATGTTCAGTTGTGCTTGACCAAAAATTTAGACAGGAAAATTTTCGATGATTTATTACTGACAGCTCAACATCTCTGTAATTGTATGACACTCAATGTGGTGTTGTTATGTGTGTTGGAGTAACATCTCTGTAATTGTATGACACTGAATGTGTATTCATCAATAAACTTACAATACTCAGTGTAAACTAAGGTTCAATTGGTCAGGAATGCTTGCTTATTTAGAGTTTTAGGCCAAAGGTCGTCAAGCACAAATCCATTAAGGAGTTAAAGGAACCACCAGTGTGGTTTGATTGCTAACTAGCATCAGAGAAGACACACACAGGTGGGTACAAGGTAATAAGAATGCTGGATCACTACTAGTCTACAGCTGTTAGGAGTGGGGCATTATAGTAAAGATATGGTGGAACTGAATAATAGGAACTGCTTGTGCACGATTGAATAATCCTGCCACGAAAAAGAGATTCGAATAAGAGTCTACCATGCCTTTTATTCATTTCCTACAATGAGATAGCATTTGAATTTCCTTCTTTCTTAATAAGAGTGGCTAACAGGATGTTATATTCATAATAGTTTGTAGTAAGAATGAAATGTAGGAATACACAATACATCAGTTCCACCAATATTTCATCTTGCAATAGCCTATAATGTTAGAACAGTAGGTCCAAAGAGTCCATGTTCTTGGTTCATTTATCTGACAGGGGTGTAAGACCAATGCCCTAGGAGCAAGTCGCCATGCCTGCCAAATCTAAATGCATCTCAATTCAACTAGAGTGGACAAATAAACAATGAGATGCTGGCAATGCCATGAGTGGGGCCTTGACTGCGAATTTGGTGAAATAGAAAGATCGGAACTGCCCTCCTATGCAATATCCAACCATCCGCTCACAAGAAATGGTTTAGAAACATTCAAAGGAAGCCTCACTTGCAGGACTACTTTCATCATATCAATCTCCAAGTTCAAAAACACATGAACCTAAGCACATACTAGATCTCTGTTCCAATTATTCAATACAAGCCATCGGGCGGACGCCTCTTACATATAGTTAAAGAAATGCAGGCATAACTAGAACACCAGGCTGATAGTGGTGACGACCAACCTGTCATCAGTCGGCAAGATTATTGCCATGACCCCCATCGGGCACTATAATTCTAGAGTATATTACACTGCAATTACAAATAAAAAAAGCATGGGGATTACAACCTGGACTAACACTACACTACAACAACACTATAGGGCTAGTACATACAAATTCAGAGAGATGATATAACACTGATAAGAGCAAGGGAACTAAACACCTACAACAATATAAGAGGGATTCAGGAACTACAAGAGAAAACATGAGCATGCAACTGAAGGAAGCCCGTGGTGCCCGTACATGGCAGCAGAAGGAGGAGGAGGAAGGAGACAAGGGGTAAAGGGGGCACCTGTTGCCGAGCAGCTGGTCCAGCTGGATGATTGACTGCTCCTCCTCGTCGGTGAAGTTGCTACGCTTGATGTCCGGCCGCAGGTAGTTGATCCACCGAAGCCAGCAGTTCATGTCGCACCGTAGCAGGCCTATGAAAACAACACAGTAAACGGAGGTCAGTGACGGATCTTGAGCGCCCTGAATGCCGAGCCGCAAGACGGGAGACGCTGGAGATGCGTTTGTGAGACGAAGGGAGGGAGGGACTCACCGGCTTGCTTGGGCAGAGCGCGCCAGTTGCCATGGCCGTGGCTGTGGATGCGGGCGCGGCGGTCGTCGGAGCGGGCGCGGAGGTCGTCGGAGCGGGTGCGGGGGGTCGTCAGCGGCAGTGCAGCGGGCGCGGGGATCTGGCGAGCGATGGACAAAAGGGGGATCTGGGGGTCTGGGGAGGATGGGGAGAGGGAGGCGGCGGGGGCGCCGGGGCGGCGGTGGCACAGTGGGTTGGGGAAGCGGCGGTGGCGGCGGCGCAGTGGATGGGGGGGCTGAGAGAGATGTGATCGATTGGGGATTTTAGTGGGGGGAGGGTTAGCAATGGCGCACCCCATAGCGGTGCGCCATTAGTAAAAAAAATTTGATAGCAATGGCGCACCTCCTGGTGGTGCGCCATTAGTAAACTTTTTTTTGGATAGCAATGGCGCACCTCCTAGCGGTGGGCCACTAGTAATTTTTTTGGATTTTTAGTTGCATTCATTTGTGAATTGGTAAAACATTTAGGAAGTATTACACTTATGATTGCTTCTTTAGTATTACGGTTGAAGAAGTGGATCGTGGCATCGATGCAGTGGCGATCCCGGCCGACCCGTTGGCGTACTCGATGTATTCGGAGGAGGCTTGGCTCCTGGAGTGGACGAAGGGGGCCATGGAGGGTTTGGCTGGCTGGGCGCGCCGCGGCGGAGGGCCGGCAGCGGCGGCTTGAACCCTAGGTCTCGCTCGGGGGGAGGGACGGGGCGGGTGGTGCGCTTGTCCGATTCCGTTCTGGGGAACCGAGCGAGGAGACAGGGGAGGGTGCGGGGGGTTGTCGGCGGCGGTGGAGCGGGGGAATGTGCGGGGGGTCATCGGCGATGGTGGAGCGGGGGAGGGTGCGGGGGGTCGTCGGTGGCGAGGAGGATCTGGCGAGTGGGGATAGCGATCGAGATGGAGGGGGATCTAGCGCGGGGGCGAGGGGGAAAGGGATAGTGGGGGGAAGGTTAGCAATGGCGCACCACCGAGGGGTGCGCCAAAAGTAACTCTTTTTATTATTTTTAGTTGCGTCTAATAATTTTTCAGAAAATGACGATCAAATTGGAAAACATTTATGAATGTGAAAAAATATGATCAAATTTTTTATTTGAAAATATTTATGAATATGAAAAAATATCATCAAATTTGTTATTTGAAAATATCATCAAATTCGTTATTTAAAAATATCATCAATATTGTAATTGGATTTTTAGTTGTATTCATTTGTGAATTGGTAAAACATTTATGAATATGAAAAAATATCATCAAATTTGAAAAAATATTCATGAATTCAAAAAGTGCCCATGAAATTTAGAAATATTCATGAGTTCAAAAAATATTAACAAATTCAGTACTTTTTGTGAGTTAGAAATTCAATACAATAATAAACATAAATAAATATTCATGAGGACACTAGAACAGAAGAAATATCATTTCAATATGTTGAAATACAATCGAGAAATGAAGGCTACAATTTAAATACAATCGATCTTAGCTAGCTGTCTGTTCACAATCTTCTTGCACTTATTTTTCGCAAATGGAGTTCTTCTCTTGAACGGACGTCCTTTAGGTAGGATGGTCCTGCTTCTTCTTGTGGTGTATGCTGGTACTTCATCGTCGTCGTCATGTTCCATCTTCGGGTCGCCGTACTTGTCGAAGTCTTGCTCATTGGCGACTCCATCCATTCCGATGATCTTCCTTTTGCCTCTCGTCACGACAACACGACTGGGCTTTCACGGATCGGTAATGAAGAAGCATTGGTCCACTTGGGAAGCCAGTACCCATGGCTCATTTTTCGCGGTGACGTTTGCGCCCGCGGTCTTGGATTTGGCTTCGGGTATAACCATGGTGGTGAAATACCGGTCTTCTTTTAGGACGCTCTTGGCCCATCTGACACGGAACATCGGGACCTTCTCTCCAGCGTAGCTCAGCTCCCAGATCTCCTCGATCCTTCTGTAGTATCTGTCCTTGTCGTTACCGGTGTAGGATTCCATCGTTACCCCGGAGTTCTGATAACCATCGCTCTTCATGTCCTTTCCCTCGGTGTAGAATGTGTAGCCGTTGATATTGTACGCCTCATACGTCATCAGGTTGTGCTCGGCGCCCTGTGACAAGGCGAATATGAGTTGTTCTTCCGCGGAAGAATCCTCATGTAAAGGGTACGGCAGAAGCTTCTCCTTGAACCAACACGTGAAGCATGAGTTGTGGTCTTTGATTATATCTCCGTCCGTCCTCTGTTGGCCTCGGTCATTGTATGTCTTCTCAATAAAGGTTTGCTCTACCACCCAAGGATCAACCACATCTCTGTGTTGTAGCGCGACTAGGTTTGCTCTTTCAAAGTCGGCGAGTCGACCATCGAAGTCGACATGCATTTTGCGGCGACCCTCATGGTGACCCCATCCAGCGAGCCTGCCGAGGTGCCTGTTGATGGGCAGACCAACGGGGTTCTCGATGCCTAGATAATTCGTGCAGTAGGAGATGCACTCTTCGGTCAGAAAGCCCTGGCTATGCTTCCCTCTGGACGTGACATGTTGCGAATGTATCCTTTGATGACACCATTCATCCTTTCGAACGGCATCATGCTGTGCAGGAACGTCGGCCCGAGTCGGATGATATCCTCCACGATATGGACCAGCAGATGCACCATAACATCGAAGAATGCAGGCGGGAAGTACATCTCAAGCTCGCATAGTATCACCACGATCTCTTCCTGTAGCCTTCTGAGTTTCCTCACACCAACCCACTTCCGAGAGATGACGTCGAAAAATTTGCATAGGCCAAATAGCGTTTCACGGACATGCGCATCCATGATCCCACGGATTGCAACTAGAAGTATCTGCGTCATCAGCACGTGACAGTCGCGAGACTTCATCCCGCTGAACTTCTGCTTCGCTGAGTCTTGGTATCTGCTTATCTTCCCCGCGTAACCGTAAGGAAGTTTTACTCCTACGAGGCAGGTGAAAAACTGCTCTATCTCCTCCTGACTTAGAGTGAAGCACGCGGGAGAGAAGTCATTTCTGGTCTTCTTGTCCTTTTTGCCTTTGCGACAACTTTTCGTGTCCTGCTTCGCCTCATCATCATCATCATTAGCGTGAAGCTCTTCCCTAATGCCCATTGATTTCAAGTCTTCCCTTGCTTTCGGCCCATCTTTGGTCCTCTCTGGCATATTGAGCCGGGTAACAAGAAGACTCTCGCACACGTTCTTCGTGATATGCATGACATCAAGGCTTTGAGGCACACAGTGGATCTTCCAGTATGGCAAGTCCCAGAAAACAGACCTCATTTTCCATACCTTTAGCAGCGGTTCTGGCGCCTTTCGCTTCTTTCCCGGCTCTGGCACCTTTTGCTTCTTTCCCGGCAGTGGGCAATCTTTCCAATTTTTTAACAGCTCGTCTATTTCCTCGCCGCTCCTCGTACGCGGGCGTCTTCGGGGTTCGGTTTCACCATCGAACAGATCCTTGCATTTTCTCCATGAGTCATCGTCGTGAAGCCACCTTCGATGTCCCATGAACACGGTTTTCGAAGACCCGGGATCCCTTTCTAGCTAGCGATAGGTTGTGTCATCCATGCACCTGACGCATCCAGAAAATCAGTGGACCACCTGCCCCGCGACATATCCGTAACTGAGATAGTCGTGCACCATCGTGGGCAGTGCAGCTCTCATAGGGAAATATTCTTTCTCTGTGGCATCCCACGTATTGGTTGACGTTTTCCACAGCATGTCTAGCTCCTCTTTCAGCAGCCCCAGATACAGATTGATGTCGTTCCCTAGTTATTTCGGCCCTTCAATTAGCATACTCATGTGAATGTACTTCCTCTTCATGCACAACCAGGGGGGAAGGTTGTATATCCACACAAACACATGCCAGGTGCTATGTGTGCTTCTCTGGCTGCCAAACAGATTGACTCCATCGGTGCTCGCAGCCAGCACGATGTTCCTTGGAAAGTTCCCAAATTCTGGGTGTTTGAGGTTCAACGCTTGCCACTAGCTCGCATCCTTAGGGTGACTCAGCATCTTGTCTTTTTTATTTATCTCCGGATCATTTGCATCATCCTCTGGCTTCTTCTCCTCCCTATCTGCGTGCCAACGCAGGAGCTTTGCTATCTTAGGGTCTGCAAAATACCGTTGCAGACGAGGAGTGATCGGAAAGTAGCACACCACTTTTCGAGGAGCTTTCTTCCTCTTCTTGTATCGAGTGATGCCGCACACCGAACATATGGTAGACTCCGCGTGCTCGTCCCGATAAATGATGCAATTATTCATGCACACATGGTATTTCACGTGCGGTAAATCTAGAGGACACATGATTTTCTTCGCCTCCTTGAAAATGGTCGGGCACTTGTTCCCCTTGGGAAGACGTTCATGCCAGAATGACATGTTCTCGTCGAAGCATGCCTCGGTCATTTTGTGTTTTACCTTCATCTCTACAGCCATGAGCGTTACTTTCAGGAGGGTATCCTCGGGCCTCCATCCTTCATACAATGGAGTAACCGCATCTATCTCCAGTTGATCCAGCTTGGCTTTCTCTCGGGCGGCAGCTCTTGCGTTATCCGTCTACTTGAGAAGCAGCTCTTAAATATGAGAGTCCTGCACCCATCCCGTCGATGGTCCGGCATCTTCATCTTCATCTTCAAGATCATGCCCTTCGTCTGCTCCGGCATCTTCCTCATCATCATGTCCGGCATCTTCTACATGATGACTGTGTACTGCATCTACTTCGTGATCATGTCCTGGAGATTCTTCATCTTCTCGCCCGCCCTCGTCGCGGTTTTCTTGCTTCCCTTCGTCATTTCTTGCCCGGCCCCCATGGACGACTTCATAATCATCTTCATCACCTTGCCACCGATAGCCATCTATGAAACCACGCAAGAGCAGGTGGTCCCACACTTGTACGGAATCCGGCTCCATAAGGCTCCTTAGCTTGCATCTTCGACACGGACATATTATCTCCGTCTCGTTCTTCTGAAGCATCTCGGACTTCGTGGAGCTCAAAAACCTAGTCACGATGCCTTCGGTCATCGTGCGGACCATGGTCGCCTGCGGGGTAGAGGAAAACGATATTTTAGAACCAAGAAAAAGTTTGGCATGACTTTGCCTAAAAATAAGACCAAAAAGAATGCATAGTGCCAAATTCTCGCCGAAACGGAAATGAATCAACATTCCGGCAAAATATTGGCAACTATCGCCTTTCAAATACCGGTACCTGCAAACAAAAATATATATGCAACACCACAAACATATGCAACACCGCAAACATAAGTAGATCTAGCTAGGCCATAAAAGGTGCATGTCCACGTTGTTGGAGGGAGAAAAAAGTAGATCTACAACATAAAGAAAGCTTTCCCCTTACTTACATATCAAAAAAGGTAATTTAACCACTTAATTTGGGTGAATCTATGGTGCAAATGAGGTGAGGAGGAGGAGGCAGCCGAGACTAGCTTGGAGGAGGAGGTGGAGAGAATGAAGTGGGGAAAGTGAGTGTGGTAGGTGGCTGTCCAAAATATCTAGTTGGTCTCAGGTTACTAATGGCGCACCACCTATAAATGCGCCATTAGTAACCCTGCTTACTAATGGCGCACCAGTTAGGTGGTGCGCCATTACTAGTTTTGCAAAAAAGTAAATGTTAGTAGTGGCGCACCGTGTATGTGGTGCGCCATTACTAGTTTGAACTAGTAATGGCGCACTATACTCTGGTGCGCCATTACTAGTTTTGAAAAAAAAGTAAAAAAAATTGTTAGTAGTGGCGCACGGGGTGTGTGGTGCGCCATTACTAGTTAAAACTAGCAATGGCGCACTGTGCCCTGGTGCGCCATTACTAGTTTTGGAAAAAAAATTAGTAGTGGCGCACCGTGGGTGTGGTGCGCCATTAGTGTGATGGACACTAATGGCGTACCAACACATGGTGCGCCACTGCTATATAGTAGTGGTGCACCACATGTGTGGTGCGCCACTAATGTCCATATCATCTATAGCCCTTTTCCTAGTATTGCCATAGCCCCTCCGATGAGTTGAGAGTAGTTTACCACAGACCTTTGGGTCCATAGTTATTAGCTAGATGTCTTCTTCTCTCTTTTTGGATCTCAATACCATGTTCTCCTCGATCTTCTTGGAGATCTATTTGATGTAACTCTTTTTGCAGTGTGTTTGTCGAGATCCGATGAATTGTGGGTTTATGATCAAGTTTATCTATGAGAAATATTTGAATCTCCTCTGAATTCTTTTATGTATGATTAAGTTATCTTTGCATGTCTCTTCGAATTATCAGTTTGGTTTGGCCTACTAGATTGATCTTTCTTGCAATGGGAGAAGTGCTTTGCTTTGGGTTCAATCTTGTGGTGTCCTTTCCCAGTGACAATAGGGGCAGCAAGGCACGTATTGTATTGTTGCCATCGAGGATAAAAAGATGAGGTTTCTATCATATTGCATGAGTTTATCCATCTACATCATCTCATCTTTTTTAATGCGTTACTCTGTTCTCTATGAACTTAATACTCTAGAAGCATGATGGATAGCGGTCGATGTGTGGAGTAATAGTAGTAGATGCAGGCAGGAGTCGGTCTACTTTTCACGGACGTGATGCCTATATACATGATCATGCCGAGATAATCACGTAATTATTTTCTTTTCTATCAATTGCTCGACTGTAGTTTGTTCCCCCACCGTAATACTTATGTTATCTTGAGAGAAGCCACTAGTGAAACCTATGGCCCCCGGGTCTATTTTTTATCATATAAGTTTGCTATCTACTTTTATTTGCATCTTTACTTTTCCAATATATATTATAAAATACCAAAAATATATTTATCTTATCATACTATCTCTATCATATCTCACTTTTGCAAGTGGCCGTGAAGGAATTGACAACCCCTTTATTGCGTTGGTTGCGAGTTCTTTATTTGTTTGTGTAGGTGCATGGGACTTTTGAGGAGCCTCCTACTGGATTGATACCTTGGTTCTCAAAAACTGAGGGAAATACTTACACTACTATTGCTGCATCACCCTTTCCTCTTCAAGGAAAACCAACGCAAGCTCAAGATGTAGCATGAACATGAATGTAATGTCGGTGAGAAATACGTACTCCCCCAAGCTTAGGCTTTTGGCCTAAGTTGGTCTATGCCCATGGATCGCGGCTACTCTCTCCGGTGTACTGAGGAGTGTCATCTGGGTACCACTGACTGGCGATCTTCTCCGGATCCCACTGATAAAAGGATGGACGATAAGGGTCAAGTGGTGGTTCCGGCTCAGGCTCTGGAGCTGATGTCTGGCCCCATTGCATGTAAATAGCCTCCGGCAAGACGAGGTATGTGCCTGCAGTTAAGTCAAACAAGGTGGGTGCTAACGAGGATATTTATTGGGGGTAGGGTAATAGGCCTAACTAAATACCCTACCCATGGACACCATACACTTTGTACTAGGCCCCAGGCCAGATCACCGTCTAGATGTACTGCAACTTGAAAGTCACTCGGACGGCAACAACCACTCGGAGCATGGCACTCCACTCGACAAGATCATTTCACTCGATTGTGTAACTCACTCGGATATGCGAAGACCAATAGTCAGCATGACGGTTTTGTAGTGGGTAGGCATTATGGCATTGATGCTCCACTATGTGACATAAGGGGTGACGGGGAGGCGCACTCTACATAAGCGACCCCCACCACTAGACTAGGGAGGTTCTCATTCTTTCTTCCATCTCTCTCTTTTCGCCATTAGTATCAGGACTATGGGGATCCGTTCTCCTCTCATTTGTAGTCTTCGGATACATACTAAGATAAAACAAAGCCTCTCCAGAGCACGAGACGTAGGGTCGTTATCTCCAGCGCGAGAGGCCTGAACTCGCTAAAATCACCGTGTCACCCATATGCACCTCGATAGATCATGCTCCTTTACCCTATACCTTATTATTGTCGGAATCGTTCCCACGACAGATGCATGCAAGATAATAGTTTCACTATGTTTCTTGTGAAATCTCAAATTATACTTAAGCATCTTCTCATCATTTTTAACAATCAACTCATGTGCTACCATACTCTTATAATTTAGAAAGGCAGGGGGCAGCAGCTTTTCCTCTTTCTCATAATGCCTAATAGGTATCTTGAAGTTGTTTGGCAAGGCGTGAAGCATAGATACCTCCAAAGATGGGGCCCTTTGTACGGTTCAGACTTAATCATTTAGCAATAATAGCGCCCATACTAACAGAGTTATCACGAAATAAAGCATTGAAGAAAATAATAATATCCGGAACACTAAGTTTTCCACAGTTTTCGCGACCAATTAAGCATCCACTAGCAAATATTGCAAAGTAACGTAGAACAAGAAATTGTAAGCTAGTAATTCTTGCATCAGAAACCTTCCTCGTTTCCCCTACAATAATAGTGTCAATCAATCCATCCACATCTTTACAGTGTGGTTCCTCTAACCTGCCCCGAAAGTTATCTTGCAAACCGCACAAAATTCATATAGTGACACCTCCCTAGCCATATCATATAAATGAAACTCTACTGAAGGAGGTGATTTCTTAGGATAAAAGTAGAAATTTTTCACGAAAATATTGGTGATTAAGAGATAATGTTCGATCTGGTCGTGGAGGAAGTTGGTGAGGCCCGCATTATCAGCCAATGAATAAAAATCATCATGAATCCCGGCTGCTCTCAAGAAATCATCACAAGGCCATTCACACGGCCGCACTTCCGCGACGCGAGGGAGATTATACTTGGGCTTTTCATTCTCCTTACTTTGTTTATCCTTAGAGCCTTGGCTAGAAGAGCCCCTCAAAAAAATCTCTTCATCTTTTTCTTAAAATTTCTAAAAATTTTAGTATCTCGAAGTAAAAGTGAACCAAATTGAACAATATTGATAGCAACTACTCCCACAAGTCCCTAGAGACTATATCATGCATTAGAACAACTTGGGACGATATAAATTTGGCAGGCAAGCTCAAGAACAGGGTCACCTAGGCAGCAAAAATTTGAAATGAATAAAGCACTAGAACAACAACTAATTGGACCAATGGAGGAGTCACATACCAAAGAATAATCTCCCAAAGTAGTTTTGTGAATGGAGCTTTGAGCAAGGAGATCAAAAATGGCAGCAAAATGAGCTAGAACTGGAGTTATACCCCACGTCATGCGTAGAGTTAACTGCCTTCATTTTTGCATCCATGGAGCAACTAGCTATACCCCACATCATGCATGGAGTAAACGCATTCAGTTTCGCATGCATGGAGTAGTAACTCCCTGGCGCCGCATGGGCGCACGACGGCCCTTCGCTTTGATGTCGACTCCCCAACGCGGGGCACCAACGACTGAACGATGGTCCCTGTAGGAGAGCAACTCCGTCCACCATCGACTGCACAGACACACAATGGCACCTCCTTCCGACTTCAGCTGCTCGGCAACAGTTCCCGCGGTGGAGACGGTCTCGCCGTAGACCCAACGCGGCATGAGGGCCGGAGGTCGGTCATGGCACCGCACGCGAGTGCCAGTTTCTTCATCCCGCACACTACTCGGCCGCCACAACCACGGAAGCAACCTCGACCTTCCGAGTGGTTTCGACCGGCGTCCAACTCCACGAACAATGAAGGCACCACAAACGACCACCGGCGAGCGGTCCGTCCCTCGTCTCCGGCCTCGTCTAGGACACCGTCAGGCAAGCTTGTACAAACGCCCTCCGACGTGGTCCGCCGCCTCATCTCTGGCCTCTTCTATGATGCCGTCGGTGAGCTCGTACAAACGCCCTCCGGCACGGTCCACCATGTCGTCTCCGGCCTCGTCTACGATGCTGTCGACGAGCTCGTACAAATGCCCTCCTGCACGGTTCGCCGCGTCGTCTCCGGCCTCGTCTTCAACGCCGTCGGCGAGCTTGTACAAACGCCCTCCGGCGCGGTCCGCCGCGTCGTCTCCAGCCTCATCTACGACGGCCCCACGCACGGCCACCTTCTCTCGCCGGCGTCAAGCACTCGGCAGCTGGGCTAGCTTTTGTCTCGCTTGCATGCAGGCTCCTCTAATGGCATATCCCACTTGCATGCATAGAAGGAGAAGAAAGGAAAGTACTTTGATGGACAAATCAATGACAATTAGTGCGCATTCAAGAGAAGGAATCTGCCATTACATCAATTTCGCAAGAGTTCTAGCATGCGGATTCTGGACCTGGGGCAAATCCATCAATGCATTGGACGTGGACGACTCCATCAGTGTGTTGGATCGCGGGCAACTCCTTCAATGCATAGTTACCTGGGTTTTATTGTTCCATGTCTATCTGGGATCTGCACCAAGTCAACCTCATCGCCTGCCCGCCGGCGCCCAGCTCCAGTGTCGTCACGCCTGGATGCCTCCGCTGCATCGTGTCTTTGGCCGCTAGCAGCCGCCCACCTCCAGCGGAGGGAGCAGCGCTCGTGGGCACGTCCACGCCGAACCTCACCAACGTCTGTGAGCCCAGTACTCCCTGTTGGTTTGTCCAACCAGCTCCACACCGACCAGGAAATTGTTGACAGTAGGAAGAGGAAATTCAAAACCTCCATTAATAATCGATGAAATTTTTCCAATAGAATTGATACTGTCAACTTGAGGTTGTTTCCTCGGAAAATGTACCGTATGCTCATTACCATTAACATGAAAAGTGACATTGCCTTTGTTGCAATCAATAACAGCCCCTGCAGTATTCAAAAAGGGTCTACCAAGGATAATCGACATACTATCGTCCTCGGGAATATCAATAATAACAAAGTCCGTTAAGATAGTAACGTTTGCAACCACAACAGGCACATCCTCACAAATACCGACAGGTATAACAGTTGACTTATCAACCATTTGCAAAGATATTTCAGTAGATGTCAACTTATTCAATTCAAGCCTACGATATAGGGAGAGAGGCATAACACTAACGCCCAAGATCACATAAAGCAGTTTTAACATAGTTTCTTTTAATTGAGCATTGTATAGTTGGTACTCCTGGATATCCAAGTTTCTTTGGTATCCCACCTTTAAAAGTATAATTAGCAAGCATGGTGGAAATTTCAGCTTCTGGTAATATCCTTCATGTACTTAGCATAAGGATTCACTTTAAGCATATCAGTCAAACGCATACACAAAAAGTTAGGTCCAATCATTTTAGCAAAGCGCTCAAAATCCTCATCATCCTTTTTCTTGGATGGCTTAGGAGGAAAAGGCATGGGTTTCTGAACTCATGGTTCTCTTTCTTTACCGTGCTTCCTAGCAATAAAATCTCTCTTATCATAACGTTGATTCTTTGATTGTGGGTTATCAAGATCAACAGCAGGTTCAGTCTCTGCATTATTATTTTTGCTAGGTTGAGCATCAACATGAACATTATCATTAACATTATCACAAGGTTCATGTTCATCACCAGATTGTGTTTCAGCATCAGAAATAGAAATATCATTGGGATTCTTAGGTGTGTCTACAACAGGTTCACTAGAAGCATGTAAAGTCCTATCATTTTTCTTTTTATTCCTTTTAGAAGGACTAGGTGCATCTAAATTATTTCTCTGAGAATCTTGTTCAATTCTCTTAGGGCGGCCTTCAAGATACAAAGGTTCCAGAGTCATTTCACCAGTTCTAGTAGCCACTCTAACAGCAAAATCATGTTTATTATTTAATTCATCGAGCATATCACTTTGAGCCTTAAGTACTTGTTCTGCCTGAGTGGTAACCATAGAAGCATATTTACTAATGAGTTTAAGTTCACTTTAACTCTAGCCATATAATCACTCAAGTGTCCAATCATGTAAGCATTACTCTTCAATTGTCTACCAATATAAGCATTAAAGTTTTTTTGTCTATACATAAAGTCATGAAATTCATCCAAACATTGGCTTGCAAACTTAGTAGACGGGATTTCGACTTTATCATATCTATAGAGAGAATTTACCTTTACTACCTGTGTCGGGTTATCAAGACCATGTATTTCTTCAATAGGTGGTATATTAAGGCCATGTATTTCTTTAACAGGAGGTAAATTCTTAACATCTTCAGCTTTAATACCTTTTTCTTTCGTAGATTTCTTTGCCTCTTGCATATCTTTAGGACTGAGAAATAGAACTCCCCTTTTCTTCGGAGTTGGCTTAAGAGTTGGCTCATGAATTGGCTCAGGAAGTGTCCAATTATTTTCATTAGTCAACATATTATTCAATAGCAATTCAGCTTGGTCGTCTGTTCTTTCCCTAAAAATACAACCAGCACAACTATCCAAGTGGTCCTTGGACGCATCAATTGGTCCATTATAATAGATATCAGGTATTTCATTTTTCTTAAGAGGATGATCAGGCAAAGCATTAAGTAATTGGAGAAGCCTCCCCTAAGCTTGTGGGAGACTCTCTTCTTCAATTTGCAAAAATTATATATTTCCCTCAAGGTAGCTTGTTTCTTATGAGCAGGGAAATATTTAGCAGAGAAGTAATAAATCATATCCTGCGGACTACACACACAACCAGGATCATGAGAATTAGACCAAGTTTTACCATCACCATTTAATGAGAATGGAAATATCTTAAGGATATAGTCGTAGCAAGATTTCTCATCATTAGTGAACAGGGTGGCTATATCGTTCAATTTAGTAAGATGTGCCACAACAGTTTCAGATTCATAGCCATAGAAAGGATCAGATTCAACCAAAGTAATTATATTAGGATCGACAGAGGAATCATAGTCCTTATTAGTAACAAAGATAGGTGAAGTAGCAAAAGCAGGGTCATATTTCATTCTAGCATTCAGAGTTTTCTGTTTCAGTTTAGCTAATAACTTCTTAAGATCATATCTATCATTGCAAGCAAGAAAATCTCTAGCAGTTTCTTCATCCATAACATAACCCTCAGGAACAACAGGCAATTCATATTTAGGGAGAGAACCTTCATCATCACTATCTTCAATAATATCAGTTTTAATAATTTCATTCTCTCTAACCCTAGCAAGTTGTTCATCAAGATATTCACCTAATGGCATAGTAGTGTCAAGCATAGATGTAGTTTCATCATAAGTATCATGCATAGTAGAAGTGGCATCATCAATAACATGCGACATATCAGAATTCATAGCATAAGCAGGTTTAGGTGTCACAAATTTACTCATAAAAGAAGGAGAATCTAGTGCAGAGCTAGATGGCAGTTCCTTACCTCCCCTCGTAGTTGAGGGATAAATCTTAGTTCTTTCATCCTTCAAGTTCCTCATAGTGACCAGCAGATATAAATCCCAAGTGACTCAAAGAATAGAGCTATGCTCCCCGGCAATGGCGCTAGAAAATAGTCTTGATAACCCACAAGTATAGGGGATCACAACAGTTTTCGAGGGTAGATTATTCAACCCAAATTTATTGATTCGACACAAGGGGAGCCAAAGAATCACTACTAGGGAAAACCATAGCTGTAGCGCAAGTATTTTGCCTATCAGTAGTGCGGGACGTCACGCTACTGATAAGGCGCTACAGCTAACGTGTAGCAGTAGCGCCTGTCATCCCACGCTACTGCTATACATGGCTAGCAGTAGCGCGCTTTAGGTAATAGCATTGCTGCTAATATCTGCAGTGCTTTTTTGATGTAAGGGCTACTGCTAACTTTGTTCCCCTCGCTACTGCTAGTTTTATTAGTTTTTGTTTTTTTATGCATATTTGTTTTGTATTTGAATAGGCTATATACAATAATTTTTAGCATATCATACACATAAAAATGTAATCATAGCATATACGTGCAAATTGTCTCATCAAATCATGTCATCATCATAATAATCATCCAACACAAAGTCGTCTCTAGTCATCATCTCGAAAATAGCGATACAAGTCTCAATTACTTGGAACTACATCGTAATACACCTAAACAATGATATACGCAAGAAGAGCTATGAAGTACATGAGTTCGTATCCCTCTCTCGCATTAGCGTGAACCTAAACTAACTACTGTCTATCGCTCGGAAACCGGTACACCTGGGCCTGACACTCCGACCACTCGTCGTATACTCCTGGCGTAGCACTTCTTCGCCATCGATGATCTATGCACCTGTATCATCACATGAGTCGATGATACGCAACATATATAGTTGAGCAACAGAAAGAGATAGACTTGGCAAAATAGAAGCAACATATCATAAGCATAAATAACAAAGTTCATCGTACCCAAAATGCCCTAACTAGAGTGATCTTCGCTAGTCGAGGAGGAGGACGGTTTAATTACATCACAAATAAAGTTTCGCAATGCATAACTCAAAGTTTTGTCATACAGAAAGTATGGACTAAACGGACACGTTGTCATATATCGACAGTCCCTCCAACATGTCGTGCCATCCATCCATATAAGGGAGAAAGTCCCCGAGCTTAGTGGGCTTCATGTCGAGACGCTGAGAGGCTACGCATGTTCGGACGTCTTCCCGCGACATTTCTCCTTCTTCGTAGAACATCCGTGTTTTTTGGAGGAACTCCTTCATGATGATTTGGGCAAGTTTGCGCTAGATGTTATAGAACTCAGCTCGAAGTCAATGATCCTCGATATCTCCTATGTGCTTTGCCCATTGCAGAATATGGGCATCGCTGGATTTAGGTGACATGCGAAGTTTCTGGTGATCCCGTCTATACTCTAGCATGTGGTGTAGGACATAGAATCCATCATTAAGAGAATCACTCGGCTGCTGGATGTAGCAGAAGTTGGTCTTATGGCTGAAGGCGGGCCTATCGTGGCTTGTCTTCTTGTCGTTAACCTCTCCACCCCCTTTGCCGCAGTAAAAGATAGCACTGTCGAGAACAGACTTGATGTGGGTGTAATCCTTTTTGGTAATGTTCTTCGACGAGTCCAAGTAAATAGCGTGGGAGTATCGGGGGTAGAGGATGATGATGACGGTGCGCCCTCCGCTATGCAAAATAAGTACACCTCAAATTAATTAGCCTCCACCGTGCAAATGAAGGATTGAAATCAAAGGAAGGATATCCGCACGGATGACCTACCAGGGATGATAAGGCACGAGAATCTCCTCCTTGTCCTTATTGGCGACACAGATAAGGCACGAGAATCCCTCGCGAATTCACGGTGCTTTGCGCAGACTGCCAAGATGCTGTCATGCATGAAGTACGGGTCAGCGACACAGATAAAAGGTATCTGCTCAAGCCCGATGAGGTACTTCGTGTGCAAGGCATAAAGGCGGACAAACATAAAATCCAGCTTCTTCCAGTGATACATGTCGAAGATGTAATCAAATCGAATGAAGAACTTGTCCGTGGGGAATGTGTCGACGTACAACAATTGCCGCGGCACATTTACCACGTAGAGTTGGTATCCTGGATTTGTCTGAGGCGATGAGGCCTTTCTCTCTCTGCAGCACATCGCCATGAAGTCTCCTTACATTGCCGAATCTGGCCCCTGTCGCTGCTTCAGGTAGGATTGGTTCACCGGTGATTTGCCATTTTGCCGCACCGGGGATATCTATACGGTCTTGAAACCGAGGCTGCTGAGGCAGCTGGATCATAGAATTAGGTTTTTTTGCCTTTCCTCGGTCTCTTGCTAGACTTCTTTGGTACCGGAAGGTTGTCCATAATACATTCAGACTCCGGAGGTGACAACTCAGGCACCGACTCATGACGCTCAAACCCTAAGTAGGCGTCAGTATTGACATATTGTTGAGGGGCATCGTCATCCTCATCCTCATCTATGGCGACATCACCAACGACTAATGGAGCCTCTTCCTCACCCCCTCTGCTATCACCCAGCAGGACAGCCGACGCTAATTGAGTAGGTGAGGTGTTGATGTTCATACCTAACTACGTGCTCGTGGGTGTGCTCCCGGCCGCCTCCAGATGAAGAAGACTCTTTGGCCACAACAGGACCCACCCATTGCAACTATCACCAAGCTGCCGCAGGGTCTCGTTGTCATCCCCCACTAGTACCAGAGGAGCCAAATTCTCGTGGCCCGGTTTGACACTGGCCACAGAAACCTTGAAGACGTCTGGGGGCATCGGCCGGCTATGGAACAATGGTTCCTTCGGCTCCATTATCATCGCCTTCCCCACGTCCACCTTCTGCTCACCGATGGTGTACAATAAGGCGCACGGGGTTTCGTGGCCTACAAACAGAAGTTTGCGATGTAAGACATCCGAAAGGCAACAAAAATGAGAGATTATACATCTATTGAAGAGGGCCGGTGTGATAGATATCGTGAGGGCGTCGAGCACAGCCAAATACGAAGCACCGTCGAGCACGTCCGGTGCAGGAGCCGGTTCCGGAGCAGGTGCGAGAGCCGATGTGGGAGCAGGTGCAGGAGCCGGTGAGGGAGCCGGTGCGGGAGCAGGTGCAGCTGCAGGTGCTGGTGCAACGCTAGTCGAGCTGCTCCGCAAGAAGTCGGCAAGGGGAAAGTCCGCTGCATTTTTTCTAGATTTTGCCTGCTCCAATTGAAAACGGCCTGAACCAAGGGAGTAGACATATCTACAAGCACCTGTTTTGCGGCAGCTACCACTGTTGCGACTGTCTCGGATGATTTCTTCTCAACCGCAATCTCAACCTTCTTGTCGATGTTTTCTTCAGTTAACCTCCATCTTTCCTTTCTCTCCTCCGTGGTCTCACGGTAGTACTTCTTCCACGTGGCGCCGTCTCCGACACTGTGCACGCGTCCATACGACGGCCGTGTCTCCACCGGGAGTCCTTTCAATATGTTCAATGCCCAGTTGAAAGAAGTGTCCCACTTGGGCCTCGCCAACGCCTCATATGGCGAGTCGCTTTCGGCCACAATCCTGTACTGCTCTCTCTGCAAAAGGCACAAGGATCATTTACAAATATGACTAACATGCAGTCGAATTGATCAGAAATTAAAATTACCAGCAGTCTCATGAACTCCATCGTGACCCCGTTCGTCTCGAAAACCTTCTTCACTGGGTCCCAACGGTGCTGGGCCCTGAGGACATCACGCTCCTGTGGGACGGTGAACACTGCCAGGGGTCTCGGATGCCTAGACTAGCGGCTTCCGCGTCCTCCTTGGCCCATATGGACCTCTTCCCATCGTAACCACGACTTCCGAGGTGGTGGCTCCCAATGTTCCTCTGTTGAAGCCCATTCATGTACTTTGAATTTTTTTTGGTAGCTTCGGCCTCGCAAGTCACCTTTAATATTTGGAAGTGCTCTGCCGTGATTGTTGGATTATCCTTTACAATCTCGGAGTATGGTTCCTTTTGATGACGATCCAATATTTCACCCTTGATTTCCAGGCGGCCAACGCATCGCTAAACTTGGTCATAGCGTGTTTATTTATCTTCTTCATTGTCGGTCCTTTTCTCGATCTTTATAATCCTTTTCATTCCGGCCCGGGAATGCTACGTCTTGAGCTTGCGTTGGTACTGGACCAAAGCATTAACACTTAGTGAATACATGAACTCCTCAAACTACGGTCATCACTGAGAAGTATCCCTATT
Organism: Triticum timopheevii; assembly: GCA_963921465.1. Classification (NCBI taxonomy): domain Eukaryota; kingdom Viridiplantae; phylum Streptophyta; class Magnoliopsida; order Poales; family Poaceae; genus Triticum; species Triticum timopheevii. The sequence goes on from OY997266.1 coordinate 668,045,833, forward strand.
ATTGTCACTTCGGGGTTGTCGGATCATAACACATAATAGGTGACTATAGGCTTGCAAGATAGGATCAAGAACTCACATGTATTCGTGAAAACATAATAGGTTCATATCTGAAATCATGGCACTCGGGCCCTAGTGACAAGCATTCAGCATAGCAAAGTCATAGTAACATCAATCTCAAAACATAGTGGACACTAGGGATCAAACCCTAACAAAACTAACTTGATTACATGGTAAATCTCATCCAACCCATCACCGTCCGGTAAGCCTACGATGGAATTACTCACGCACGGCAGTGAGCATCATGAAATTGGTGATGGAGGATGGTTGATGATGACGATGGCGTCGAATCCCCCTCTTCGGAGCCTCGAACGGACTCCAGATTAGCCCTCCCGAGAGAGATTAGGGCTTGGCGGCGGCCCCGTATCGTAAAATGCGATGAAACTTTCTCTCTGATTTTTTCTCCGCGAAAGCAAAATATGGAGTTGGAGTTGAGGTCGGTGGAGGTCCAGGGGGCCCACGAGGCAGGGGGCGCACCCCCCACCCTCATGGACAGGGTGTGGGCCCCCTGGTGCTGATTCTTCGCCAGTATTTTTTATTCATTCTGAAAAGTTGCTCCGTGGATTTTCAGGTCATTCCGAGAACTTTTATTTCTGCACAAAAATAACACCATGGCAGTTCTGCTGAGAACAGCGTCAGTCCGGGTTAGTTCCATTCAAATCATGCAAGTTAGAGTCCAAAACAAGGGGAAAAGTGTTTGGAAAAGTAGATACGACGGAGATGTATCAACAACTTTTTCTTTGTTACTACTAGTTAATCTGAAATCATTCGTGGCAGACATAAAATATATCCCTTTAACCCAATTGTAGTAACTTTTTTTAAAAGAAACGAGCTAGATGCCTGTGCATTGCACGGAAAATCAAGATGCATTTCTCTGAGTAGTTTATCTTGTGAGAAAAAATGATGAACGAGGGAAGGCTTTATTTGCGAACGTGGAGAGGGGTGTGGGTATATTTTTGCAAAATTGCCATAGTTTCCTTCCTATCCGTTAGATATAAATCGAACGTCCTATATTGCAAGATGGCACGCACACCATCATCACCAACTCCGTTTTTTACTCCCTCTATTACTAAATATTTATCTTTTTAGAGATTTCAAGAAGTGACTACATACGGAGCAAAATGAGTGAATCTACACTCTAAAATTTGTTTACATAGACATTCGTATGTGGTAGTTAATTTGAAATCTGAAAAAGAGAAGTATTTAGGAATGGATGGAGTATAAGAGTAGACATGGAGATATATCTCTATCATGGTATACAACAAAAATGTGCTGGACTGGCTAGCGCCGAAGGCTCGCAACACGATGACCTGAGTTCGAATTTTTATATTATATATTACTTATTTAATATATACTTCTTTCACTACTGTACTGACAGTGGAACCCGCAGAGTACTTAGAATACAACATTAGGGATGGACTTGTTTCTTTTTAACTTTCTGTACGAAGCTGTAGCCACCCTGCAAGTCACGTGTACACTGTACATGCAATTAACTTTTTATAAAGGGAGAATCATACCCACAATTAACTCAAATGGATTGGATGTCACTGTATTATTTCCTGCAAAAGAGCATCTCCAACGGCAGCTAGAAAATTTCCTCCTGCTTCCTTCAACTTCGTGCAAACATACATATTCACAACTCTAACCATCCACATGAAATTCACAACTCTAACCATCCACATGAAATTCGTGCAAACATGGGTTGATTTCATATAATCATGAAGGATTTCGTATAAAAAAGTCGGATCTTCATATAAACATGATGGATTTCATTACATTTACATGAACTAAGCGGTGCTAATCTGACTCTCTTGGTATAATTAATACTCCCTCCGTCCGGAAATACTTGTCCTAGAAATGGATGTATCTAGACTTATTTTAGTTATAGATACATACAATTTATCCATTCTTAGAACAAATCTTTCCCGCCAGCTCGAGAGGTAGTACCTAATCTAAATGGCCACCCGTGGATCCCTTTCTTCCTCATGTCCAGCAGACACTTGTGGGGTCGACGAAGGTCCTCGGAAGAGGCGAAGCAGCAAAGAATCCACCTGAATGCGTAGTCGTCGCCTCGGCGGTGGCCTTCATGGGACTGAAGTTGCGGTGGCATCCTGTGTTCTACTTCTCCTCGATGATGGAAGTAGACACGGAGAAGCTAGCCACCGACTCGTCGCTCTCCACGCGCCCGGCTTCTATCTCTGCCTGCATGGCACTGGCGCAGGCACGGGAGGCACTACCGCAGGCACGGGAGGGCACCCATAGACACGGGAGGCGCAGCCACCGCAGACACTGGTGGCGCGGTATGACACGGCAGCGGTGATGCCCGTACCGTCGTGCTCGCCGCTGTGCCGCCATGTAGCAACTCACCACTCCTCATCAAGCTGAACTAGAGCGGTGAGTTGCTGAACCACGCGTCTGCTTGGGGCGGCAACTGGCTCCGTCGGACCAAGCGAGGTTGGTGAAACACCGAGCGGCCTCGCCCGTTTCCGAAGGGCTCGGTGGGCACCCAGCCGGGTAGTATGCCGGAGAACGGCTGCTCGGAAGCCATCGAAAGAGTGGAGAAAATGGTGAAGGAGGAGATGGGGGAGCGGCCGAGGGGTGTGATTCTTGCCTGCTGTCTATCTGGCCTCATATAAAGAGAGGGCGGACCGTAGGAGCTTGGCCGGCATCTGGCCTCGTTTAAACTGAGGGCGGACGGGAGGATCTCAGCCGATGTTGCATTTAATTTTGGCCCACTCATGAACGGACGTGTGGCCGGGGTAGGTTTCTCGTTTTGCATGTGGGTTTAATGGAGGGGTTTGATGGAGGCGAGGAGGCTTGTTCAGCCGGGCGTGTAGCGGGTGGCGCAGTACTATTTGATTTGACAGCGGGCGGCGCAGTTCCCGATACAGCTTTAATGCAGACGAGGGAGGTGGTAGCGGTTCTCGAAATGTTGAAGGCCAAGGCATCATCCTTCAATTAATGCATGAGGGAAGTAATGGGAGGAGTACCGAGAAAAGAGGTTGCAAGATGTGAATGCAACGCAGTTTAAACTCCATTCCAATGCATCTACCACATTGTATGCACCTAAGCATTTGCCTAAGCACCTACACTAAGCGCAAAATTTCTCAATCCAGACCCATGGCGGCGATGCGCGCGAGCGGCCAGCGGCTGTGCCAGATGGTCCACGACACCGACCTGCGGCATGGCGCCGAGGATCGTCTCCAGAAGGTGTTGGCGACCGTCTGGTGGATGGCTATTGTTGACGCCAACTACGACTCTCAGTTGCACCAGATGATCGTTGCCACCACAAACAAGTTCACCATCCTTAAGAAGCTCGCGGACAACATCGCTGTACTCCTCCAGCCTGCGCGCCCAGGCTCCTCATTGCCTACCTCCCCAGTCGGACTCCATGGCCGAAACCTCTTTCAAGCACTGGTGACCCTGCGACTGCTCGCCGACGCCACGAAAAATGTCCACCTGGAGGTCGCGCTAGCTGCGAGGCGCCTCGCCCTGCAATAATTCGTCGACCTACACATCCTCGTGTACGAGCAAATCGTGTACATACGTATCTACAAGGCTAGTGAGGATGCTACGACGTTGGCCTTCCTCAACCTGCTGGAAGCCTTATATGTCTTTGCTGAGAAGCACCTTGACCATGCCACAAAAGCCGCCGCTCCTTAGCCGCCAGTCGGTGGCCCGGCGCACTAAGTTGAGGAGGAGGAGGTCGTACGTTGATCGATGCATCTTTCTTCTTGCCTCCTATAACCACCACTACGATTGCATCATCGTGGCCTTAATTCTTATTGTTCTATTGCATTCTCGTTCCAGTCAATACCGACATGTGCGATCCCTTTGCTTAATTATATGCAGCAATGTAAATAGTACTCCATCCATCAATTTATAAGTTGTGCTTACCTTTCCATCAACTTCGTCCAACGCACGGGCATCTTGCTAGAAACACTAGAACATGTCAGACCGCATGTGACCAAACCGACAATGCGCCAACCTAGCTAATATGTACCCTGGTTCTCTGGAGAAAATAGCCCCGCCCATCATTTCCAATCGTTATTTCTATCTATCAATCGTGCAAAGGTGCAGAACCAAATGTTACAATTTATACATGTTCCTCTACTCCTACTCCTATATAAGACACACTTGGTGATGGTGGTGTGTCTTCCATCCATCATTTTTGACCATTAGATCTGCATCTAACGGCTGTAAGGTAAGTTGTGGCATATTAGCAACAATAGCCCACTTCTCTGCTCCAATTTGCAGAAAACCCCTTATTATCTTGAAAGCGACCACATCCCTCCCTCACCTCATCAAAACAGCCTGAGAAATATATTTTGAGTGAAAAGCAATATATGAGGAGTATATTAAAACTAGAGTGATTTCTTTCAAGTTTGTGAACAAGTACTATTATTCTACTACTTTGGATCCGTCGCAACGCACGGGCACATTGCTAGTAAAAGGAAAAGGAATGCCGCGTTCGCGTCGCGCCCCCACACGCCCGGGAATCGGGAGTACTCCACGGCCTGTCCGGCACGCCACACAGCTTAGGGAAGGCGTGTTGCCTAGCATTTTCACTTTCACGTGGGACCAGCGTTGATCAAACCGACTATTGGCAAACCGCACCCCGCCCGCCGCCGGGTTGGAAAACAAAAACAAGGGGAAGATCGAGCTGTAGCATGAAAGCCAAGAAATTTGGTGTTAGATGGGTCTCGTTGTTATAGTAGGAGCATTCGATACTACTACTCCTACTAGTACCAAGTTTGTAATGTACAACTTGTACTATCACTATACAACTAGGTACGTGCATGACAAAACATCATAGGAACAAAAAAGGGATGATCTTGTTTTGGGTGATTTATCTTTTTTTCAGCCAACGTAGTATGAATAATATGATGTGGGGGGCACCCATGAAGCTTATGTGGCTTGGTTGCAAGGCTATGAAAGGTTAGAGAAAAATAAATAGATAATGTGTTTAGATTGCACTCCACTCAATAGATATACTTTGGATCCATTGCAATGCATGGGCCGGCACATCTATATCTATACCCCTATATAGTGTGTGAATAACTTTGAAAGTTGGTCATTGGATGAAGCCAATCCGACGGTACAAAGATGGCAAATCCGAGCACTACTGGCCGTTGGATATCATCTACATTCCACCATATTCTGCCACATGTAGAATCTAGAAGACTCCATGGTTGACCCTAGGGTCTATTTGGTTCATGACTAACTTCGCCACAACCAAGCTTAGGCAAAGTGTGGCTGCCACAAAAAGTGTGGCTAACAAAATGGCCACCACAAGTGTGGCAAGATTTGGCAAGAAGTTAAGTCTATGACATGTGGACCATGTAGCTAGAAAAGTGTGGCAAGCCACAAGTGTGGCAATGAACCAAACACATGCCTAAGATATTGTGGCACACCTAAGCTTAGGCGTGGCAACCTTAGGCTGCAAACCAAACATGCCCTAAAGCATAATGCACAAAGCACAAGAATCTCATGCGTGCAATGCACGTGTACCTTACTAGTTGGTAGCAGTAAGAAACAAATTTCGGGTTTGGCACGAGCTCGTACTACGGGAGCACCACAAGGCCTGTCGCAGGAGTTACATTTCCCTCTCGAGGCCCACGGGACCGAGCTTCAGTGGCCTAGTGCACCGGCCTATGAGTCAATGACATGCGGACCTTAAATGTGGCTGGCCCACATGTCATCTTCATGGTGGTAGCGTGGTTTGCGACTCAGTCATTCGAGATGAACTGGCCGGTGATGGCGTGGCCATGGTGAGGGTGCCACAGCTGGGTGTCGAGGCGTTACAAGGCGTAGATGGCCATATTGGCGGGGACTACATGTAGAATAGAAGTACTCCAGCTGAGGATTGTTGTCCGGGATGAAATGTGTCACAACCGCTGGATCAAAATTCAATTGTGCGGAAGTACAGATCGAAGCACAGGAGCGGAGAAGGCAAACCGCGTCCAATCGGGTGTGGCTGTGGTAGAAAGTTGGTGGTTGCCGCAATTTAGTTGGCCCGCATGTCATGCACACAAAGGCAGAGGAGCGATAGTGCTGAGAAGAGTGAGGCGCACGTCGGGGGACATCATGCCGTGGGTTGGAGCGGCATCGCTGGAATCGCGTGTGGGTGTGGTAGTGGTAGAAAGAAGAAACGTGATGGTCGCCGTGGTTCAACTTCCATGGACAAGCTGTCATGTCTGCTGACACATGGATATCAAAACTAGTGTGTGTATATTTCAAACCCGTGAACAAGTATTATTCTACTACTTTGCATCCATTGCAACGCACGACCAACACATTGGTAGTACTAGTCTCTAGCTCTATCTCTACACTACTCTTGTAAAAAACAGAGTTGTTGATGATGGTGTGCCTGCCATCCTGCAGTATAGACCGTCCGATTTATATCTGACAGATAGGAAGGAAACTATGGCAATTTTGCAAAAAGATACCCACACCCCTCTACACATTTGCAAATAAGGCATTCCCACGTTCATTCTTTTCTCCCACAAGATAAACTACTCATACACTAGTAAGGTACACAAGCATTGAACGCATGAGATTTGGAAAACCAAATTATGAATAAATACACACTATAGCATGTAAAGCTTTGAGTCATATATGCATGATGTAGATGTTTGTTTAGTTCTTATAGTTCATCTCATTCAGAATCAATTAGTTTTATAAAAATGTTATGATTCATGGGGTTGTGCATTGTAAAGCATAAAGTAAAAAACAAATAATGGCAATTCATTTAGAAAAAAAAGTTTGGGCAATTATGATACGGAAGATTCTAGAATAAAAGAGAAGTGCATGTGTTTTGAGGTTTGTGCATTATGCTTAAGTTCAAACATGGAGTCTTCTAAATTATACATGTGGCAGAATCTGGTGGAATATTGATGATATCCAGCGGCCAGTGGTGCTCGGATTTGCCATCTCTGCACTGTCGGATTAGCTTCATCTAGCGACCATCTTTCAAAGTTATTCTCACAACGCATGGGCATCTTGCTAGTACTCTTAAACTAGCAGGATATATACTCTTATAAAAAGCAGAGTTGGTGATGATGATGTGCCTGCCATCCTGCAGTATAGGCCGTTCGATCTATATCCGACGGATAGGAGGAAACTATGACAATTTACCCGCACTCCTCTCCACATTTGCAGATAAGGCCTTCCCTCGTTCATCCTTTTCTCCCACAAGATCTTGATGTTCCGTGCAACGCTCGAGCATCTTGCTAGTCTTATAAAAAACAGAGTTGGTGATGTGGTGTGCCTACCATCCTACAATATAGGTCGTCCGATTTATATGTGACGGATAGGAAGAAAACTATGGCAATTTTGCAAAAAGATACCTATACCCCTCTCCACATTTCCAAATAAGGCCTTCCCTTGTTCATCCTTTTCTCTCACAAGATAAACTACTCATACAAATGCATCTTGATGCTCCGTGCAACACACGAGGATGTTTCCTTGGGGGGCTCTCCAGCGCGGCGTGGCCGTAGTTGCAAGTTGACGCCCCTTGAGATGCCGACGTTGAGGGGCACTCGGATTTCCTCCGATGAGCAGGTAAGATGAGTTTGATCATGTATTAAAAGCATTCTAAAGACTACTTCTGTGTCCATTTCCTAATTCTCCCCCCGCCCACTGTTTCACAGGTTAGACTCGGTGCGAGTGGAGATTGGCTTGCATATGTACGGGAGGGTATCAACATCAATTTGCACAACATTTACAACGGTGACACCATTCCCGTAGAACCTTTGTCCAATATTGGGATCAGCCATGCAATGAGACACTGCCTGAATTGGTACGATGAAACAACGGTGAGATTGAAGAAGATAGCACGAACCTTTCACATGGCGGTCAAAGGTGGACCATGCTATTTGCTGCCGATTTGTTGTCGTATGAGTACGAAGACCCTGTGCTCCTTTCTAACCACATCTACGCGGTGACAAACCAGGGGACTTGTTTCGTATGGGACACATCCTACAGTATACTCCCTCTCTCCCAGTTTATTTTTTTTTAATTTTTTCGTTTTACAAGTTTCAAATTCAAATTTAGAGCTCCCCATCACATGTTGAGATTACAATGCCATTAAATAGTTGTGTGCATGTATAGTAAAGAAACAAATCTCGAGTTTGGCACGAGTTCGTGCAGCGGTAGCACCACAAGGCGGGGCGTAGGAGTTGCATTTCCCTCTCAGGGCCCTCGGGACTGAGCTTCAGCACCTTAGTACACCTCCCTTTGAGTCAATAATATGTGGACCAGATAGCTGGCTGGTCCACATGTAATCCTCCCAAAGGCAGAGGGGAAGTGGGGCGGAGAGGGTGAGCCGCAGGTCAAGGGACGTGTGGTGTCATGGGTTTGAGCAGTGTCATGGGAATCGCGTGTGGCTGTGGTAGAAACTTGATGCTCACCGCATTTCAGGTGGCCCACATGTCATGCACACAAAGGCAGAGGGGCGGTGCGGCCGAGACAGGTGAGGCACATTTCGAGGGACATGGTGTCGTGGGTTGGAGCGGCGTCGTGGGAATCGTGAGTGGCAGTGGATGAAACGTGATGGTCGCTGTAGTTGAACTTCCATGGACAAGTTGTCATGTCTACGGACACATGCATTGCATACCGATCACTGGAAGCAGTAGTAGAGAAAGCTAGTCGGATAAAAGTTCCTTATAGTCAAGCGGGCCCATGCTACTTCTTGTTCCAAAGACATGCACACCATCGAAATAGTCCATCTATATCAATAGACACCGAGAGGGAATAAATTTTTTTACAAGAGAGGAAATAGTTCATCCATCCATAATGCCCTGCTACTGGTGCGGCCTCTCATTTTCTGTGGGAGACGGCTTCGCACCAAGCTCTATGGACCTTGCAGCTACCTCGAAACTCACATGGGCATTGAGGGTAGCATATTTTATCTTGTCGTACGTCAAGGCATAATTCTCCCATCCAGACGACCTTAATGCCAGCGTCTCGTCAACCTTCTAAAGATTTTTACTGAGCGCAAAATTTGCTATGTCGAATGGGGATGGTGTATGTTTGTCACAATCTTCTACAGGAATTTTGATTCTGGTTTGTAGGTTAGCAATGCTTTTCAAATCAAGGTTGTACATCGCCAGCATCTATTTGTCCCCTTCGATGGATGCCCCACAAAAGTATATCTCCTCCCAATATAAGAAATTGTGAAGCTCACCTGGTATGGAGGGCGTGTGTATGATGTGGTACACCAAAACATCATCTTCAAGGCACAGCTGAAGGACAGCGGCGTGTTGGATCTTCCTAGTGCCACGCTCCATGTACTCTGCGTCGAGACCGATGACCTTCATCTCTACCTTTTCGAGGGAGTTGGATACATTGTTGATCCACTTTCGAACAACCCTTGGGTGGTCGATGACGGTGGCAACTATGCTGAACGAGCCTTCGACGAGGACATGTTGGACGCAGAAAACCTGCATCTGGATCTCTTTCGCCATTTAGAACCGTTGGAACGGAGGGCTATGGTTTGTAGAATTAGGATTAGATGGCTAGTCTAACTGCAGTAGATGATTATTTAAAGGGGATTCAAAATTACTCCAGGAGTATGTGAAGAGGTTAAAATAGTGTGAATGCAGTGGGGTTTGGATGCACATGAATACAAAGGTGAGGTGAAGAAGCCGAGAAAATTGGTTCCCGATGGAGAAGTAAATTGGAGAAGTGGCGTGCAGGCAGTTGATTAGACGACTAGGTAGACTAAATGAAAAGGCTATGCAGGTAGACTGAGGAGTCGTACCTGTTCGTGTACATGCCCATCCTTCTAGCGCTACATGTGCCACTGGCTACTTGAGGTCACTCTTTAGAATCACCATGGAAAAAATGTGTCATAACTGGTTCAAATGGATATTGGCGCGTGCGTGGGAGACACAACATTCTCTGGTTAAGGAATACACGGTTATCCTCAAGAAATAAAAGGCCCATCTTCGCGCTTCCGCATGCACGAGAATTTGGTTCTACTCGCAATATGGATGATACCTGCAGGATGAGGTGAACGCAGAGGCATGCTAGTATACTATACTGGAGTACTCATGTTCCTACTAGTAGTAGTTGTAGTAGTACAACTGTGGTACACTTGATGGTAAAAATACTATTCATCCGGTCCTCACAGTGAAGTGACAACACCCTGTGCACTGTGTTTAGGTTACCAAAGTCAGCCTCACCCTGTGCACTGTGTAGTCTGTCACCGCTGTTGTATAGCACATTAGCATGCCTCGCCTCGTCTCCCTCTACCCTAGCACCACTCCATCTCCATTTCCATCTCCATCTCATTGTGCCCCCACGTACCATTGCCTTGCTCGCCTCCCCCAGTACCACTATTCCCTCTCTAGCTGCTCGGGCACCGACATCCTTCCCCCCCGTAAATCAAGCCCCCAAAAACACCACCTTCCAAACGATGGCCGAATGAGAACCGCGCAACATCCATATGAGCCGCGATTGGAGCAATCTCCCCAGTGACATCCTCGACCTCTGTTGTTCGTGTATGGATATGTTGAGTGCCCTGCGGCTGGCTGCATGCTCGAGGGACATGCACACGGCCATCGTCAAAGCGAGGCCTAAGCTTTTCAAGACACCCTGCTTGCTGCTATCTGGTCTTGCGAGATTTGCTCACCATGATACGGAGGCGTACATGATGCCCCTCAACTTGAATCTGATCTCCATTAGCCGAAACTTCTTAGTGGGTATGTAGTGGGTCGCCATACGTCATTTCCCTCGACTTCGATCTGATCACCATCGCCCGAAACTTCTTGGCAGGTATGTACTGGGTTAGCATGAACTCCCACTAGATGGCTGCCGCCAAAGAAGACGGGAAAAAGTTTGTGCTCGTGAACTTCCAGACCTCCCATGAGATTATCCTTCCTCCGTTGGATTATATAGAGTTTTACCATCGCGGTCCAAGCCATCTAGATTACCACGTCAATTGGATGGGCCTTATTTTGTAGAAGATTGTAATCTGCCAAGTGCTGACATGACATGCGAATTACACAGACTTCAAGCTAATTGCCTTGTTCGACCGTGGACTCGCCTATCTTTACGCCGGTGCCTTCTTTAGCTGGAGACAACTCAGCTCGCTGTGGATCATCGTCAAAGCTGATACACACTTCTGTGATGCTATTGAACACAATGGCATCATCTACACGATTGACAAAGCAGATGGCACCACATATTGCTGGGATAGCGCATGTAAGTTGTTTCCGTATGATGTTAATGATTACGCCATGACACTGTTTGAACTTTTTGTGATGATTTGCGTATCCCTGTTTGAGCAGAATTTGAGTAGAACTATGGCAATGTATTAGAGATGTCGTAAATCCACTATATTTGGAATGAGTTAATTCATGCGACTGTGACCATGTCATTACAGCCAATTTGTACCCCTGAATAATCAAACAGTTAGGAATATATGGATATTCTCCTTATTTTACAGTAATCTATATACTACTACTAAATATGAGTGTGTATCAATGGCCATGTTAATTTCCTCATTTTCATGATGTAGAAACATGAATCCAGCAATGCTTACCATGTGTACATACCTATATTCGCCCTTCAGCAATCAATGGATAGAATAATATTCTCACAAAAAGTTTGCCCACAGAACACGAATATATAACAATGCATGGTATGTTAGTTACCTTGAAGAATTTGTTTGTGAGGACAGAACATGATTACATAACATGCATGACATGGTAGTTTCCTATGAAGAATCGATTGCGACATAACATGAGTATAACCATGCATGGCACTTCTATATTTTCGAACCCAGTTTACATTTCCCTGTATTTTCAGTTCCAATAGGGAGATGCTGATTATTGCATTATCCTACACATACTCTGAACAATGCTGATCTTGCATTAACAATGCATGTCCTTTGTATCATACCACCTTTGCCAAAAATAGGGAAGCACAACTGGTTCCTCGCTCGATCAGACGATGGCAAAAGACTGATGATCATTCGGACAGACGAGCCGGAAAAGTTATATTGCAAAAACCCCACTGTATACAAGCACCATGAAATACGTGAGTATCCAGACAGTGGCTGTTACGTCTATGAGCAGGATACCAGTTTATTGGGGCCTTCAGGAGCCTTCAGGATTTTTGAGTTCTAGGCGGGTAAACAACCTTAGTTCACACTCTCTGTTTCTCGGACTCAATTATCCAATTAACCAGGAGATCACCATTGGCATGGACCTTCATGGCAGAGAGGCTCTGTTTGCTATGGAAAACTGTGTCTACACGGCGAGCCCTAGGAGTTCAGGAGCAAACTCCCCTGATTGTCAATGATACAACCTACATCCAAAGAAAGTGAGAATGACAATGGAATCTGGATTAAATTTTATCCTTTGATGTCTCAAGTACGACAGCCAGTGATGTGGTTCAAGCCTTCAGGTTGATAGGTAATTGGGTTGTTGGGTCGAAAGGGTGGAGTACAGGTGTCTCCGGATCACTGGTCACTGAAGCGGGCCTACAAATTATGATTGTGTTGGATCATCCCTCTTCGATTGACTTGTTGTCTTTGCTTCTTTTTCTGGATGGGTAGTTCTCTCTTCTGTTTTTCATATTCCTTGTCATTTGGTCATCCTCGTCTATATCACTCCTACTATGTAATAGTTGCCTCTATTTAGAATGTCAATTCTCGTTTGGATCACGAGAGTCTGAACGCTGCAGATGGGTGCGTTTTGGTGGTATAGCAAGACTTCTTATGAACTATTAGTCACTAGTCAGTCTTGTTGTTTATGTCAGTAGTAGTCACTAGTCAGTGTTTGAATGTTGTATATATCGTTGTTTTGAACTGTTTATTGTCTCGAACTGCTAGTGGGCTCAATGAGGGCATCACCATTCTCCAGTTTTCAGAGTATATCTCCTTTTTTCAAGTTACAATTTGAGCTCAGTGTCTTTTCGATGATGTATACTTGTTTGGGCCAGTGAGGTGTCGTTGAATATGGGCCGAGTAGTAACGCAATGCCAAACATGTCAATTATGACTCTTGGGCCGGGCTCTCAAAAGATCCTCAAAAAAGGCCGTTCTCTCCAAAAAAGAAAGAATAAGGACTCTTAGGCCGACATGTGGGCGCCACCGGTGTTTTCCTGCCCTTGCGCGACGAGAGCATATTGGTGAGTGTCGAAAATTCATGCTTCCTTTTCATACCCAATCTCCTGCCCCTCCCCGACCTATGGAATCTCGATTCCTACTCCAGTTCCCCCAAATCCCCCTCATGTACTCCCTGTACTCAAGAGCACTATCATGTTGCCGGTCAACACAGATCTTCAAGCCGGAGATCCTGAGGTCCGTCCTGCCTTCGGTCGCTGCATGCTGTCGCTCAACAGTGGCATGGCGGCGCTTGATGACCATTTTCCCGGAAATGGGCTGATGGTAACCATCAATGGCGACCAACCTCCCGTCTCGCCGGACGACTTTGTCAAAACTCTTGGCATTGCACACGACATCCAAATAAGTGACTTGCTCATCGAAGTTTGTCCGCCACCGGCTGATTTCTTCGTCAGGTTCCGGACAACTTTCGACTGCAGTCGTGTGTTCGAATCTTCTCGGACGTTTGTTCTACGATGGCGCGCTGGTGAGCTTTGACCGGTGGCACCCAGGATGGGGCTCGGTGCCTTCTGAGCTTGAGTTTTCAACAAAGCTTACCTTCCACGGCATGCCTCGACGTGCTTGGAACAACGAATCCATGAATGAGCTTATCAACGACCTTGGAGGTGAGCTTGTAAGTATGTTTGTTCCTCCAAATAGCTGGGCTCTGACGGTTAATTATGGCATGGATGAAGAAGCCGTCCACCATACCGAAGGTGATTGGTGTTGAGATACCGGTGTAGGAACCGGGGTTGTACTATTCGTCGCCACCAAGTCCATCGCGAACCACGTTAGGGATGTACCTATATCGAGTGTTCGTGCATCTCGAAGAAGTGGTCAATCCATCAATCGAAGTCCTGCCGCCGCCGGTGCTGCTAGTGTCCGTCGACGACGACCATTACAGGAGTCAACATCATACTTTCCCCGTGTTGCTCATAACGATGGATGGCGTAGGGCCAACTCCATCGCGCGACGGAGGCCACTGCTTCGTTGGGAGAAGACGCAGGGCTGGCTACCTTGATGTGCTCTAATTTGAGGTACCAACTGAATCTTGTCAGATACTAGTTAAATCCGAGCTATGGGTGTGAAGCAAAGATGTGCCAGTACATTTGATTGTGACATGTTCTAATTGTGTGCCTGAACTTTTTTTAGACAGGGCTGTACACTACTAAAAAAACGGCTATAGCAAATATGGACATTAATGATGCACTATACATGTGGTGCGCCATTACTAAATAGTAATGGCGCACCATTTGTAGGTGCGCCATTAGTAATCAAAACAATAATGGCGCACCAGGTGAAAAGTGGGCCATTACTAACTGTGACCATGGTTTGACCCAGTCATACACATGGTAATGGTGCACTTTGTATTAGTGCGCCATTAATAAGTTAACATAGTAATGGTGCACCTTTTCAAAGTGCACGATAACTATGTGTATGACTGGGTCAAATCTTCGTCAAACTTAATAATGGCGCACTTTGCGTAGGCGCACCATTACTATGTCAAACTTAGTAATGGCGCACCTATACAAAGTGCGCCATTACTAACCTTGACCAAGGTTTGACCAAGTCATACACATAGTAATGGCGCACTTTCTGAAGGTGCGCCATTACTAACATTGACCAAGGTTCCTATGCAAAAATGCTGAAAATATGATACGTAATATGACTGGGAAGTTTGCAAAATTTCACCAAATTCACCCTCCTCCTGGACCGCGTTTTCAGTTTAAAAAATAAATAAAATAAAATGATGGAAACGTCAAAAAAATAAAAGAAAATAAGTTTCCTATGTGATATGTGGTCTAGTAGTTGGGAAAATTTACAAATATGAATTTCGACTTTATTTGCAAAAACTCTCTGGAATTTAGTAAAATGGGCATAACTTTTGCATACGAACTCGGCTTAAAAAGTTTTTTGTATGAAAAATCATCTACTCGAAAATTTAAATCTGAATTAACCGGGGGAACCCCGTTGAAGATTTTTAGCATCCCCAAAAACCTAACAGAATAAAAGATACGGGGCTTTTAAGAGCTAGAGGGGGGGGGGGAATGGAAAAAATTGAAATTTAGTAATGGCGCACCATGTGCTAGGTGCGCCACTAGAATATTGAAAAAATATTTGAAAAAAAATTCTGTAAAAAATTGTTAGTAATGGCGCACTTCTATGTGGTGCTCCATTATAGAAGTGCACCATTACTATGTCAGATAGTAATGGCTGACTTAGTAATGGCGCACTTCTAGGCATAGTAATGGCACATTACTATGTGGTGCACCACTATTATCTGGGATACTAATGGCGCACGAGAGGTGCGCCATTACTATTTGTTACTAGTGGCGTGTTAATAGCAAAAACTGGTGCGCCACTAACAACCTTTTTTCTAGTAGTGGTACGTTAACTTACTGTGCTAGCAGAACTTATTATGATATTTGTCTGTTTTCTTTGCACAACATTCAAGATGTTTTCCGTCATTGATAAAGACGGTGAACCATTATGTACGATTTCGTTCATTTCAACATATCCCTACTCGTAGCGATCCACCGCTTCCAACCTGATTGTGCCGCCTGCGTGAAATTTTTGTATGCAAGTTCAGTATGCTATGATGTTCTATATGATTGTGTCAACTATATAAGTTTTTATTGAGCATGAGCAATGCATATGGTAGAAAGATGTATTTAGGAGCATAGACCGATGGGTCTCACTCTATCTCTCTCACACACACACGGACACACGCACAAGTGGGACCCATTGAATTATTTCTTTGCTGGTGACAGCTTTTAATTCGGTGCCACTGTACTCTAACTGTTTTCTTAAGCTATTAATTGACCTCAGTGACTTCAAAAAGTTGTACAGAAGTCTTGTTTGGGCCTTTCTGGCATCGCTGGATGTGGGCTGAGTAGCCATGTAAGGCTGTACTGTACTACACAGGCCTTTTTCCAACATGAGAAATGCAACTGGGCCGACAGTTGTACACAATATCCGGGTCAACTTGTTATTCTCCGTCCCGCTGGGCTGCAAATCTTTTCTAGGAGGGATGTATTAGGTTTAACAAGGAAATGGACTTTAAGAAATAATAAGTGGAATGTAATTATAATAACTGGGCAGTAACTATAAAAAAATGCACCAAACGCGTAATTAGTTAAAAAATATATTATTTTTGGAATTTAAATTTTTTAATTTCATTACTTGTAATTATAAAATACCATTTTTAATTTTTAATTACACCGTTGAATTTAATATTTCGTTGGATTTTTACATAATACAACTTTATTTCGAAATTATATCTAATCTGACTAGAAATTTTGGATAAAAATATTTCGGATCCCATCAAAATGTGGGAATTTTTTTATTTTTGTTTTGAGCGGTTCGTTGAAATATTAATGGTTTTCCTAGCTAGAAAATGGGTTGTACTTTTAACAAACTGTAAATGGGCTGTAGTAAATTTCATTTGAATTCAAAAATGGGTTGTACATGCTTACAAATCGTAAATGGGCTATATATTGTCTACCACACACTTGTGGGCCTTCTAAGTTGACACGTCCCTAAAAAAACTAATTTGACTTGTATGTTAGGCTTTGCCAACTTATAGTCAACATAAGGTTCTTGGATGTCCATCCAACGAATGTCGTGCTTCTTCTACAATCTCGGATATTCTTGCTTCAGCTGCCCAAAAAATGATTCCACCCCCTGACATATAAGGCGCACTGTTTCGGAGGCTGGCCTGTGGGCCTACTAAGCTGACGCGTACGAGGGGCTTTGTCAACTTAGTCAATATAAACGATTATAGATGTAGTGACCATACGATATCCATCCAACGGCAGTAGTGCTTCTTTAACCTTTGGTCTTCTTGCTCCAGCCGCCCAAAGCAGTGCCGGTCATGCCACGTGCTCATGCCTCCTGTGGCCGGCTATGATGCCGCGGAGGCGTCACCGCCTCCTGCCTCTCCCACCGCTGGCCAGGCCATCCCTCTACTCAACCACACCCCCTGTTATTCTGCGGCGATGGCAGCCTCACACCGCAGCCGAACTAGTGAACCCTTGTACTCCTCTCCACGCGGGCTTCCACTGCCGCGTGTTCCTGGTTCCGCGTCGTTCCCTTCCCAGGCCTCGCCATCGTCCACCGTCCTGGTGCTCTCAGCGTGGCGTGGTCAGCGGGGTCAAGGAATGACTTCCATCGGAAGAGTACTAAACATGGAGAGGCTGACAGCTGGGTCCACGGCAGTCGCAAGGAAGTGCCTCCTTATTACGCGCAAAATAATTAATGCTCCATCTCACAGCAGGGACCCACTGGACGGGCCACCGTATTTCGCAAAAAAACGTTTCCCCCTTGACTGCCGGGACCCACCAGCTACATCTTCACAAGCAAAGAAGTGCGTCCATATTATGGGAAAAAAAATGATTCGCCCCCTGACTGAACCCGCCAGCTACATCTTCGCACGCAAGGAAGTGCCTGACAGTCGGGACCCACCTGGTCGAAGTGTACGTAGCGTTGTCATTCTGGTCGCAAACGTATACGTACATATTGGTCGATGTGGAGGTGCACATGTAGCATATACACATACGTACAACAGCCAGGGTGCAAGAAAGTAAATACGGCCATGTACGTACATATGGGCAGGGTCTCGAACGCCTACTCGCGCATACATACTGTAACGCCCCGGATTCGATGCGCCAGGTGGCCGCCAGTTATTCGCCGTCGTTGCCATGTCATTTGCTTGCGTATTGCACTTTGCCATGTCATCATATGCTTTTCATATCATGTCATCACGTGCATCTCATTTCGCATACGTGTTCGTCTCATGCATCCGAGCATTTTCCCCGTTGTCCGTTTTGCAATCCGGCACTCCTATGTCATCCGGCGTCCCCTTTTTGCCTCTTCTCTTGTGCGGGTGTTAAATGTACTCGGAATGGCCCGAGGATTGTCAAGCGGCCTTGGTATTGCATCGGTAGACCGCCTGTCAATTTTCGTGCCATTTGGAGGTCGTTTGATACTCCAACGGTTAACCGGGTAACCGCAAAGCCCTTTTTTGTTGCAGCCCAACACCCCTTCCAAAGTGGCCCAAAACCCATCTAACTCCCATCCATGCTCTCGGTCGTTCGATCACGATCCTCCTACCTATAAATTAGTCCCCTCCCCCGAATTTGCGGTCTAACCCTAGCCTTCCCCTACCTCGCGCCGCCGGACAAAAATCCCCACGCCGGACATGTCCGCCGCCGCCGCGCCCGGCGAATCCCGTCGCGCCACGTGGCGTCCCGCGCCGTCCCCGCCTCCGCGGCCCGGAGAGCCCGGATCGGGCCCTCCCGGCCCATCTCCCCGCGCCGCCGGCGCCCGCTCGCCGCCTCCGCCGCTCGCCGTCGACCGCGCGGCTACTGCCGGACCCCGCCGCCGGTCCCTTCCCTCCCCGCCGCCGGCAAGCGCCGCCCGAGCGCCGCCCGGGAGCCCCGCTGAGCGCCCCGCGCACCCCCATCTCTGGCACGGCCCCGCCCCTCCGCCGCCGGCCCTCCCGCCTCCGGCGTCCCCCGCCGGACCCGCGCCTCGCCCGGCCTCGCCCTCGCCCCCGCGCGTCGCCCGGATCCGCCCGTGGCCTCGCCGGCCTCTGCCCCAGCTCCGCCACCGGCCGCCGCCTTCCTCAACTCCGGCAAGACCTCCGGTGAATATCGGCTTCAGTGCCCGCACGTCAGATCCATAGCTGTCTAAGGTTGACTTTCCCCTTCCCCAAAAATCGACCAAGTCCCTGAGTTTTGCATATTATCATGCCATGTTCATCGCATCATAACTCTGTGCATACTGCTCCATTTCGTGCGTGTAATATGTCAAATTGTTCGTCTCAACGAGTACTGCAATTCGTTCCATTGCATAATTTTCATTTGATCTCATCGTGATGCCCGAAATGCTGTTGGAAGAGTGCATGTTGATGTTAATCTGCTGAAACTGTTATAACTTGCTCATTTGTCATTTTTGCCATGTTTGATGTGTGCATCCAATGAGGTTGATGTCTACATGTGTTTTGATCTATGCCATGCCATATTTCCAGAGGTGCTATCCATGTATTTTTGTGATTCTTGTACTGAGTGTATCAAGCTTGCTAAGTAGGGTACTTGCTGTTGCTGTTTTCCTGACAGATTCTGGTATATTTTGTTGCTATGTTAACCTGTTGCTACAAGTCATTCCATGCATATTCTGGAGATGTTCACTAAGGATGAGTTGTTATACATGTCTTGCTCTATCCATTCATGCCCCTGGTTGCATTTATAGCCTGCTGCAACATGTTCATATCTTGCTCCAAATTTGCTAAACAATGTTGCTGTCAGCCTGTTAACATTAAGTTCAGTTTTGGCCATATGCTTTTCTAGTGATCCATGCACCCTATGACCTTGCTCTTGCCATGTATAGCTTCACACACATGTCTTCTTACTGCTTGTTGCCTTTCCATGCCATGTAATTCTCTGTGGTGAGTGGTTCAAGCTCACCAACATGCCTACTTATTGTTGTTCCTGCCATGTATGAATCTGTCATACAACTTGCCATGTTTACATGGGTGCCATCTTATTTTCTGTGCCTTTTTGGCTCATGGTCAGTAAGGGACTGTTGTTCTATGCATTTAGTAGTATCATTCCATGCCTTTTTTTGCCATGATATGTTCCTGTAACATGTTGTTTGATAGCTCTAAACATTGCAACCTGATGTTATTTCTGCATAAGTCTGAAACTGTTATTATTTGCAATCTTACCATGTGTGTTTGAGCTTGTTCTAGTGATTTCTGGAGATAGCTCAGTGTTGATGTTTTGTTGTGCTTTACCTGTACTTCATGCCCATGCCTTTTGTTATTACGTTGAGATGCTGTAGCATATTGTTTTGATGCTTGCAATATGCCTAGTTGCTGTTTTGGACAGATTGTTGCTATATCATGTTTGGAGTGTATGTGTTGAACCGTTTCTCCGTTTTGAGTGTGCTCTATATGGAACTTGCTTGTTTTTGCATATAGTTTCATATTATCATGTTGCATCCTTGTTTTGGGGTGTTTGCTTGATGTTTGTATGCATTTTGCATCAATGCCATGTTTAACTTGTTTTGCTCATATCTTCTAGGCCGTAGCTCCGAATTAAATGAACTTTATATGTAACTTGACTAGAATTTTGTGTAGATCATCTTGGTGCATCTTAACTTGCTGTTTAAAAACTTGAACATAATGTTTATTCAGATCTGGACCCATTTCGAAATTTGCATATGAGGACTTATCGGAATTGTTATATTTTGTTTCCGGCCTCATTTAAACTTGCCTTGATGTGTTGTTCTTGTTTGCATCATCTCTTGCCATGAGTAGCTTCACGTAGCTTTGTCATGCATCATGCTTGTTATGCATCATGTCTTGCCTATGTGTGGTGTGTTTACCATGTTGTGTCCTTCTTCTCGATAGTTCCCGTTTCGTTGCGATCGTGAGGATTCGTTCATCTACGTGTGGTTTGTCTTCGTGGCTTCATCTTCTTCATGGACTCGGGATTTCAGGCAAGATGACCGCTACCCTGGATCTCACTACTATCATTGCTATGCTAGTTGCTTCGTTCTATTGCTTTGCTGCGCTTCCTATAACTTGTTCTTCAAGCCTCCCAAATTGCCATGAACCTCTAACCTTTGACACCCTTCCTAGCAAACCATTGTTTAGCTATGTTACCGCTTTTCCTCAGCCCCTCTTATAGCGTTGCTAGCTGCAGGTGAAGATGAAGATTGCTCCATGGTGGACAGGGTTATGTTGGGATATCACAATATCTCTTATATTATTAATGCATCTATATATTTGGTAAAGGGTGGAAGGCTCGGCCTTATGCCTGGTGTTTTGTTCCACTCTTGCCGCCCTAGTTTCCGTCATACCGGTATTATGTTCCCGGATTTTGTGTTCCTTACGCGGTCGGGTGATTTATGGGACCCCCCTAACAGTTCGCTTTGAATAAAACTCCTCCAGCAAGGCCCAACCTTGGTTTTACCATTTGCCTCACCACCACCTACATTTCCCTTGGGAGTAATTAACCGAAGGGTCATCTTTATTCAGCCCCCCCCCCCGGGCCAATGCTTGTCTAAGTGTTGGTCCGAACCAGAGCCACTTGCAGCGCCACCTCGGGGAAACTCGTGGTCTGGTTTTAGTTGTACGTAGTGTTCATCCGGTGTTGCCCTGAGAACGAGATATGTGCAGCTCCTATCGGCATGTCGCCGCATCGGGCGGTCTTGTTGGTGTTGTTTTACCATTGTCGAAATGTCTTGTAATCCGGGATTTCGAGACTGATCGGGTCTTCCTGGGAGAAGGTATATCCTTTGTAGATCGTGAGAGCTTATCATGGGCTAAGTTGGGACACCCCTACAGGGTATAAACTTTCGAGAGCCGTGCCCGCGGTTATGTGGTAGATGGGAATTTGTTAATGTCCGGTTGTAGATAACTTGACACCAGATCCGAAATTAAACGCATCAACCGCGTGTGTAGCCGTGATGGTCTCTTCTCAGCGGAGTCCGGGAAGTGAACACGGTTTCTGGGTTATGTTTGACGTAAGTAGGAGTTCAGGATCACTTCTTGATCGTTGTTAGCTTCACGACCGTTCCTTTGCTCCTCTTCTCGCTCTCATTTGCGTATGCTAGCCACCATATCATGCTTAGCCGCCGCTGCAACCTCACCACTTTACCCCTTCCTTTCCCATTAAGCTTTGCTAGTCTTGATACCCATGGTAATGGGATTGCTGAGTCCTCGTAGCTCACAGATTACTACAACAACAGTTGCAGGTACAGGTTGTGCGATGATCTTGACGCGAGAGTGATGTTCCTTGTTTTGGAGTTCTTCTGCTTCTTCATCGATCAGGGGATAGGTTCCAAGTCGGCAGCCTGGGCTAGCAGGGTGGATGTCGTTTGAGCTTCTGTTTGTGTTTCATCCGTAGTCGGATGTTGATCTTATGTATGTTGTATTGATGTATTCGTGTGGCATTGTATGCCTTTTGTATGTATCCCCATCTATTATGTAATGTTGATGTAATGATATCCACCTTGCAAAAGCGTTTCAATATGCGGGTCTATCCTTGGTGGGACCTTCGAGTTCCTTTTGGATAGGGTCGCATATTGGGTGTGACACATACAGCCATGTCTCGTGTACATGGTTGGGTCGGAACGGAGAAACTACGTCGTTGTCGTGTTCACGGTGAGCCAACCGGCTGGGTCGGAACGGAATGCGTCGTCGTGTTCATCGGGTGGGCTTGGACGGAACAGCCGATGGAAACGAGACCTGACGTACCACAGAACGGAGGAAACGACCTTGTGTTCGATCGGCCACGGTCGAAACGGGATCCTGTTCATCGGGAGGGGTCTGGCGTACTACAAAACAGAGGAAATGGACTTCTGTTGAACCTCCTAATGTCGAAATGGGGTCCTTTTGATCGGGAGGGGTGTCGCACACCACAAAATGGAGGAAACGGACTTGTGTTGGAGCACTACGGTCAAAACGGGGGTCCTGTTCATCTGGAAGGGTGTGGCGTACCGCAAAACTGGACTCCACAGGATACTGTTCATCTCCACCGTCGACCTCCTCCACCTTGCACGGGCTATTGTTCATCCACCGTCGACCTCCTCCAGCCTCCACAAACGACTATTCATCCACGGCCTCCTGTTCATCCAGCCTCCACCGCATGCTCCTCCACAGGCTACTGTTCAACCAGCCCTCTACACGTGTTCCTGTTCAACCACCCTTCCACGTGCTACTGTTCTCCAACCCTCCACCGGCGACTGTTCGACCAGCCCTCCACCGGCTACTGTTCAACCTTCCCTCCATGGGGTCCTGTTCATCCAGCCCTCCACGGGGTCCTGTTCATCCACGCCCAACCGTCTCGATCGATCGGGATCATGTTCATCCAATGGCTTGTTCATCCAACCCCCCACTAGGAACTGTTCAGTTACCGGCGGCAACACCAAGGAAACGCTCAATCGGGTTCAGTTAACAGCCATCGATCGATTGCTCGGGTTCAGTAACGGTAGCCTGTAGTGCAATCACTCGGGTTCAGTTAGGTGAATGCCTCGCTCGGGTTCAGTTACAGCCCAACGCCTTGCACCCACTCGTGTACGTGTATGAGTGAAACGCGCATCGCTCGGCCCCCGACTACCCACCGTAACCTCGAACTTCCTGATATTTTCCTCGCCCTCGCTTATACCACGGTTTTTTCGTCATGCACGGCCCAAAGAATATCATGCACCTGCGTCTCCAGCCCGCCCAGAATGAAAAGCCCATTTTCTATCATGATTTTTTTCATAGAAGTAGGAGCCCACCACATCTATGATGATACCGAGTTTTGTCATAATTATCATCATAGAAGTCTCATCAGTATGACAGAAAAAAATTCGTTCGGCCCAAAATGTCACGGATGTGTCTTTTTTTGTAGTGCAAGCACTTTACGAGACATAGAGGTTAATCAAACTGATAAGCAAGCATGCTAAATCGTGTTGATGAAACTATCTACAATCAATGGGAGATGCGCGCGCAGAATGAGGTATAGTATTTACTTTCGGTTGTTTAAATGTCAGCTCGGTCCGCACTCTCGGAGAAATTGCGGTGAACTTTTTCCAAACGCTGCCAGACAAAGAAAATAATTACTTGATATCAGGAAATGAACAAATTTGCCGATATGGTGCGATAATGATCGATTGAACTTACTTCTGGAGCATTACATTCATGTCCGCATAGTCCTCGGGACCTTTTCGTCTCGAGTCTAAGACGGTTACTTCTCCCTTCTCAAGCTTAATCACTAGGAGAATAAAGTGGAAGCTGCGCATGCATGCACATCTCATCAGTTACATGACTATAATCTCGAGTAATAAGGAAATCGAATATGCACAAGACAGTGTAACACTCACTTGAAGTTGTAAGTAAATAATATTTTATCTTTGGTTTGATTTTTGAGCAATGATTTGAGCAAGCTGTCCTCGGTCTGTTCAGCTTTTTTTGACCGTGTATTCATGTATGACATTTGGGTTAA
Source organism: Triticum timopheevii (assembly GCA_963921465.1). Taxonomy (NCBI): domain Eukaryota; kingdom Viridiplantae; phylum Streptophyta; class Magnoliopsida; order Poales; family Poaceae; genus Triticum; species Triticum timopheevii. The sequence goes on from OY997266.1 coordinate 668,070,000, forward strand.
TGAACCCAATGCCATAGATTTGTGCTTTTCTGCATTCGACGATCTTCAATATGCATATTATAGTGAGGATAATTATATATACATGCAATGAAAGAGCTGAGCTATATATATAGAGAGACTTACTTACAGAAAGTAGTACTTACAGACAATAGCAAGCCACAAGTGATTTGTCGAGGGTATGTTGATTGTAGAACTGGAAAAACTCGTCAAAATCAACAGTTAACAGTTCTTGGCCAATGAAGTCGTGGTCCTCTTTAATCAGCATCCACAAAGCATCCTTCCCAGACTTGCTGCAGGTTTTCATGTACCAGTCATGGAATCTTTGCATAATCGTTGTTAGAGCAAGAGTATCTTTGACGAGAGTCTTCCCGTAATGGTATTTTAATTCGTCCACCTCCATTGTTTCAAATTCTACATCGTCGGGCAGGTAATCACCAATAGTAAAACCAGGCAACAGCGGCTGATTTGCGACGATATTGCTAGACACCTTGAGCGGGGTGAATGATTGATTCTCCAGTTCTCCGAGCTGGGAAATTTTCTCCCCACTTTTTCGTTATTTTAACCTTTTGTCAGTTGAAGTACTTCCCGACTGGCGCACTTCTTGCGCTGTCTTTTTAAGACAGCGGAGATGGTTGTTATACGGCAAACACGATGGTGCTTGCTTCAGGGCATTGATAGTGCGCTTCACTTTCACCAGATCTATCTTCACCTCCGGAGTTGGATGTTTCATTGCTCTTTATGTTTCAAAGAAGTCCTTCACTTGGGCTTGAACGATATGCTCGTTTTCCTCCATGGTCATCTCGTATGGTAACTTCTCTACAGGCTTGAGAGATGGACCGAACCTGTATTGCCTCCCACCACTGGATGTACTGCTAGACGCCGGAGCGGCCGCATCTCTCTTACATTGCTGCTGACGAGTTGTAGAAGGAGGCGGAGTGGTCCGACTCACCGGAGCAGCCGGAGCAACAGCATGTGTGTTCCGCCATTGCCGACGAGGCGAACGAGGAGGCGGGCTGCTTGGATGCGCCAGAGCAGGCGGAGAAGGAGGCGAAGTACTTCCGACCTCACGCGTCGGAGCATAAGGCGGAGTGCCCTGGTCACTCACTGGAGGAGGAGGAGGAGGCGGAGGAGGCGGAATGCCCAGCTGACTCGCCAGAGGAGGAGGAAGAGGCGGCGGCGTGAAGTTTAGAAGCTTGATGTGCTCCTTCCGCCATAGACAGGCTGGTCAAGCTGGAGCAAGACCCATCTAAGTCTCCCCTTCACCTGTAGGGTGGTCAAGCTGGAGCTCCTCAAATAACTCTGTTATTTCATCTACCATCACAAAAGCATAGCCTTGTGGAATCGGAAGGCAATGAAAAGTTGCATCGGGTTCAGGAGGGACCATAGAGCCGACAACTGCCTTGACTTTGAGGTTCCACCATTGCGTCATAAGCTGGCACTAGTGTAACTCCTTGATAGCATCCACGGGGTAGCTAGGAGCAGTGAAGTCAGGCTGCTGAACGAGCCCGGTGGAAGCCATTTTGCTTCTCCGCTGAGATGGCGGGGTAGCTTCTTGGTAGGATCTAGCTGGTTCTCAACAGCTTGTCGTTCCTCTAGCTTTCCTACCCTTGCCTGAAGCTTCTGCAATTCACTTAGATCCACTTTCCTCCTTGTCGGTGTCAAAACCGGCGGATCTCGGGTAGGGGGTCCGAACTGTCCGTCTAGGCGGATGGTAACAGGAGACAAGGGACACGATGTTTTTACCCAGGTTCGGGCCCTCTCGAAGGAGGTAAAAGCCTACTCCTGCTTGATTGATATTGATGATATGGGTAGTACAAGAGTGGATCTACCACGAGATCAAGGAGGCTAAACCCTAGAAGCTAGCCTATGGTATGATTCTTGTAATGGTTGTCGTGTCCTACGGACTAAAACCCTCTGGTTTATATAGACACCGGAGAGGGCTAGGGTTACACAGAGTCGGTTACAATGGTAGGAGATCTACATATCTGTATCGCCAAGCTTGCCTTCCACGCCAAGGAAAGTCCCATCTGGACACGGGACGGAGTCTTCAATCTTGTATCTTCGTAGTCTTGGAGTCCGGCGGACGATGATAGTCCGGCTGTCCGGACACCCCCTAGTCCAGGACTCCCTCAGTAGCCCCCGAACCAGGCTTCAATGACGATAAGTCCAGCGCGTTTATATTCTTCGGCGTTGCAAGGCGGGTTCTCCTCCAAATTCCGTGCATTTGCTGGACAGTGTCCGGCTTTCTTATCAATGTTGCTCTTCTTGGCTTCCACGCCCAATAATGGCCATCTTCCACGCATCGCCCGAATGCGAAAAGCCAGGGTATCTTTTATGTTTTACCCCCTAGCTGTGCATATAATCTGCCTATAAGAGAGGCAAGAATCCAGATCCAAATCACACCATCTTCCTTCCGTGAGTACTCATCGGAGCGCCTCCGACCGAAAAATCCATTCCATCGTGGACCGTCAACGCGGCTCCTCCTCTCGCGCTCCCAGCCCACTGCTAGGAGACTGGCGGAGATGTTCTGTCCCGCACAACGAGCTGGTGACGCTCCAAGCAAAGGGATATCTCCCTCCGTCCTTCATGGTCCCGGTTCGAGCCGGGTTGGCCACCTACCAAGGTGGGAAGCAAGCGGAGGCTACCCCAAGTCCCAACAAAGGGGAGCGGGTATGCTTCGTCCCCTATTTGATAAGGGGACTTAGATTTCCTATACATCTGTTCCTCCTCGGGCTCCTGGAGTTCTACGGACTCCAGCTCCATCACCTTACGCCCGCCTCTATCATGCATATCGCGGGTTACGTAGCTCTTTGTGAGCTATTTCTGGGCATCGAGCCCCATTTTGCACTATGGAAGAGGTTGTTCTGCCTCGTACCCCGTTCTCACGAGGGGTCCATATATCAAGTGGGCGGCGCCGAAATATGGCGCATTGCCGGGACCGGATATCCATCCGGAACCCCTAAGAAGGCATCCGAAGACTGGCCTTCGGAATGGTTTTACATAGAAGACGCTCCGCTGCCGGACCCTGTTCGGATCGGCCTCCCGGAGTTCAGTACTGCTCCTCTGAAGAAACGCCTTAGTTGGCGCCCGCGGAGCCCCCAACTGGAGGAAGACAAGAGCGTCCAATACCTTATGGGCCGAATAAGATCACTAGCCCATTCCGTTTGACCATGATTGGAGTCATGGCAACGTGCATTACGCGGGGGGTGCAGCCACTGCAATACAGGGGCCACCCCATGTGGGATTTCAACGGGGAAGACGATGCCACCCGTCATGGCCGCAAAGGACCGGATTCGGCCGAGGATCCGGTGCAGATCCTGTCCGGCCTGTACAAGGGGGAGAAGGAGGACTTCCTTCAGACGAACCCGTTGAATGGGTTCTCCATGAATAACCCTCGGCGTTGGGTAAGCGAACACTTTAAGGGCCCGACCCATGCTTTCAAAGTTTAAGCTTCTTATATTATGTCTTCGACGCAGGAACTGCGTCGGATTGTGGAGGACATGATAAGTCCAGCTCCGCAACCCAAGGATCTAGAGAGATCCCACGATCCGGCCTCCGAAGAGGATCCGGACATTTAGGTGGAGCTAATCGACGGGGTGTTCCACCAGCTCAGCATGGATAATGCTTTAGTCGCCATTACGGCTGACTACCCCAGACTATATCCGGCTTCCCACATGATTGTGACGGAAGTCCCGACACCATTATCTCTTCCTTGCTCATTTCTGACCTTCGCGTACGATGGTGTTTTGCAGGAAGCGCCTTCAAGGCGGGAAGCTGAGCCCGCGGCGGCTGACCAACAAAGGCCAGTCCGGACCAGTAGGCGGAAGAGGAGCGCGGCACGGATTGAAACATCGCCCCAAAGGTATAGCTCACAGTTAATTATTTGGAGCAACGTTCCTAGGAAGCGCTTGAGTGCTCATGACTTTTGTAGGAGAAAAAGCGCCTGCCGGACTGCGGGCGTAGAGGTTGCCAATCCAACCTCTACCATCCAGGCTCCATCACCTGGTCTGGTGGGGGAGGCGAGCGCAAGGCGCGAGCCGGATACTCCTCCAACGGAGGATGCCGATAGACTGTCCGCCACCAAGTCTGAGGTGGAGAGCGCCATGAACCACAGGCGCCGCCGGACAGTATTTCGTGATGCGTGCTTCTCCCCTGAGGCGTTGAATGCCTTTAACGCGGGGGACGCGCACCTCCGTGCTGCTCAAGATGGCTTTACCAGAGCCACGGAGCAGTATGTAAAGGACATACGGGTAAGAAAATTTAATAGTTGTATATGCCTGTAGCCCCCGAGACTTAAAGTAGTTATATTAACTGATTTAAGGATCATTTGAAACGCAGGATCTTACGGAGAAGAATACCCAACTGTCTCAGGAGCTGCAAGAATGCAAGGCCCAACTCGAGGCCGCATTTGCGGCCGCAGGAGGAAGCACAGAGACCCCTCCTGGTAACACATTATTTTCAAAAGATAAGTGGTGTGCGGCGTGCGCGCGAGTCTAATAATGACATTGCAGGTGCTGTCGGACAAGATCCGGATAGGCAAGAACTACTGGGCTAGCTGAAGGCCGGCGAGAGGGTGCTGAATAGGGTTTAGCAGGAAAGGAACAAGCTCCAGGATGCCCACGCCCAGCTCGGAGAAGAGCTGAAAGGTGTTCGGGCCGAGCTGTCCGGCTCCGTTAAGGAGACTGTGTGGCTTCGTCGCGGCATCTATAGTAAGTGCTTGAGCGGACTCCTTTGAAAAGAAGAGTTCGGCGAGGAAGTCAATTGACAAAATATGTCTTATAGGTATACTCACAGGTCACCCTGCGGAGGAGATGCCCGTATCAACGGGTGATCAACTTCCCGAGCTGTTGCAGCTGCTCGAACGAGTTCGGCACGCAATGAGCGGCGTCGTCCAGGCTTTATGGCCAGCCCTCTCCCTACCCGAGGACCTTGGGGAGCTAGCGGAGAAGCTTCAGGGAGTGCGGCAGCGCTTTCGTTTATGGAAGATTTCGGTCTGCCGCCAAGGTGCCAGGGAGGCTCGGGCCATGGTGAAGACGCGGTACAAGAAGGCGGATCCCAACCACATGGCCGAGGTCGGACCTGTAGGGCCCGATGGGAAGGAGATCCCTGTGAGTTTAGTATACGGCCAAGTAGAGTTGGACGCTATATTTTCCCAATGGGACTGTAAATAAGACAGCCTGTTTGGTAGGATTGCGAAGGAATACAGTCAGTAGATTTGACAATTTATTTTAAAATGACATGTGAAATGCCTTCTAGCCGGATTGTAGATCGTTTGTCTTTGCCGACCTTTTCGCTTCAACCTCGGGACTCTAGAGTCTGGAGTGTGTCCGAATACCTTCTCGGTTAAGAAACCACCGGGGTATGCATGGAGACCAGGCGTAGGGGTCATTAGTGCTTTATCAGACAAGTGCCCAACTAGTTATGTTATATTACATGGTTAGTAAGAAACATCTTCCAGGGAGAATAGTTCCGTTAAGGGTTCCTTTCCCTGGGAGGCATGCCCTAAAGTGCATTTCCGGACTGCGAAAAAAGTAGAAAAACATCTGGGGGCAGATAAATAAGTAGGTTAAAAATCATCTTTCAAGTCACCGACCGAATATTCCCTTAAGAACGCTAGCTTTCGGCTTCACCCAGTCTGAGGTACACATCCGGCTGACCCGGCAGTAACAATCGCAGAGGTGCTCCCTTTACCTCCTAGCCGAACAATCGGGAACGTAGGGGTAAGCACAGGAGCCAGGCAACCCAGCTTGGCCAAAACTTAAGTCATATCGATGCATATAATGGTGAATAAAAGGTACATGTGGAAGCTTGACACATTTGCTGGGCATGAAGCCCTTATAATTAAGCTTCTGGTAAAGAAGCCCCCAGGTATAATGAGTGCGGATGGCACATCAAGTGCATGCAAACAATGCGCAAGTAGGCCTCTAAGGGCTTTTTAGAAAAAGTGCTGAGAGAAGAAAGAGAAACAAAAGACAGCTGCAATGTAAAAGTTTGGACGGGGGAAGGGGACGAACTCTTAGTCCGGCGCTAGGCATAGAATCTTCGGAGGCGGGCTGTGTTCCATGGGTTCGGCTCGAGCCGGTTGTCCGACGCATTTCGTAGACGGTACGCTCCACCGGTCAGGACTTGATCGATGATGAAAGGGCCCTCCCATTTGGGCTTGAGTTTGTCCTTTTTCTTGTCCGGCAGGCGTAGAACTATTTCGCCAACGTTGTAAGTCTTGGCCCGTACTTCTCTACTTTGATATCTTCGAGCCTACTACTGATAGAATGCGGAACGAGCCTTGGCGACGTCGCGCTCTTCTTCCAATGCGTCCAAGCTGTCCTGCCGATCCAGCTCGGCTTCTCTTTCTTCGTACATGCGCACTCGAGGTGAGTCATGAATGATGTCACAGGGCAGAACTGCCTCTGCGCCGTATACCATAAAGAATGGTGTGAATCCGGTAGTACGGTTGGGCGTTGTCCGCAGCCCCCAGAGTACGGAGTCTAGCTCCTCTACCCAGTGTGTGTCAGATTTCGTAAGTGGCCGCACTAGTCTGGGTTTGATGCCGCTCATTATTAGACCGTTCACTCGTTCCATTTTACCGTTGGTTTGAGGATATAGACTGAGGCGTAATCGAGCTTAATGCCCATATTTTTGCACCATGATTTAACCTCGTCGGCCGTGAAGTTCGTGCCGTTATCGGTGATGATGCTGTGGGGGACACCATAACGGTGTACTACCCCGGAGATAAAGTCTATCACTGGTCCGGACTCTGCCGTTTTTACTGGCTTGGCATCTATCCATTTGGTGAATTTATCCACCATGACCAATAGGTACCTTTGCTTGTGGGTTCCCCCTTTATGAGGTCCAACCATGTCAAGCCCCCAGACCGGGAATGGCTAGGTAATGGGTATAGTTTTGAGGGCGGTGGGTGGCATATGGCTCTGATTACCAAAGAGCTGACAAACGACGCATCTTCGGACTAAATCCTGAGCATCTGCCCGGGCCATCAGCCAATAAAATCCTGTACGGAATGCCTTTCCTACAAGGGCCCGAGCTGCCGCGTGGTGTCCGCCTAGTCCGGCATGAATTTCAGCCAGAAGGTTTCGCCCTTCCTCTTCGGAGATACACCTTTGAAGGACTCCGGTTGTGCTTTTCTTATAGAGTTCTCCCTCATGGACCTTGTAGGCTTTAGATCGCCGGACTATGTAGCGGGCCTTATTTTGGTCTTCGGGAAGTTCCTGTCTAAGCAAGTAGGCTAGGAATGGCTCCGTCCACGGGGCGATTACTGCCATTATGTCGTGGGCTTAAGGTGTTATTTCATCGGCTGAATCGCCGGTTATGTCAGATTGCTCTGTGTCGGTTGGTGTGGCCGCTTCCGATTTGTTATTTCCGGGCTCCTCTTCCCATAGTACGGATGGCTTAAACAGCCGTTCCAGGAAGATGTTTGGAGGGACAGCGTCACGTTTTGCGCCGATGCGTGCCAATACATCGGCCGCTTGGTTATTATCCCTGGCTACGTGGTGGAATTCAAGTCCGTCAAACCGAGCTGACATTTTTAGGACAGCGTTACGATATGCTTCCATTTTCGGATCCTTGGCATCAAAGTCTCCATTTACTTGGGATATTGCAAGGTTTGAATCCCCGCGCACCTCTAGGCGTTGAATGCCCATGGAGATTGCCATCCGGAGGCCATGTAAAAGGGCCTCATATTCGGCTGCGTTGTTGGAGTCCGTGTACATTATCTGAAGTACGTATTGGATTGTGTTCCCGGTTGGGGACGTCAATACGACGTCAGCCCCCAATCCGGCCAACATTTTAGAGCCGTCGAAGTGCATAATCCAATTGGAGTATGCGCCGTACTCTTTAGGGAGTTCGGCTTCGGTCCATTCAGTGACAAAGTCAGCCAAAACTTGTGACTTTATAGCTCGCCGAGGTTTGTAAGTTATATCAAATGGTAAGAGCTCAATTGCCCATTTTGCAATCCTGCCCGTCGCGTCGCGGTTGTTTATGATGTCGTTGAGGGGCACTTCGGAGGCCACTATTATCGAACACTCTTGAAAGTAGTGTCGGAGCTTCCGGGATGCCATGAGCACCGCATACGCTATCTTTTGATAGTGCGGGTAACGGGACTTGCAGGGGGTTAACACAGTGGATACGTAGTACACTGTTTTTTGAAGAGGGAATTTATGCCCTTCCGTCTCTCGTTCGACGACGAGTACCGTGCTTACAACTTGATGTGTTGCCGCGATGTATAACAACATTGGTTCACCCAGGTTGGGCGCAGCCAGGACCGGATTTGTCGCCAATATGGCTTTTATTTCTTCGAGTTCGGCAGTGGCAGCATCTGTCCACTCGAAGTGTTCGGCGCGCCTAAGGAGGCGATAGAGCAGCAATGCCTTTTCTCCTAAACGGGAGATAAAGCGGCTTAGAGCCGCCACACATCCAGTCAATTTTTGTATTTGTTTGAGGTCTTTTGGAATATCTAGCTGAGACAGAGCTCGGATCTTGGCTGGATTTGCTTCAATTCCTCTACAGGATACAATGAAGCCCAGGAGCTTTCCGGCTGGTACGCCGAAAACGCATTTTTCCAGATTCAGCTTGATGTCGTATGCTCTGAGGTTGTCGAATGTGAGCCTCAAGTCGTCTACTAGAGTTTCGACGTGTTTGGTTTTGACGACTACGTCGTCTATGTATGCCTCTACTGTTTTGCCGATCTGGATAGCCAGACATGTTTGAATCATGCGCTGATATGTTGCGTCGGCGTTTTTAAGTCCAAAGGGCATCGTGTTGAAGCAGAATGGTCCATATGGAGTGATGAATGTTGTCGCAGCTTGGTCTGCTTCTGCCATCTTGATTTGATGGTAGCCGGAATATGCGTCGAGGAAGCACAGTGAATCGTGTCCGGCGGTAGCATCAATTATCTGGTCGATGCGGGGGAGGGGTAAGGGATCCTCTGGGCAGGCCTTGTTGAGGTCTTTAAAATCGACACATAGGCGCCAGGATTTGTCCCTCTTTGGTACCATTACCAGGTTTGCTAGCCAATCCGGATGTTTGATATCTATGATGAATCCGGCTTCCAATAGTTTGGCTAGCTCTTCTCCCATTGCCTGTCTTTTGGGTTCGGAAAATCGTCGAAGAGCCTGTTTGACTGGCTTGAATACTTTTAGGATATTTAGGCTGTGTTCTGCCAATCTGCGTGGGATTCCGGGCATATCCGAAGGGTGCCAGGCGAAAATATCCCTATTTTCCCGAAGGAATTCTCGCAGTGCGGCGTCTACATCAGGGTTCAACTGTGCCCCGATGGAAGCCGTCTTTGTCGGGTCTGTTGGATGGACCTGGAATTTTATTATTTGGTCCGCTGGTTTAAAGGAGGTGGACTTGGATCTCTTATGGAGTATCACATCGTCTCTATTCACAATAGAGCGTAGCGCGATAAGTTCTTCTGCCGCTAGGGCTTCGGATAGTGCCTCCAGGGCTAATGCGACTGTCTTGTTCTCGGCGCGGAGTGCTATGTCTGGATCACTTACGAGAGTTATTATTCCGCCGGGCCCAGGCATTTTGAGCTTCATGTACCCGTAATGGGGTATGGCTTGAAAAATTGTGAATGCCTCTCGTCCTAATATAGCGTGATATCCGCTGTTGAACGGGGCCACTTGGAACGAGACTTCTTCGGATCTGTAATTGTCCGGCGAGCCGAACACCACATCGAGTGTGATTTTTCCGGTGCAGCGCGCTTCCCGGCTAGGGATTATTCCGCTGAAGGTTGTGCTGCTTCCCTCAATGCGGCTCCAGTCTATTTCCATTTTTTGAAGAGTTTCCTCGTAGATGAGGTTTAGTCCACTGCTGCCATCCATGAGGACCTTTGTAAGTCGAAAGCCGTCCACTATTGGACTAAGTACCAGTGCGGCTGGTGCTCGGGCTGTTCGGAATTTAGGTTCATCACTGGCGTTGAAGGTGATGGCTGTGTCGCTCCATGGATTTGTTGTTGCTACTTGGTAGACTTCGGCGAGGCTGCGGATTGTTCGTTTCCGCATATTATTTGATGCGAAGGTCTCGAAGACTGTTGATACCGTACCGGTATTGTTGGAGTGCTTTTCCGGGGCTAGAAGCTTCTCGCCACTTTTGGCCACCTGCCGTAATATCCAACATGCTCGAAGGCTATGTGTTGGGGTGGCGCCCTCTGTACTGTGAATTTTACAGGGTCCGCTAAGCCACCCGTCCAGTACGGTTCCATGCCCTTTATGGGGTTTTTGCTTTTTGGTTGTTGTATCTGGTGCCTGAGTGTAATGCATCCTTTTGTTGCGGACTAGGGTTGGGGACGGATTGTCCCAAAACTTATTTTCGGTTTTCCGGAAACTCTCCATCGCACAGTAATTTCGTACTATGGACGCCAGGTCGGCGAAGCGTGTAATTTCATGACGGCTGATGGCGTTCAAGATTCCCTCGTCCGTGCAATTATTGCAAAAGACTGAGATTGCGTTTTCCTCTCCGCAGTCCTTTATCCTATCCATAACCAGGAGGAATCTGGCCCAGTAATGATGTACTGTTTCAGCGGGCTCTTGCCGGATTAGAGATAGATCGCATATGTCTGGGCGGGTGGGTGGAATTGAGTCCGGAACCCTACCCATCTCAAGGCTCAAGGGCCGAGAAGTTTCCGAATTTGGAAGCTTGGAAAGTGGAATGTTGTCCAACGAGTCCGGTCCAATGCCTGACTTTAGGTTCAGTGCTTGATCGAAGTCCGTCCCTCCGTGGGAATCCGGCATGGAGGGTTCGGCAGCCCGGACATGACTAGTTTTCAATACAGGAGAAGAATCGCCGCATTGTTGCTCTACCACTACAACATGGTGAGTGACCTGGGGAATCCGGCATGGAGGGTTCGGCAACACGGTTTTAAGCCCAATCTGATTGTAGTCTGTAGCGACTCCCAGGGCGGCGATGCGATCCAAGATCTCGTTTACGGACAAGAGCTCTATTGGATCCAGCCGCTCGGCAAATTCCGAGCTGACGTGAAGATTGCTTTTGACGACTTGAGAGGTCATTGTCGAAGCGGTGGCCGGACAGGCGGTCATGAGAAAACCACCTAGCCGGACAGTTTGGCTGGCGGCCAAGGCTCCTTTGGCGAAAATACCGTCCTTGAAGACGGGAGGAGGCATCCTTCCTATCGGTGATGGCACAGAGGAACTCTCAATGAAAGCACCAATGTCGGTGTCAAAACCGGCGGATCTCGGGTAGGGGGTCCCGAACTGTGCGTCTAGGCGGATGGTAACAAGAGACAAGGGACAAAATGTTTTTACCCAGGTTCGGGCCCTCTCGATGGAGGTAAAACCCTACTCCTGCTTGATTGATATTGATGATATGGGTAGTACAAGAGTAGATCTACCAGGAGATCAAGGAGGCTAAACCCTAGAAGCTAGCCTATGGTATGATTGTTGTAATGGTTGTTGTGTCCCACGGACTAAAACCCTCAAGTTTATATAGACACTGGAGAGGGCTAGGGTTACACAGAGTCGTTTACAATGGTAGGAGATCTACATATCCGTATCGCCAAGCTTGCCTTCCACGCCAAGGAAAGTCCCATCCGGACACGGGATGGAGTCTTCAATCTTGTATCTTCGTAGTCTTGGAGTCCGGCGGACGATGATAGTCCGGCTGTCCGGACACCCCCTAGTCCAGGACTCCCTCACTCCTCTTGGGTTTTGTAACTGCCTGCGTTGGGAAACCCAACCTTTCATGCAACGGAGCTTGACGTGCCTCGTGTTCGCCCAGGGTGCTCAGGGCGTTCAGTGGATCTTGCTAGTCTTATAACAAAAAGAGTTGGTGATGTGGTGTGCCTACCATCCTACAATATAGGTCGTCCGATTTATATGTGATGGATAGGAAGAAAACTATGGCAATTTTGCAAAAAGATACCTATACCCCTCTCCACATTTCCAAATAAGGCCTTCCCTCGTTCATCCTTTTCTCTCACAAGATAAACTACTCATACAAATGCATCTTGATGCTCCGTGCAACGCACGAGGATGTTTCCTTGGGGGGCTCTCCAGCGCGGCGTGGCCGTAGTTGCAAGTTGACGCCCCTTGAGATGCCGACGTTGAGGGGCACTCGGATTTCCTCCGATGAGCAGGTAAGATGAGTTTGATCATGTACTAAAAGCATTCTAAAGACTACTTCTGTGTCCATTTCCTAATTCTCCCCCCGCCCACTGTTTCACAGGTTAGACTCGGTGCGAGTGGAGATTGGCTTACATATGTACGGGAGGGTATCAACATCAATTTGCACAACATTTACAATGGTGACACCATTCCCGTAGAACCTTTGTCCAATATTGGGATCAGCCATGCAATGAATGTGTCGGAGCTCAACATTTACACCGCCTGAATTGGTACGATGGAACCACGGTGAGATTGAAGAAGATAGCATGAACCTTTCACATGGCGGTCAAAGGTGGAGCATGCTGTTTGCTGCCGATTTGTTATCGTATGAGTACGAAGACCATGTGCTCCTTTCTAACCGCATCTACGCGGTGACAAACCAGGGGACTTGTTTTGTATGGGACACATCCTACAGTATACTCCCTCTCTCCCAGTTTATTTGTTTTGAATTTTTTTGTTTTACAAGTTTCAATTTCAAATTTAGAGCTCCCCATCACATGTTGAGATTACAATGCCATTAAATCGTTGCGTGCATGTATAGTAAAGAAACAAATCTCGAGTTTGGCACGAGTTTGTGCAGCGGTAGCACCACAAGGCGGGGCGTAGGAGTTGCATTTCCCTCTCAAGGCCCTCGGGACTGAGCTTCAGCACCTTACTACACCTCCCTTTTAGTCAATAATATGTGGACCAGATAGCTGGCTGGTCCACATGTAATCCTCCCAAAGGCAGAGGGGAAGTGGGGCGGAGAGGGTTTGCGGCAGGTCGAGGGATGTGTGGTGTCATGGGTTTGAGCAGCGTCGTGGGAATCGTGTGTGGCTGTGGTAGAAACTTGATGCTCACCGCATTTCAGGTGGCCCACATGTCATGCACACAAAGGCAGAGGGGCGGTGCGGCCGAGAGGGGTGAGGCACACGTCGAGGGACATGGTGTCGTGGGTTGGAACGGCGTCGTGGGAATCGTGAGTGGCAGTGGATGAAACGTGATGGTCGCCGTAGTTGAACTTCCATGGACAAGCTGTCATGTCTACGGACACATGCATTGCATACCGATCACTGGAAGCAGTAGTAGAGAAAGCTTGTCGGATAAAAGTTCCTTATAGTCAAGCGGGCCCACGCTACTTCTTGTTCCAAAGACATGCACACCATCGAAATAGTCCATCTATATCAATAGACACTGAGAGGGAATAAAATTTTTTACAAGAGAGGAAATAGTTCATCCATCCATAATGCCCTGCTGCTGGTGCGGCCTCTCATTTTATGTGGGAGACGGCTTCGCACCAAGCTCTTTGGACCTTGCAGCTACCTCGAAACTCACATGGGCATCGAGGGAAGCATATTTTATCTTCTCGTACGTCAAGGCATAATGCTCCCATCCAGACGACCTTAATGCCAGCGTCTCGTCACCCTTCTGAAGATTTTTACTGAGCACAAAATTTGCTATGTCGAATGGGGATGGTGTATATTTGTCACAATCTTCTACAGGAATTTTGATTCTGGTTTGTAGGTCAGCAATGCTTTTCAAATCAAGGTTGTACGTTGCCCGCATCTGTTTGTCCCCTTCGATGGATGCCCCACAGAAGTATATCTCCTCCCGAGATAAGAAATTGTGAAGCTCACCTGGTATGGAGGGCGTGTGTATGATGTGGTACACCAAAACATCATCTTCAAGGCACAGCTGAAGGACGGCGGCGTGTTGGATCTTCCCAGTGGCACGCTCCATGTTCTCTGCGTCGAGACCGATGACCTTCATCTCTACCTTTTCGAGGGAGTTGGATACATTGTTGATCCACTTTCAAACAACCCTTGGGTGGTCGATGACGGTGGCAACTATGCTCAACGAGCCTTCGACGAGGACATGTTGGATGCAGAAAACCTGCATCTGGATCTCTTTCGCCATTTGGAACCGCTGGAACGGAGGGCTATGGTTTGTAGAATTAGGATTAGATGGCTAGTCTAACTACAGTAGATGATTATTTAAAGGGGATTCGAAATTACTCCAGGAATATGTGAAGAGGTTAAAACAGTGTGAATGCAGTGGGGTTTGGATGCAAATGAATACAAAGGTGAGGTGAAGAAGCCGAGAAAATTGGTTCCGGATGGAGAAGTAAATTGGAGAAGTGGCGTGTAGGCAGTTGATTAGACGACTAGGTAGACTAAATGAAAAGGCTATGCGGGTAGACTGAGGAGTCGTACCTGTTCGTGTACATGCGCATCCTTCTAGCGCTACATGTGCCACTGGCTACTTGAGGTCACTCTTTAGAATCACCATGGATAAATGTGTCATAATTGGTTCAGATGGATATTGGCGCGAGCGTGGGAGACACAACATTCTCTGGTTAAGGAATACACGGTTATCCTCAAGAAATAAAAGGCCCATCTTCGCGCTTCCGCATGCATGAGAATTTGGTTCTGCTCGCAATATGGATGATACCTGTAGGATGAGGTGAACGCAGAGGCATGCTAGTATACTATACTGGAGTACTCATGTTCCTACTAGTAGTAGTTGTAGTAGTACAACTGTGGTACACTTGATGGTAAAAATACTATTCATCCAGTCCTCACAGTGAAGTGACAACACCCTGTGCACTCTGTTTAGGTTACCAAAGTCAGCCTCACCTTGTGCACTGTGTAGTCTGTCACCGCTGTTTTATAGCACATTAGCATGCCTCACCTCGTCTCCCTCTACCCTAGCACCACTCCATCTCCATTTCCATCTCCATCTCACTGTGCCCCCGCGTACCATTGCCGTGCTCACCTCCCCCAGTACCACTATTCCCTCTCTAGTTGCTCGGGCACCGACATCCTTCTCCCCCGTAAATCAAGCCACCAAAAACACCACCTTCCAAATGATGGCCGAATGAGAACCGCGCAACCTCCATATGAGCCGCGATTGGAGCAATCTCCCCAGTGACATCCTCGACCTCTGTTGTTCGTGTATGGATATGTTGAGTGCCCTGCGGCTGGCTGCATGCTCGAGGGACATGCACACGGCCATCGTCAAAGCGAGGCCTAAGCTTTTCAAGAGACCCTGCTTGCTGCTATCTGGTCTTGCGAGATTTGCTCACCATGATACGGAGGCGTACATGATGCCCCTCAACTTGAATCTGATCTCCATTAGCCGAAACTTCTTTGTGGGTATGTAGTGGGTCGCCATAGGTCATTTCCCTCGACTTCGATCTGATCACCATCGCCCGAAACTTCTTGGTAGGTATGTACCGGGTCAGCATGAACTCACACTAGATGGCTGCCGCCAAAGAAGACAGGAAAAAGTTGGTGCTCGTGAACTTCCAGACCTCCCATGAGATTAACCTTCCTCCGTTGGATTATATAGAGTTTTACCATCGTGGTCCAAGCCATCTAGATTACCACGTCAATTGGATGGGCCTTATTTTGTAGAAGATTGTAATCTACCAAGTGCCGACATGACATGCGAATTACACAGACTTCAAGATAATTGCCTTGTTCGACCGTGGACTCGCCTATCTTTACGCCGGTGCCTTCTTTAGCTGGAGACAACTCAGCTCGCTGTGGATCATCGTCAAAGCTGATACACACTTTTGTGATGCTATTGAACACAATGGCATCATCTACGCGATCGACAAAGCAGATGGCACCACATATTGCTGGGATACCGCGTGTAAGTTGTTTCCGTCTGATGTTAATGATTATGCCATGACACTGTTTGAACTTTTTGTGATGATTTGCGTATCCCTATTTGAACAGAATTTGAGTAGAACTATGGAAATGTATTAGAGATGCCGTAAATCCACTATATTTGGAATGAGTTAATTCATGCGACTATGACCATGTCATTACAGCCAATTTGTACCCCCGAATAATCAAACAGTTAGGAATATATGGATATTCTCCTTATTTTACGGTAATCTATATACTACTACTAAATGTGAGTGTGTATCAATGGCCATGTTAGTTTCCTCGTTTTCATGATGTAGAAACATGCACCACACAGTTGGTTTCATATAACCATACATTAGGGAAGTAAATGTGCATATGGACAACTCTATATTTGGAAGTAGTGAAATCCAGTAATGCTTACCATGTGTACATACCTATATTCGCCCTTCAGCAATCAATGGCTAGAATAATATTATCACAAAAATTTTGCCCACAGAACACGAATATATAACAATGCATGGTATGTTAGTTACCTTGAAGAATTTGTTTGTGAGGACAGAACATGATTACATAACATGCATGACATGGTAGTTTCCTATGAAGAATCGATTGCGAGATAACATGAGTATAACCATGCATGGCACTTCTATATTTTCGAACCCAGTTTACATTTCCCTGTATTTTCCTCCCAGTTCCAACAGGGACATATCAATGCTGATTATTACATTATCCTACAGATACTCTGAACAATGCTGATCTTGCATTAACAATGCATGTCCTTTGTATCATACCACCTTTGCCAAAAATAGGGAAGCACAACTGGTTCCTCGCTTGATCATACGATGGCAAAAGACTGATGATCATTCGGACAGACGAGCCGAAAAAGTTATATTGCAAAAACCCCACTGTATACAAGCACCGTGAAATACGTGTGTATCCGGACAGTGGCTGTTACGTCTATGAGCAGGATACCAGCTTATTGGGGCCTTCAGGATTTTTGAGTTCTAGGCGGGTAAAAAACCTTGGTTCACACTCTCTGTTTCTCGGACTCAATTATCCAATTAACCAGGAGATCACCATTGGCAAGGACCTTTATGGCAGAGAGGCTTTGTTTGCTATGGAAAACTATGTCTACACGGCGAGCCCTAGGAGTTCAGGAGCAAACTCCCCTGATTGTCAATGATACAACCTACATCCAAAACAAGGTGAGAATGACAATGGAATCTGGATTAACTTTTATCCTTTGATGTCTCAAGTACGACAGCCAGTGATGTGGTTCAAGCCTTCAGGTTGATAGGTAATTGGGCCGTTGGGTCGAAAGGGTGGAGTACTGGTTTCTCCGGATCACTGGTCGCTGAAGCGGGCCTGCAAATTATGATTGTGTTGGATCATCAGTCTTCAAATGACTTGTTGTCTTTGCTTCTTTTTCTGGATGGGTAGTTCTCTCTTCTGTTATTCATATTCCTTGTCATTTGGTCATCCTCGTCTATATCCCTCTTACTATGTAATAGTTGCCTCTATTTAGAATGTCAATTCTCGTTTGGATCACGAGAGTCTGAACGTTGCAGATGGGTGCATTTTGGTGGTATAGTAAGACTTCTTATGAACTATTAGTCACTAGTCAGTCTTGTTGTTTATGTCAGTAGTAGTCACTAGTCAGTGTTTGAATGTTGTATATATCGTTGTTTTGAACTGTTTATTGTCTCGAACTGCTGGTGGGCTAAATGAGGGCATCACCATTCTCTAGTTTTCGGAGTATATCTCCTTTTTTCAAGTTATAATTTGAGCTCAGTGTCTTTTCGATGATGTATACTTGTTTGGGCCAGTGAGGTGTCGTTGAATATGGGCCGAGTAGTAACGCAATGCCAAACAGGTCAATTATGACTCTCGGTCCGGGCTCTCAAAAGATCCTCAAAAAAGGCCGGTCTCTCCAAAAAAGAAAGAATAAGGACTCTTAGACCGACATGTGGGCGCCACCGGAGTTTTCCTGCCCTTGCGCGCCGAGAGCATATTGGTGAGTGTCCGAAATTCATGCTTCCTTTTCATACCCAATCTCCTGCCCCTCCCCGACCTCTGGAATCTCGATTCCTACTCCAGTTCCCCCAAATCCCCCTCCTGTACTCCCTGTACTCAAGAGCACTATCATGTCGCCGGTCAACACAGATCTCCGAGCCGGAGATCCTGAGGTCCGTCCTGCCTTCGGTCGCTGCATGCTGTCGCTTAACAGTGGCATGGCGGCGCTTGATGACCATTTTCCCGGCAATGGGCTGATGGTAACCATCAACGGCGACCAACCTCCCGTCTCGCCGGACGACCTTGTCAAAACTCTTGGCATTGCACACGACATCCAAATAAGTGACTTGCTCGTCGAAGGCTGTCCGCCACCGGCTGATTTCTTCGTCAGGTTCCGGACAACTTTTGACTGCAGTCGTGTGTTCGAATCTTCCCGGACGCTTGTTCTACGATGGCGCGCTGGTGAGCTTTGACCGGTGGCACCCAGGATGGGGCTCGGTGCCCTCTGAGCTTGAGTTTTCAACATAGCTTACCTTCCACAGCATGCCTCGACGTGCTTGGAACAACGATTCCATGAATGAGCTTATCAACGACCTTGGAGGTGAGCTCGTAAGTATGTTTGTTCCTCCAAATAGCTGGGCTCTGACGGTTAATTATGGCATGTATGAATAAGCCGTCCACCATACGGAAGGTGATTGGTGTTGAGATACCGGTGTAGGAACCGGGGTTGTACTATTCGTCGCCACCAAGTCCGTCGCGAACCACGTTAGGGATGTACCTATATCGAGTGTTCGTGCATCTCGAGGAAGTGGTCAATCCATCAATCGAAGTCCTGCCGCCGCCGCTGGTGCCAGTGTCCGTTGACGACGACCATTACAGGAGTCAACATCATACTTTCCCCGTGTTGCTCATAACGATGGATGGCATAGGGCCTACTCCATCGCGCGACGGAGGCCACTGCTTCGTTGGGGGAAGAGGCAGGGCTGGCTACCTTGATGTGCTCTAATTTGAGGTACCAACTGAATCTTGTCAGATACTAGTTAAATTCGAGCTATGGGTGTGAAGCACAGATGTGCCGGTGCATTTGATTGTGACATGTTCTAATTGTGTGCCTGAACTTTTTTTTAGAAAGGGTTGTACACTACTAGAAAAACGGCTATAGCAAATATGGACATTAATGATGCACTATACATGTGGTGCGCCATTACTAAATAGTAATGGCGCACCATTTGTAGGTGCGCCATTAGTAACCAAAACAATAATAGCGCACCAGGTGAAAAGTGGGCCATTACTAACTGTGACCATGGTTTGACCCAGTCACACACATAGTAATGGTGCACTTTGTATAAGTGCGCCATTACTAAGTTAACATAGTAATGGTGCACCTTTTCAAAGTGCGCGATAACTATGTGTATGACTGGGTCAAATCTTTGTCAAACTTAGTAATGGCGCTCTTTGCGTAGGTGCACCATTACTATGTCAAACCTAGTAATGGCCCACCTATACAAAGTGCGCCATTACTAACCTTGACCAAGGTTTGACCAAGTCATACACATAATAATGGCGCACTTTGTGAAGGTGCACCATTACTAACATTGACCAAGGTTCCTATGCAAAAATGTTGAAAATATGATACGCAATATGATTGGGAAGTTTGAAAATTTTCACCAAATGCACCCTCCTCCTGGACCGCGTTTTCAGTTCAAAAAATAAATAAAATAAAATGATGGAAACGAAAAAAAATAAAAGAAAATAAGTTTCCCATGTGATATGTGGTCTAGTTGTTGGGAAAATTTATAAATATGAATTTCGTCTTTATTTGCAAAAACTCTCTGGAATTTAGTAAAATTGGCATAACTTTTGCATGCGAACTCGGGTTAAAAAGTTTTTTATATGAAAAATCATCTACTCGAAAAGTTAAATCTGAATTAACCGGGGGAACCCCGTTGAAGTTTTTTAGCATCCCAAAAACCTAACAGAATAAATGATACGGGGCTTTTAAGAGATAGACGGGGGGAATGGAAAAAATTGAAATTTAGTAATGGCGCACCATGTGCTAGGTGCGCCACTAGAATATTGAAAAAATATTTGAAAAAAAATTCTGAAAAAAATTGTTAGTAATGGCGCACTTCTATGTGGTGCGCCATTATAGAAGTGCGCCATTACTAAGTCAGATAGTAATGGCTGACTTAGTAATGGCGCACTTCTAGGCATAGTAATGGCACATTACTATGTGGTGCACCACTATTATCTGGGATACTAATGGCGCACGAGAGGTGCGCCATTACTAATTGTTACTAGTGGCGTGTTAATAGCAAAAACTGGTGCGCCACTAACAACCTTTTTTCTAGTAGTGGTACGTTAACTTACTGTGCTAGCAGAACTTATTATGATATCTGTCTGTTTTCTTTGCACAACACTCAAGATGTTTTCCGTCATTGATAAAGACGGTGAACCGTTATGTACGATTTCGTTCGTTTCAACATATCCCTACCCGTAGCGATGCACCGCTTCCAACCTGATTGTGCCGCCCACGTGAAATTTTTGTATGCAAGTTTAGTGTGCTATGATGTTCTATATGATTGTGTCAACTATATAAGTTTTTATTGAGCATGAGCAATGCATATGGCAGAAAGATGTATTTAGGAGCATCGACCGATGGGTCTCACTCTATCTCTCTCACACACACGCACACACGCACAAGTGGGACCCGTTGAATTATTTCTTTGCTGGTGACAGCTCTTAATTAGGTGCCACTGTACTCTAACTTTTTTCTTAAGGTATTAATTGAACTCAGTGACTTCAAAAAGTTGTACAGAAGCCTTGTTTGGGCCTTTACGGCATCGCTGAATGTGGGCTGAGTAGCCATGTAAGGTTGTACTGTACTACACAGGCCTTTTTCCAACATGAGAAATGCAACTGGGCCGACAGTTGTACACAATATCTGGGTCAACTTGTTATTCTCCGTCCCGTTGGGCTGCAAATCTTTCCTGGGAGGGATGCATTAGGTTTAACAAGGAAATGGACTTTAAGAAATAATAAATGGAATGTAATTATAATAAATGGGCAGTAACTACAAAAAATGCACCAAACGCGTAATTAGTTAAAAAAATATTATTTTTGGAATTTAAAATTTTTAGTTTCATTACTTGTAATTATAAAATACCATTTTTAATTTTTAATTAGACCGTTGAATTTAATATTTCGTTGGATTTTTACATAATACAACTTTATTTCGAAATTATATCTAATCTGACTAGAAATTTTGGATAAAAATATTTCGGATCCCATTAAAATGTGGGAATTTTTTTAATTTTGTTTTGAGCGGTTCGTTGAAATATTAATCGTTGTCCTAGCTAGAAAATGGGTTGTACTTTTAACAAACTGTAAATGGGCTGTAGTAAATTTCATTAGAATTCAAAAATGGGTTGTACATGCTTACAAATCGTAAATGGGCTATATATTCTCTGCCACACACTTGTGGGCCTTCTAAGTTGACACGTCCCTAAGAAAACTAATTTGACGCGTATGCTAGGCTTTGTCAACTTATAGTCAACACAAGGTTCTTGGATGTCAATCCAACGAATGTCGTGCTTCTTCTTCAATCTCGGATATTCTTGCTTCAGCTGCCCAAAAAATGATTCCACCCCCTGACATATAAGGCGCACCGTTTCGGAGGCTGACCTGTGGGCCTACTAAGTTGACGCGTACCAAGGGCTTTGTCAACTTAGTCAATATAAACGATTATAGATGTAGTGACCGTACGATGTCCATCCAACGGCAGTAGTGCTTCTTTAACCTCTGGTCTTCTTGCTCCAGCCGCCCAAAGCAGCGCCGGTCATGCCACGTGCTCATGCCTCCTGTGGCCGGCTGTGATGCCGTGGAGGCCTCACCACCTCCTGCCTCTCCCACCGCTGGCCAGGCCATCCCTCTACTCAACCACACCCCCTGTTATTCTGCGGCGATGGCAGCCTCACACCGCAGCCGAACTAGTGAACCCTTGTACTCCTCTCCACGCGGGCTTCCACTGCCGCGTCTTCCCGGCTCCGCGTCGTTCCCTTCCTAGGCCTCGCCATCGTCCACCGTCCTGGTGCTCTCAGCGTGGCGTGGTCAGCGTGGTCAAGGAATGACTTCCATCGGAAAAGTACTAAATGTGGAGAGGCTGACAGCTGGGTCCACGGCAACCGCAAGGAAATGCCTCCTTATTACGCGCAAAATAATTAATGCTCCACCTAACAGCCGGGACCCACCGGAGGGGCCACCGTATTTCGCAAAAAAAAGTTTCCCCCCTGACTGCCGGGACCCACCAGCTACATCTTCAAAAGCAAAGAAGTGCGTCCATATTACGGGAAAAAAATGATTCGCCCCCTGACTGCTGGAACCCGCCAGCTACATCTTCGCACGCAAGGAAGTGCCTGACAGTCGAGACCCACCTGGTCGAAGCTTACGTAGCATTATCATTCTGGTCTTAAACGTGTACGTACATACTGGTCGATGTGGAGGTGCGCACGTGTTGCAGTAGAGGCGCACATGTAGCATATACACGTACGTAAAGCGGCCAGGGTGCAAGAAAGTAAATACGGCCATGTACGTACATATGGGCAGGGTCTCGAACGCCTACTCGCGCATACATACTGTAATGCCCCGGATTCGATGCGCCAGGTGTCCGCTAGTTATTCGCCGTCGTTGCCATGTCATTTGCTTGCGTGTTGCACTTTTCCATGTCATCATATGCATTTCATATCATGTCATCATGTGCATCTCATTTCGCATACGTGTTCGTCTCATGCATCCGAGCATTTTCCCCGTTGTCCGTTTTGCAATCTGGCACTCCTATGTCATCCGGCGTCCCCTTTTTGACTCTTCTCATGTGCGTGTGTTAAATTTTCTCGGAATGGCCCGAGGTTTGTCAAGCGGCCTTGGTATAGCACCGGTAGACCGCCTGTCAAGTTTCATGCCATTTGGAGGTCGTTTGATACTCCAACGGTTAACCGGGTAACCGCAAAGCCCTCTTTTGTTGCAGCCCAACACCCCTTCCAAAGTGGCCCAAAACCCATCTAACTCCCATCCATGCTCTCGGTCATTCGATCACGATCGTGTGGGCGAAAACCGCACCCCGTTTGGAGCTTCCTAGCTCCTCCTACCTATAAATTAGTCCCCGCCCCCGAATTTGCGGTCTAACCCTAGCCTTCCCCTACCTCGCGCCACCGGACAAAAATCCCCGCGCCGGACATGTCCGCCGCCGCCGCGCCTGCCGAATCCCGTCACGCCACGTGGCGTCCCGCGCCGTACCCGCCGCCGCGGCCCGGAGAGCCCGGATTGGGCCCTCCCGGCCCATCTCCCCGCGCCGCCGGCGCCCGCTCGCCGCCTCCGCCGCTCGCCGTCGACCGCGCGGCTCCTGCCGGACCCCGCCGCCGGTCCCTTCCCTCCCCGCCGCCGGCAAGCGCCGCCCGAGCGCCGCCCGGGAGCCCCGCCGAGCGCCCCGCGTGTCCCCATCTCAGGTGCGGCCCCGCCCCTCCGCCGCCGGCCCTCCCGCCTCCGGCGTCCCCCGCCGGACCCGCGCCTCGCCCGACCTCGCCCTCGCCCCCGCGCGTCGCCCGGATCCGCCCGTGGCCTCGCTGGCCTCTGCCCCAGCTACGCCACCGGCTGCCGCTTCCCTCAACTCCGGCAAGACCTCCGGTGAATCTCGGCTTCTGTGCCCGCGCGTCAGATCCACATGTGTGTGAGGTTGACTTTCCCCTTCCCCAAAAATCGTCCAAGTCCCTGAGTTTTGCATATTATCATGCCATGTTCATCGCATCATAACTCTGTGCATACGGCTCCGTTTTGTGCGTGTAATATGTCAAGTTGTTCGCCTAAACTAGTACTTCATTTCGTTCCATTGCATCATTTTCATTTGAGCTCATCTTGATGCCCTAAATGTTGTTGGAAGAGTGCATGTTGATGTTAATCTGCTGAAACTGTTATAACTTGCTCATTTGTCATTTTTGCCATGTTTGATGTGTGCATCCTATGAGGTTGATGTCTACATGTGTTTTGTTCTATGCCATGCCATCTTTCCAGAGGTGCTATACATGTATTTGTGTGATTCTTTTACTGAGTGTATCAAGCTTGCTAAGTAGGGTACTTGCTGTTGCTGTTTTCCTGACAGATTCTATTATATTTTGTTGCTATGTTAACCTGTTTCTACAAGTCATTCCTTGCATATTCTGGAGATGTTCACTAAGGATGAGTTGTTATACATGTCTTTCTCTATCCATTCATGCCCCTGGTTGCATTTATAGCCTGCTGTAACATGTTCATATCTTGCTCCAAATTTGCTAAATAATGTTGCTGTCAGCCTGTTAACATTAAGTTCAGTTTTGGCCATATGCTTTTCTAGTGATCCATGCACCCTATGACCTTGCTCTTGCCATGTATAGCTTCACAAACATGTCTTCTTACTCTTGGTTGCCTTGCCGTGCCATGTAATTCTCTATGGTGAGTGGTTCAAGCTCAGAAACATGCCTACTTATTGTTGTTCCTGCCATGTATGAATCTGTCATATAACTTGCCATGTTTACATGGGTGCCATCTTATTTTCTGTGCCTTTTTGGCTCATGGTCAGTAAGGGACTGTTGTTCTATGCATTTAGTAGTATCATGCCATGCATTTGTTTGCCATGATATGTTCCTGTAACATGTTGTTTGATAGCTGTAAACATTGCAACCTAATGTTATTTCTGCATAAGTCTGAAACTGTTATTATTTGCAATCTTACCATGTGTGTTTGAGCTTGTTCTAGTGATTTCTGGAGATAGCTCAGTGTTGATGTTTTGTTGTGCTTTACCTGTACTTCATGCCCATGCCTTTTGTTATTACGTTGAGATGTTGTAGCATATTGTTTTGATGCTTGCAATATGCCTAGTTGCTGTTTTGGACAGATTGTTGCTATATCATGTTTGGAGTGTTTGTGTTGAACCGTTGCTCCGTTTTGAGTGTGCTCTATATGAAACTTGCTTGATTTTGCATGTAGTTTCATATTATCATGTTGCATCCTTGTTTTGGTGTGTTTTCTTGATGTTTGTATGCATTTTGCATCAATGCCATGTTTAACTTGTTTTGCTCATATCTTCTAGGCCGTAGCTCCGAATTAAATGAACATTATATGTAACTTGACTAGAATTTCGTGTAGATCATCTTGGTGCATCTTAACTTGCTGTTTAACAACTTGAACATAATGTTTATTCAGATCTGGACCCATTTCTAAATTTGCATATGAGGACTTACCGGAATTGTTATATGTTGTTTCCGGCCTCATTTAAACTTGCCTTGATGTGTTGTTCTTGCTTGCATCATCTCTTGCCATGAGTAGCTTCATGTAGCTTTGTCATGCATCATGCTTGTTGTGCATCATGTCTTGCCTATGTGTGGTGTGTTTACCATGTTGTGTGCTTCTTCTCGATAGTTCCCGTTTCGTTGCGATCGTGAGGATTCGTTCGTCTACGTGTGGTTTGTCTTCGTGGCTTCATCTTCTTCATGGACTCGTTCTTCTTCCTTGCGGGATTTCAGGCAAGATGACCGCTACCCTGGATCTCACTACTATCATTGCTATGCTAGTTGCTTCGTTCTATCGCTTTGCTGCGCTTCCTATAACTTGTTCTTCAAGCCTCCAAAATTGCCATGAACCTCTAACCTTTGACACCCTTCCTAGCAAACCATTGTTTGGCTATGTTACCGCTTTTGCACAACCCCTCTTATAGCGTTGCTAGCTGCAGGTGAAGATGAAGATTGCTCCATGGTGGAAAGGGTTTTGTTGGGATATCACAATATCTCTTATATTATTAATGCATCTATATATTTGGTAAAGGGTGGAAGGCTCGGCCTTATGCCTGGTGTTCTGTTCCTCTTTTGCCGCCCTAGTTTTTGTCATACCGGTATTATGTTCCCGGATTTTGCGTTCCTTACGCAGTCGGGTGATTTATGGGACCCCCCTGACAGTTTGCTTTGAATAAAACTCCTCCAGCAAGGCCCAACCTTGGTTTTACCATTTGCCTCACCAACACCTACATTTCCCTTCGGAGTAATTAACCCAAGGGTCATCTTTATTCAGCCCCCCCGGGCCAATGCTTGTCTAAGTGTTGGTCCGAACCAGAGCCACTTGCAGCACGACCTCAGGGAAACTCAAGGTCTGGTTTTAGTTGTACGTAGTGTTCATCCGGTGCCCGCGGGGTATAAACTTTCGAGAGCCGTGCCCGCGGTTATGTGGCAGATGGGAATTTGGTAATGTCCGGTTGTAGATAACTTGACACTAGATCTGAATTAAAATGCATCAACCGCGTGTGTAGACGTGATGGTCTCTTCTCGGCGGAGTCCGGGAAGTGAACACGGTTTCTGGGTTATGTTTGACGTAAGTAGGAGTTCAGTATCACTTCTTGATCATTGTTAGCTTCACGACCGTTCCTTTTCTCCTCTTCTCGCTCTCATTTGCATATGCTAGCCACCATATCATGCTTAGCCGCCGCTGCAACCTCACAACTTTACCCCTTCCTTTCCCATTAAGCTTTGCTAGTCTTGATACCCATGGTAACGGGATTGCTGAGTCCTCGTGGCTCACAGATTACTACAACAACAGTTGCAGGTACAGGTTATGCGATGATCTTGATGCGAGAGCGATGTTCCTTGTTTTGGAGTTCTTCTTCTGCTTCTTCTTCGATCAGGGGATAGGTTCCAGGTCGGCAGCCTGGGCTAGCAGGGTGGATGCCGTTTGAGCTTCTGTTTGTGTTTCATCCGTAGTCGGATGTTGATCTTATGTATGTTGTATTGATGTATTCGTGTGGCATTGTATGCCTTTTGTATGTATCCCCATCTATTATGTAATGTTGATGTAATGATATCCACCTTGCAAAAGCGTTTCAATATGTGGGTCTATCCTTGGTGGGACCTTCGAGTTCCTTTTGGATAGGGTCACATATTGGGCGTGACACATACGGCCATGTCTCGTGTAGATGGTTGGGTCGGAACGGAGAAACTATGTCGTTGTCGTGTTCAGGGGAGCCAACCGGCTGGGTCAGAACGGAATGCGTCATCGTGTTCATCGGGTGGGCTTGGACGGAATAGCCGATGGAAACGAGACCTAACGTACACAGAAAGGAGGAAACGACCTTGTGTTCGATCGGCCACGGTCGAAACGGGATCCTGTTCATCGGGAGGGGTCTGGCGTACTACAAAGCAGAGGAAATGGACTTCTGTTGAACCTCCTAATGTCGAAATGGGGTCCTATTGATCGGGAGGGGTGTGGCGCACCACAAAACGGAGGAAACGGACTTGTGTTGGAGCACTACGGTCAAAACGGGGGTCCTGTTCATCGCGAAGGGTGTGGCGTACCGCAAAACGGGACTCCACGGGATACTGTTCATCTCCACCGTCGACCTCCTCCAGCCTGCATGGGCTATTGTTCATCCACCGTCGACCTCCTCCAGCCTTCACCAACGACTGTGCATCCACGGCCTCCTGTTCATCCAGCCTCCACCGCGTGCTCCTCCACAGGCTACTGTTCAACCAGCCCTCTACACGGGTTCCTGTTCAACCACCCTTGCACGTGCTACTGTTCTCCAGCCCTCCACCGGTGACTGTTCGACCAGCCCTCCACCGGCTACTGTTCAACCTTTCCTCCATGGGGTCCTGTTCATCCAGCCCTCCACGGGGTCCTGTTCATCCACTCCCAACCGTCTCGATCGATCGGGGTCATGTTCAGCCAATGGCTTGTTCATCCAACCCCCCACCAGGAACTGTTCAGTTACCGGCGGCAACACCAAGGGAACGCTCAATCGGGTTCAGTTAACATCCATCGATCGATCACTCGGGTTCAGTAACGCGTAGCCTGTAGTGCAATCACTCGGGTTCAGTTAGGTGAACGCCTCGCTCGGGTTCAGTTACAGCCCAACGCCTTGCACCCACTCGTGTACGTGTATGAGTGAAACGCGCATCGCTCGGCCCCCGACTACCCATCGTAACCTAGAACTCCCCGATATTTTCCTCGCCCTCGCTTATACCACGGTTTTTTCGTCATGCACGGGCCAAAGAATGTCATGCACCTGCATCTCTAGCCCGCCCAGAACGAAAAGCCCATTTTCTGTCATGATTTTTTTCATAGAAGTAGGAGCCCACCACATCTATGATGATACCGAGTTTTGTCACAATTATCATCATAGAAGTCTCATCAGTACGACAGAAAAAAATTCGTTCGGCCCAAAATGTCACGGATGTGTCTTTTTTTGTAGTGCAAGCACTTTACGAGAAATAGAGGTTAATCAAACTGATAAGCAAGCATGCTAGATCGTGTTGATGAAACTATCTACAATCAATGGGAGATGCGCGCACAGAACGAGGTATAGTATTTACTTTCGGTTGTTTAAATGTCAGCTCGATCGGCACTCCCGGAGAAATTGCGGTGAACTTTTTCCAAACTCTGCCAGACAAAGAAAATAATTACTTGATATCAGGAAATGAACAAATTTGCCGATATGGTGCGATAATGATCGATTGAACTTACTTCTGGAGCATTCCATTCATGTCCGCATAGTCCTCGGGATCTTTTCGTCTCGAGTCCAAGACGGTTACTTCTCCCTTCTCAAGCTTAATCACTAGGAGAATAAAGTGGAAGTTGCGCATGCATGCACATCTCATCAGTTACATGACTATAATCTCATGTAATAAGGAAATCGAATATGCACAAGACAGTGTAACACTCATTTGAAGTTGTAAGAAAATAATATTTTATATTTGGTTTGATTTTTGACCAATGATTTGAGCAAGCTGTCCTCGGTCTGTTCGGCTTTTTTTGACCATGTATTCATGTATGACATTTTGGTTAATGAACCCAATGCCATAGATTTGTGCTTTTCTGCATTCGACGATCTTCAATATGCATATTATAGTGAGGATAATTATATATACATGCAATGAAAGAGCTGAGCTATATATATAGAGAGACATATTTACAGAAAGTAGTACTTACAGACAATAGCAAGCCACAAGTGATTTGTCGAGGGTATGTGGATTGTAGAACTGGAAAAACTCATCAAAATCAACAGTTAACAGTTCTTGGCCAATGAAGTCGTGGTCCTCTTTAATCAGCATCGACAAAGCATCCTTCCCAGACTTGCTGCGGGTTTTCATGTACCAGTCATGGAATCTTCGCATAATTGTTGTTAGAGGAAGAGTATCTTTGACGAGAGGCTTCCCTTAATGGTATTTTAATTCGTCCACCACCATTGTTTCAAATTCTACATCGTCGGCCAAGTAATCACCAATAGTAAAACCAGGCAACAGCGGCTGATTTGCGACGATATTGCTAGACACCTTGAGCGGGGTGAATGATTGATTCTCCAGTTCTCCGAGCTGGGAAATTTTCTCCCCACTTCTTCATTATTAAGTACTTCCCGACTGGCGCACTTCTTGCGCTGTCTTTTTAAGACAGCGGAGATGGTTGTTATCCAGCGAACACGATGGTGCTAGCTTCAGGGCATTGAGAGTGCGCTTCACTTTCACCAGATCTATCTTCACCTCCGGAGGTGGATGTTTCATAGCTCTTTATGTTTCAAAGAAGTCCTTCACTTGGGCTTGAACGATCTGCTCGTTTTCCTCCATGGTCATCTCGTATGGTAACTTCTCTACAAGCTTGAGAGATGGACCGAACCTGTATTGCCTCCCACCTCTGGATGTACTGCTAGACGCCAGAGCAGCAGCATCTCCCTTACATTGCTGCTGACGAGTTGTAGGAGGAGGCAGAGTGGTCCTACTCGCCGGAGCAATAGCGTTTGTGTTCTGCCATTGCCGACGAGGCGAACAAGGAGGCGGGCTGCTCGGATGCGCCAGAGCAGGCGGAGAAGGAGGCGGAGTACTTTCGACCTCACACGTCGGAGCATAAGGCGGAGTGCCCTGGTCACTCAGTGGAGGAGGAGGAGGAGGCGGAGGAGGCGCAGTGCCCAGCTGACTCGCCAGGGGAGGAGGAAGAGACGGTGGCGTGAAGTTCAGAAGCTTGATGTGCTCCTTCCGCCATAGACATGCTGGTCAAGCTGGAGCAAGACCCATCTAAGTCTCCCCTTCACCTGTAGGGTGGTCAAGCTGGAGCTCCTCAAATAACTCTGTTATTTCATCTACCATCACAAAAGCATAGCCTTGTGGAATCGGAAGGCAGTGAAAATTTGCATCGGGTTCAGGAGGGAACACAGAGCCGAAAGCCGCCTTGACTTTGAGGTTCCGCCATTGCGTCATAAGCTGGCACTAGTGTAACTCCGTGATAGCATCCACGGGGTAGCTAGGAGCAGTGAAGTCAGGCTGCTGAACGATCTCAGTGGAAGCCATTTTGCTTCTCCGCTGAGATGGCGGGGTAGCTTCTGGGTAGGATCTAGCTGGTTCTCAACAGCTTGTCGTTCCTCTAGCTTTCCTACCCTTGCCTAAAGCTTCTGCAATTCACTTAGATCCACTTTCCTACTTGTCGGTGTCAAAACCGGCGGATCTCGGGTAGGGGGTCCCGAACTGTGCATCTAGGCGGATGGTAATAGGAGACAAGGGACACGATGTTTTTACCCAGGTTCGGGCCCTCTCGATGGTGGTAAAACCCTACTCCTGCTTGATTGATATTGATGATATGGGTAGTACAAGAGTGGATCTACCACGAGATCAAGGAGGCTAAACCCTAGAAGCTAGCCTATGGTATGATTGTTGTAATGGTTGTTGTGTCCTACGGACTAAAACCCTCCGGTTTATATAGACACCGGAGAGGGCTAGGGTTACACAGAGTCGGTTACAATGGTAGGAGATCTACATATCCGTATCGCCAAGCTTGCCTTCCACGCCAAGGAAAGTCCCAACCGGACACGGGATGGAGTCTTCAATCTTGTATCTTCGTAGTCTTGGAGTCCGGCGGACGATGATAGTCCGGCGGTCCGGACACCCCCTAGTCCAGGACTCCCTCAGTAGCCCCCGAACCAGGCTTCAATGACGATAAGTCCAGCGCGTATATAGTCTTCGGCGTTGCAAGGCGGGTTCTCCTCCAAATTCCGTGCATTTGCCGGACAGTGTTCGGCTTTCTGAACAATGTTGCTCTTCTTGGCTTCCACGCCCAATAATGGCCATCTTCCACGCGTCGCACGAATGCGAAAAGCCAGGGTATCTTTTATGTTTTACCCCCTAGCTGTGCAATTAATCTGCCTATAAGAGAGGCAAGAATCCAGATCCAAATCACACCATCTCCCTTTCGCGAGTACTCATCGGAGCGCCTCCGTCCGAAAAATCCATTCCATCATGGACCGTCGACGCGGCTCCTCCTCTCACGCTCCCAGCCCACTGCCAGGAGACTGGCGGAGATGTTCTGTCCCGCACAACGAGCTGGTGATGCTCCAAGCAAAGGGATATCTCCCTCCGGCCTTCATGGTCCCGGTTCGAGCCGGGTTGGCCACCTACCAAGGTGGGAAGCAAGCAGAGGCTACCCCAAGTCCCAACAAAGGGGAGCGGGTATGCTTCGTCCCCTATCTGATAAGGGGACTCGGATTTCCTATACATCCATTCCTCCGCGGGCTCCTAGAGTTCTACGGACTCCAGCTCCATCACCTTACGCCCGCCTCTATCCTGCATATCGCGGGTTACGTAGCTCTTTGTGAGCTATTTCTGGGCATCGAGCCCCATTTTGCACTGTGGAACAGGTTGTTCTGCCTCGTACCCCGTTCTCACGAGGGGTCCATATATCCAGTGGGCGGCGCCGAAATATGGCGCATTGCCGGGACCGGATATCCATCCGGAACCCCTAAGAAGGCGTCCGAAGACTGGCCTTCGGAATGGTTTTACATAGAAGACGCTCCGCTGCCGGACCCTGTTCGGATCGGCCTCCCGGAGTTCAGTACTGCTCCTCTGAAGAAACGCCTTAGTTGGCTCCCCCGGAGCCCCCAATTGGAGGAAGACAAGAGCGTCCATTATCTAATGGGCCGAATAAGATTACTTGCCCATTCTGGGTTGACCATGATTGGAGTCATGGCAACGTGCATTACGCGGGGGGTGCAGCCACTGCAATACAGGGGCCACCCCATGTGGGATTTCAACAGGGAAGACGATGCCACCCGTCATGGCCGCAAAGGACCGGATTCGGCCGAGGATCTGGTGCAGATTCTGTCTGGCCTGTACAAGGGGGAGAAGCAGGACTTCCTTCAGACGAACCCATTGAATGGGTTCTCCATGAATAACCCTCGGCGTTGGGTAAGCGAACACTTTAAGGGCCCGACCCATGCTTTCAAAGTTTAAGCTTCTTGTATTATGTTTTCGATGCAGGAACTGCGTCGGATTGTGGAGGACATGATAAGTCCAGCTCCGCAACCCGAGGATCCAAAGAGATCCTAGGATTCGGCCTCCGAAGAGGATCCGGACATTCAGGTAGAGCTAATCGACGGGGTGTTCCACCAGCTCAGCATGGATAATGCTTTAGTCGCCATTACGGCTGACTACCCCGGACTATATCCGGCTTCCCAGGTGATTGTGACGGAAGTTCCGACACCATTGTCTCTTCCTTGCTCATTTCTGACCTTCGCGTACGATGGTGTTTTGCAGGAAGCACCTTCAAGGCGGGAAGCTGAGCCCGCGGCGGCTGACCAACAAAGGCCAGTCCAGACCAGTAGGCGGAAGAGGAGCGCGGCGCGGACTGAAACGTCGCCGCAAAGGTATAGCTCCCAGTTAATTATTTGGAGCAACGTTCCTAGGAAGCGTTTGAGTGCTCATGACTTTTGTAGGAGAAAAAGCGCCCGCCGGATTGCGGGCGTAGAGGTTGCCAATCCAACCTCTACCAGCCAGGCTCCAGCACCTGGTCTGGACGGGGAGGCGAGCGCAAGGCGCGAGCCGGATACTCCTCCAACGGAGGATGCCAATAGACTGTCCGCCAACAAGTCGGAGGTGGAGAGCGCCATGAACCTCAGGCGCCGCCGGACAGTATTTCGTGACGCGTGCTTCTCCCCTCAGGCGTTGAATGCCTTTAACGCAGGGGACGCGCACCTCCGTGCTGCTCAAGATGGCTTTACCAGAGCCACGGAGCAGTATGTAAAGGACATACGGGTAAGAAAATTTAAATGTTGTATATGCCAGTAGCCCCCGAGACTAAAAGTAGTTATATTAACTGATTTAAGGATCATTTGAAACGCAGGATCTTACGGAGAAGAATACCCAACTGTCTCAGGAGTTGCAAGATTGCAAGGCCCAACTCGAGGCCGCATTTGCTGCCGCAGGAGGAAGCACAGAGACCCCTCCTGGTAACTCATTATTTTAAAAAGATAAGTGTTGTGCGGCGTGCGCGCGAGTCTAATAATGACATTGCAGGTGCTGCCGGACAAGCTCCGGATAGGCAAGAACTACTGGCCAGCTGAAGGCCGGCGAGAGGGTGCTGAATAGGGTGCAGCAAGAAAGGAACAAGCTCCAGGATGCCCACGCCCAGCTCGGAGAAGAGCTGAAAGGTGTTCGGGCCGAGCTGTCCGGCTCTGTCAAGGAGACTGTGCGGCTTCGTCGCGGCATCTATAGTAAGTGCTTGAGCGGACTCCTTTGAAAAGAAGAGTTCGGCGAGGAAGTCAATTGACAAAATATGTCTTGTAGGTATACTCACAGGTCGCCCTGCGGAGGAGATGCCCGTATCAATGGGTGATCAACTTCCCGAGCTGTTGCAGCTGCTCGAACGAGTTCGGCAGGCAATGAGCGGCGTCGTCCAGGCTTTATGGCCAGCCCTCTCCCTACCCGAGGGCCTTGGGGAGCTTGCGGAGAAGCTTCAGGGAGTGCGGCAGCGCTTCTGTTTATGGCCTCCCGCCAAGGTGCAAGGGAGGCTTGGGCCATGGTGAAGACGCGGTACAAGAAGGCGGATCCCAACCACATGGCTGAGGTCGGACCTGTGGGGCCCGATGGGAAGGAGATCCCTGTGAGTTTAGTATATGGCCAAGTAGAGTTGGCCGCTAAGTTTTCCCAATGGGACTGTAAATTAGACAGCCTGTTAGACGGGATTGAGGAGGAATACAGTCAGTAGATTTGACAATGTATTTTAAAATGACATGTGAAATGCCTTCTAGCCGGATTGTAGATCGTTTGTCTTTGCCGACCTTTTCGCTTCAACCCCGGGACCCTAGAGTCCGGAGTGTGTCCGAATACCTTCTCGGTTAAGAAACAACCGGGGTATGCATGGAGACCAGGCGTAGGGGTCATTAGTGCTTTATCAGACAACTGCCCGACTAGTTATGTTATATTACATGGTTAGTAAGAAACATCTTCCAGGGAGAATAGTTCCGTTAAGGGTTCCTTTCCCTGGGAGGCATGCCCTAAAGTGCATGTTCGGACTGCGAAAAAAGCAGAAAAACATCTGGGGGCAGATAAATAAGTAGGTTAAAAATCATCTTTCAAGTCACCGACTGAATATTCCCTTAAGAACGCTAGATTTCGGCTTCACCCAGTCTGAGGTACACATCCGGCTGACCCGGAAGTAACAATCGCAAAGGTGCTCCCTTTACCTCCTAGCCGAACAATCGGGAATGTAGGGGTAAGCACAGGAGCCAGGCAACCCAGCTTGGCCAAAACTTAAGTCATATCAATGCATATAATGGTGAATAAAAGGTACATGTGGAAGCTTGACACATGTGCTGGGCATGAAGCCCTTATAATTAAGCTTCTGGTAAAGAAGCCCCCAGGTATAATGAGTGCGGATGGCACATCAAGTGAATGCGAACAATGCGCATGTAGGCCTTTAAGGGCTTTTTAGAAAAAGTGCTGAGAGAAGAAAGAGAAACAGAAGACAGCTGCAATGTAAAAGTTTGGATGGGGGAAGGGGACGAACTCTTAGTCCGGCGCTAGGCATAGAATCTTCAGAGGCGGGCTGTGTTCCATGGGTTCGGCTCCAGCCGGTTGTCCGACGCATTTCGTAGACGGTACGCTCCACCGGTCATGACTTGATCGATGATGAAAGGGCCCTCCCATTTGGGCTTGAGTTTGTCCTTTTTCTTGTCCGGCAGGCGTAGAACTAGTTCGCCAACGTTGCAAGTCTTGGCCCGTACTTCTCTACTTTGATATCTTCGAGCCTGCTGCTGATAGAATGCGGAACGAGCCTTGGCGACGTCGCGCTCTTCCTCCAATGCGTCCAAGCTGTCCTGCCGATCCAGCTCGGCTTCTCTTTCTTCGTACATGCGCACTCGAGGCGAGTACGGAATGATGTCACAGGGCAGAACTGCCTCTGCGCCGTATACCATAAAGAATGGTGTGAATCCGGTAGTATGGTTGGGCGTTGTCCGCAGCCCCCAGAGTACGGAGTTTAGCTCCTCTACCCAGTGCATGTCAGATTTCGTAAGTGACCGCACTAGTCTGGGTTTGATGCCGCTCATTATTAGACCGTTCGCTCGTTCCATTTGACCGTTGGTTTGAGGATGATAGACTGAGGCGTAATCGAGCTTAATGCCCATATTTTTGCACCATGATTTAACCTCGTCGGCCGTGAAGTTTGTGCCGTTATCGGTGATGATGCTGTGGGGGACACCATAACGGTGCACTACCCCGGAGATAAAGTCTATCACTGGTCCGGACTCTGCCGTTTTTACTGGCTTGGCCTCTATCCATTTTGTGAATTTATCCACCATGACCAATAGGTACCTTTGCTTGTGGGTTCCCCCTTTAAGGGGTCCAACCATGTCAAGCCCCCAGACGGCCAACGGACAGGTAATGGGTATAGTTTTGAGGGCGGTGGGTGGTATATGGCTCTGATTAGCAAAGAGCTGACAACTGACGCATCTTCGGACTAAATCTTGAGCATCTGCCCGGGCTGTCGGCCAATACAATCTTGTACGGAATGCCTTTCCTACAAGGGCCCGAGCTGTCGCGTGGTGTCCGCCTAGTCCGGCATGAATTTCAGCCAGAAGGTTTCGCCCTTCCTCTTCGGAGATACACCTTTGAAGGACTTCGGTTGTGCTTTTCTTATAGAGTTCTCCCTCATGGACTTTGTAGGCTTTAGACCGCCGTACTATGCAGCAGGCCTTATTTTGGTCTTCGGGAAGTTCCTGCCTAAGCAAGTAGGCTAGGAATGGCTCCGTCCACGGGGCGATTACTGCCATTATGTCGTGGGCTGAAGGTGTTATTTCATTGGCTGAATCACCGGTTATGTCAGATTGCTCTGTGTCGGTTGGTGTGGCTGCTTCCGGTTTGTTATTTCCGGGCTCCTCTTCCCATAGTACGGATGGCTTAAACAGCCGTTCCAGGAAGATGTTTGGAGGGACAGCGTCACGTTTTGCGCCGATGCGTGCCAATACGTCGGCCGCTTGGTTATTATCCCTGGCTACGTGGTGGAATTCAAGTCCGTCAAACCGAGCTGACATTTTTAGGACAGCGTTACGATATGCTGCCATTTTCGGATCCTTGGCATCAAAGTCTCCATTTACTTGGGATATTGCAAGGTTTGGATCCTCGCGCACCTCTAGGCATTGAATGCCCATGGAGATTGCCATCCGGGGGCCATGTAAAAGGGCCTCGTATTCGGCTGCGTTGTTGGAGTCCGTGTACATTATCTGAAGTACGTATTGGATTGTGTCCCCGGTTGGGGACGTCAATACGACGCCAACCCCCAATCCGGCCAACATTTTAGAGCCGTCCAAGTGCATAATCCAATTGGAGTATGCGCCGTACTCTTTAGGGAGTTCGGCTTCGGTCCATTCAGCGACAAAGTCAGCCAAAACTGGTGACTTTATAGCTCGCCGAGGTTTGTAAGTTATATCGAATGGTAAGAGCTCAATGGCCCATTTTGCAATCCTGCCCGTCGCATCGCGGTTGTTTATGATGTCGTTAAGGGGCACTTCGGAGGCCAATGTTATCGAACACTCTTGAAAGTAGTGTCAGAGCTTCCGGGATGCCATGAACACCCCATACGCTATCTTTTGATAGTGCGGGTAACGGGACTTGCAGGGGGTTAACACAGTGGATACGTAGTACACTGGTTTTTGAAGAGGGAATTTATGCCCTTCCGTCTCTCGTTCGACGACGAGTACTGCGCTTACAACTTGATGTGTTGCCGTGATGTATAACAACATTGGTTCGCCCAGGTTGGGCGCAGCCAGGACCGGATTTGTCACCAATATGGCTTTTATTTCTACGAGTTCGCAAGTGGCAGCATCCGTCCACTCGAAGTGTTCGGTGCTCCTAAGGAGGCGATAGAGGGGCAATGCCTCTTTTCCTAAATGGGAGATAAAGCGGCTTAGAGCCGCCATGCATCCAGTCAATTTTTGTATTTGTTTGAGGTCTTTTGGAATATCTAGCTGAGACAGAGCTCGGATCTTGGCTGGATTTGCTTCAATTCCTCTACAGGATACAATGAAGCCCAGGAGCTTTCCGGCTGGTACGCCGAAAACGCATTTTTTCGGATTCAGCTTGATGTCGTATGCTCTGAGGTTGTCGAATGTGAGCCTCAAGTCGTCTACTACAGTTTTGACGTGTTTGGTTTTGACGACTACGTCGTCTACGTATGCCTCTACTGTTTTGCCAATCTGGGTAGCTAGACATGTTTGAATCATGCGTTGATATGTTGCGCCGGCATTTTTAAGTCCGAAGGGCATCGTGTTGAAGCAGAATGGTCCATATGGAGTGATGAATGCTGTTGCGGCTTGGTCTGCTTTCGCCATCTTGATTTGATGGTAGCCGGAATATGCGTCGAGGAAGCACTGTGAATCGTGTCCGGCGGTAGCATCGATTATCTGGTCGATGCGGGGGAGGGGGGAGGGATCCTTTGGGCAGGCCTTGTTGAGGTCTTTAAAATCGACACATAAGCGCCAGGATTTGTCCTTCTTTGGTACCATTACCAGGTTTGCTAGCCAATCCGGATGTTTGATATCTCTGCTGAATCCGGCTTCCAATAGTTTGGCTAGCTCTTCTCCCATTGCCTATCTTTTGGGTTCGGAAAATTGTCGAAGAGCCTGTTTGACTAGCTTGAATGCTTTTAGGATATTTACGCTGTGTTCTGCCAATCTGCGTGGGATTCCGGGCATATCCGAAGGGTGCCAGGCGAAAATGTCCCAATTTTCCCGAAGGAATTCTCGCAGTGCGGCGTCTACATCAGGGTTCAACTGTGCCCCAATGGAAGCCGTCTTTGTCGGGTTCGTTGGATGGACCTGGAATTTTATTATTTCGTCCGTTGGTTTAAAGGAGGTGGACTTGGATCTCTTATCGAGTATCACATCGTCTCTATTCACAGTAGAGCGTAGCGCGGTAAGTTCTTCTGCCGCTAGGGCTTCGGATAGTGCCTCCAGGGCTAATGCGGCTGTCTTGTTCTCGGCGCGGAGTGCTATGTCTGGATCACTTACGAGAGTGATTATTCCGCCGGGCCCAGGCATTTTGAGCTTCATGTACCCGTAATGGGGTATGGCTTGAAAAATTGTGAATGCCTCTCGTCCTAATATAGCGTGATATCCGTTGTTGAACGGGGCCACTTGGAACGTGACTTCTTCGGATCTGTAATTGTCCGGAGAGCCGAACACCACATCGAGTGTGATTTTTCCGGTGCAGCGCGCTTCCCGTCTAGGGATTATTCCTCTGAAGGTTGTGCTGCTTCGCTCAATGCGGCTCCAGTCTATTTCCATTTTTTGAAGAGTTTCCTCGTAGATGAGGTTTAATCCGCTGCCGCCATCCATGGGGACCTTTGTAAGTCGAAAGTCGTCCACTATTGGACTAAGTACGAGTGCGGCTGGTGCTCGGGCTGTTCGGAATTTAGGTTCGTCGCTGGCGTTGAAGGTGATGGCTGTGTCGCTCCATGGATTTGTTGTTGCTACTTGGTAGACTTCGGCGAGGCTGCGGATTGTTCATTTCCGCATATTATTTGATGCGAAGGTCTCGAAGACTGTTGATACCGTACCGGTATTGTTGGAGTGGTTTTCCGGGGCTAGAAGCTTCTCGCCACTTTTGGCCACCTGCCGTAATATCCAACATGCTCGAAGGCTATGTGTTGGGGTGGCGCCCTCTGTACTGTGAATTTTACAGGGTCCGCTAAGCCACCCCTCCAGTACGGTTCCATGCCCTTTATGGGGTTTTTGCTTTTTCGTTTTTGTATCTGGTGCCTGAGTGTAATGCACCCTTTTGTTGCGGACTAGGGTTGGGGCCAGATTGTCCCAAAACTTATTTTCGGTTTTCCGGAAACTCTCCATCGCACAGTAATTTCGTACTATGGACGCCAGGTCGGCGAAGCGTGTAATTTCACGACGGCTGATGGCGTTCAAGATTCCCTCATCCGTGGAATTATTGCAAAAGACTGAGATTGCGTTTTCCTCTCGGCAGTCCTTTATCCTGTCCATAACCAGGAGGAATCTGGCCCAGTAATGATGTACTGTTTCAGCGGGCTCTTGCCAGATTAGAGATAGATCGCA
This sequence comes from Triticum timopheevii, assembly GCA_963921465.1. Taxonomy (NCBI): domain Eukaryota; kingdom Viridiplantae; phylum Streptophyta; class Magnoliopsida; order Poales; family Poaceae; genus Triticum; species Triticum timopheevii. The sequence goes on from OY997266.1 coordinate 668,109,173, forward strand.
TATGTCTGGGCGGGTGGGTGGAATTGAGTCCGGAACCCTACCCATCTCAAGGCTCAAGGGCCGAGAAGTTTCCGAATTTGGAAGCTTGGAAAGTGGAACGTTGTCCAACGAGTCTGGTCCAATGCCTGACTTTAGGTTCAGTGCTTGATCGAAGTCCGTCCCTCCGCGGGAATCCGGAATGGAGGGTTCGGAAGCCCGGACATGACTAGTTTTCAATACAGGAGAAGAATCGCTGCATTGTTGCTCTACCACTGCAACGTGGTGAGTGACCTGGGGAGAGTTAATCTCTCTCAGATCGGTTTTAAGCCCAATCTGATTGTAGTCTGTAGCGACTCCCAGGGCGGCGATGCGATCCAAGAGCTTGTTTACGGACGAGAGCTCTATTGGATCCAGCCGCTCGGCAAATTCCGAGCTGACGTGAAGATTGCTTTTGACGACTTGAGAGGTCATTGTCGAAGCGGTGGCCGGACAGGCGGTCATGAGAAAACCACCTAGCCGGACAGTTTGGCCGGCGGCCAAGGCTCCTTTGGCGAAAATACCGTCCTTGAAGACGGGAGGTGGCATCCTTCCTATCGGTGACGGCACAAAAGGAACTCTCAATGAGAGCACCAATGTCGGTGTCAAAACCGGCGGATCTCGGGTAGGGGGTCCCGAACTGTGCGTCTAGGCGGTTGGTAACAGGAGACAATGGACACAATGTTTTTACCCAGGTCCCGAACTGTGAATTCTGGAGTCTTGTTTTTGTCGACATACATTGATTTCAACTCATTCTTCCACCTCCTAAATAGATCTTCCATTTTCTTGAGAGCATGAGCCTTGAACAATGGCTCTATAACTGGCTTATCCGGATCCTTGTCTGCCGGTAGGGTGAAATTTTCCTTCAGCGTGGTCCAAAGCAGGGCCGGGCCCACTGTTGTGCCAAATGTGCGGCCCGCACAGGGCCCATAAATTTTGGGGGCCCAAATTTTATATGCAGGCCTAGTATTTGTTTAAAAAAATCCAGATCAAGGCCGCACTAGGCCGCGAGGCGTTGGAGCTGGGCCTATGTCTTGCGGCCATCGAGCGCCACGCTACGGTACGCTACAGGCTACAGACCATGAGTAAGATGGAAAAATAGATCGTTTGAAAAAAAAATTGTAAGATGGAAACAGATCGTCCATAAAGAATTGTGCTACGCTACAGGCTACGATCGGGAATCAGGATCGTCCCGAACTCTCGAATCTCGGTCAGCCCTGTTCTCAATTGCGAAATCGTCGCGTCGGTGGATACGGGGTCCAGGGATCGTCTCGTCGCCTTTGCCTCATCAGACCTTCATGTTCCTGACTTCCCTTACCATATTTCGTACTCCTTTGGCTCGTTGTATCCTTGGATCGATCCGTGACCGACTCGAGCCTCCAGGTGCTTAGCGAGTCCATTTTTTTGGTTAACTTCTGTTCCTACTCATAATTCAAAAATTTTGAATTAACTTTTGGCAGGGATCGTTACTTCATGTCTTCATTAGAGATCACCCTCACAGTGTGGCAGTTCAACAGGACAGGACCCAAAACTAGGTGAGTTAGATGGTTCGTCTAACTGCCAAACCTGAATAGGTATGATTTTTTATACGTCCAATTGTTATGTAAGACATTATATTATATACATTATAAAAAATTATCTGCTTGATATATAAATTATAATTGCTCATTATTTCATTTTTTATGAGATAGGACCCCATTTTTAGTTTCGCACAGGGCCCCGGATTTTGTCCGTCCGGCCCTGGTCCAAAGATCATCTTTTTGTCTATCTTCGACATAAGAAACTTGTGGGCCTTCGTTCTTAGGCTCATACCATTGGCGGATGCTGACCGGGATCATGTCCCTAACAAGAACCCCGCACTGAGCAGAAAATCCTTCCTTGGTCCGGAGAGGTTCAATTAGTTGGCCATCGCCTGCGATTTCTGTGATCGTGAACCTTTCATCCTGGCGCAACCTTTTCTCTGGGCCTCGTCTCGTTACCGAAGTTTCGGTCGATCCGGAGGGCTTTAAAAGAAGAACAAAGAGTTAATATATGTAGATACCAAAAAAATTAATGCATCAATTAGCTATTCAGCATAGGCTTAATATATATATATATGTATATATGTATATATATATATATATATATATATATATATATATATATATATATATATACCTCGCCGGACTTTGCAACAGCAGATCCCGACTCTGTTCAGTTACCGGAGCCGTCATCACGGTCATAGGAGCCATCATGATCGTGACTTTAATCCTCCATTGTTCGATCACCGTAGCCTACTTCCTCTCCTTCTAGACCATCGGTTTCGTTGAGAAATAATGACAAGATGTCACGTCCATCATGGATTATGTCCCCCAATATCTCTTCTTGTTCGAAGTCTCCTTGTTGATCCATAGTTTCTACAAATATTACAACATGGCAATTAATATACAAACATGAGAGATGGATATATTAATAGTGACAAACATAGACCTAGCTAGCTAATCACAACACTTCTAGGGTTTGGGGTGGCCTCGACAACGCTCTTTTAACTTGGTACATTTGGGTGGCCTCGACGCTTCTAGGGTTTGGGGTGGCCTCGACAATGCTCTTTTAACTTGGTAAACTTGGGTGGCCTCGACGCTTCTAGGGTTTGGGGTGGCCTCGGCAACGCTTCTAGGGTTTGGCTCGGACCGCCTCTCTCATGAATGTCCGACGTCCGGACCGCCTCTCTCATGAATGGCAAACAAGGGATTTAACAAGATGGCACCATTCTGGATGTGCAGAAAAAAATTGTCCCTATTTTTCCTAATCTCATCTAACCATCTATATGTCACATTGTCTAGTGTCAAAAGATTCAATAATTTTACATAAGAGAACGTGCACATATAGAATGGTAGATGAGATCAGAAAAAATAGGGATCAACTTAATTATGCACATCCATAATGGGGGCATTCTTGATAAATCTCTTATAAATCTCGAGAGAGTTTGTCGGGTAGGGGCGGGAGGGGGTAAGAGAACACAACGTTAAACGGTGACTTGTGCACATCCATAATTGGGGCATTCCTGTTAAACGGAGACCCTCGACCCCTAGACGATACTCGACCCCTCGGCGATCCTCGACCCCTCGACCCCTCCACCCTCGACCTCTAAACCCTCGGCCCCTAGACAACCCTCGACCCTCGACGACCCTCGACCCTCGACCCTCGACGACCCGCGACCCTCGACGATCCTCGACCCCTCGATGACCCTCGACCCCTCGATGACCCTCGACCCTCGAACCCTCGACAACCCTCGACCCCTTATCGACCCTCGACCCCTTGGGGACCCTCGACCTTCTACCCTAGTTTCTGACACCCTGGTTCCCGGGACCAGCATCCTCATCAACAGAGGCTCGGCTGGGTTTTCGGGGAGCAGGGCTGGACACTTAATCCGCTCTTCTTTCTTTATCCAGTCCTATTCAGGAGATGGAATTTTTAATACCCCTCCCTAAGATTTACGAGCTAAGTAATATTCGGAAATATGATGCTTATTGGGGATGACGGATTGTTGCAGTCGAGGCCGGTGTCGTCAGACATCCTTGGCCACGTCTTCTCCTTCCTGAAGAGCATCTTCCAGATCCCTTTGTGCGTCGTGCCAAAGATTTGTTGCACGGATCGTGGCCCCTCCGGATTATACTCCCACATTTTGAGAGGTCGTCATTGGTAGGGAAGAACTTGGCGGATAAGAATCACCTGGATCACATCAGCAAGGGTGATGTCCTTTTTTATCATGCTCTCAATACGGTTTTGCAGCGTTGAGACTTCGCCAGGGGATCCCCAATCTAGACCCTTGTTGGTCCAGGATGCGAGCCGTAGTGGAGGCCTAGATCTGAAAGAAGGGCGCCCGCCCAATTGGAGCCACGGGGTTCGGTGATGTAGAACCACTCCTGCTGCTATACCTTGATAGTGTCCACGAATGACCCCTTGGGCTAGGTGACGGTGGGAAGCTTGCTCACCATGGAGCCGCCGCACTCTGCATGTTGACCCTCAACCACCTTCGGCTTCACATTGAAGACCTTGAGCCATAGGCCAAAGTGTGAGGGAACGCGAAGAAATGCCTCACACACGACGATAAATGCTGAGATATGGAGGAAGGAATTCGGGACCAGATCATGGAAATCCAGCCCGTAGTAAAACTTGAGGCATCGGATGAAGGGATGAAGGGAAAACCAAAGTCCTGGGAGGAAGTGGGGTATGAACACCACCCTCTCGCCGGGCTCCGGGGTAGGAAGCCTGTGTGTAATATCCGCCGTGAAGTACCTCGCCTCACACAGATCCTTGGTGTTCTTCTCCTTTATGGAGGAGGCCATCCAATTTCCCCAGAAACCAGATTTGGCCATTGCTGGAGAAGTTGGGGCGAAGGGGAAGTTTAGAACTTGGGCGCTGGAACTCAGGGATGGAAGGGCAGAGGAAGAAGAAGGCGTGAGGTGAATAGATGGGTCCTTGTCCTCTTATAGAGGTAGTGAATATCAAGTGCCCCCTCATAAGCCTTAAACCTTGGCTATTCCCAACGTGCGAATGACATGGTTGGATTACCCAAACCTGCATTGATGAGGATCCCGTGATAAGGGGACACGATCTCTGCTTTGACAAGACGTGTCGATGGCCATGCCTCGAAACGCAAAGCGGGGGCTGTAAAACGATTCCGAGTAATAACAAGGCCAGAACATAAGGTCACGGCAAAAAATTTGCTCGTGGATGTGACTTATTTTAAGTATTGTTACCTTTATAGCTTAGGGTTGTATGTGTTAAGTAGGGCTAGATACAAAACTCTTATGTGTGGAAGACTTCCTTGGAGTATTCGGAGGAGTAACCCACCTTGCAATGCCGAAGATAATCTGCGCGTCGGATACGTCGTCATTGAAGCCTGGTTCAGGGGCTACTGAGGGAGTCCTGGACTAAGGGCTCCTCAGGCATCCGGGCTATGTGATATGGGTCGGACTAATGGGCCGTGAAGAAAGGAAATCAAAGACTTTCCCCCGTGTCTGGATGGGACTCTCCTTCATGTTGATGGAAAGCTTTGCGTTCGGATCATGCATCTTCCTTTCTCTGTAAATCGACTCTGTACAACCCTAGATCCCTCCGGTGTCTATATAAACCGGAGGGTTTAGTCCGTAGGGCTAGAACAATCATACAGGCTAGACATCTAGGGTTTAGCCATTATGACCTCGAGGTTGATCAATTCTTGTAACCCCTATAATCATCAAAGTCAATCAAGCAGGAAGTTGGTTATTATCTCCATTAAGAGGGCCCGAACCTGTGTAAACATCGTGTCCCTGCCTCCAGTTACCTTCGATCCTTAGACGCACTGTTCGGGACCCCTACCCGAGATCTGACGGTTTTGACACCGACACTAGTTCATAAATATAATGTAGGCATGTATACCGTAAATAGTTATACGTGCTTATTGAAAGAACTTGCATGACATATTTTGTCCTACCCTCCCGTGGCAGTGGGGTGCTATTGAAAACTAAGGGATATTAAGGCCTCTTTTTAATAGAGAACCGAAACAAAGCATTGACACACGGTGAATACATGAACTCCTCAAACTACGGTTATCACTGAGAGTGGTCCCGACTTGTGTCACTCCGTTGTTGCCAGATCATAACACGTAGTAGGTGACTATAACATTCAAGATCGGATCTAGAACATGGATATAATGATGATAACATAAACAGTTCAGAACTTAAATCATGGCACCCAGGACCAAAGTGACAAGCATTACGCATGGCAAAGTCATAGCAACATCAATCTCAGACCATAGTAGATACTAGGGATCAAGCCCTAACAAAACTAACTCGAGTACGTGATGAATCTCATCCAACTCCTCACCAACCAGCGAGCCTACGAAGGAATTACTCACTCCCGGTGGGGAGCATCATGGAATTGGCGACGAAGATGTGTCGTGATGACGAAGATCAAAGATCCCCCTCCGGAGCCCCAAATGCCCGAGGAACAACACGGCTTGGCGGCGGCTCCATCTCGTGAAATGCGATAATTCTTTCTCCCTGATTTTTTCTGGAAAAATGGGATTTTATAGCGTCGGTTTGGACGTCAGCAGGGCCACCAGGTGGACAGCACCCACCTGGCGCGCCCTGGTGGGTTGTGCCCACCCAGGTGCCCCCCTCAGGTCCATCCTGGCTCCAGATATTCTCTTTTATTGTATAAAAAATCCTCGCAAAGTTTTGTTCCATTCCGAGAACTTTTATTTCTGCACAAAAACAACACAACGGTAGTTCTGCTGAAAACAACGTCAGTCCGGGCTTAGTTTCATTCAATCATGCAAATTAGAGTCCAAAACAAGAGTAAAAGCTTTAGGAAAAGGAGATGCGTTGGAGACATATCATCCGACTAGCAAGACCGAACGCTAGAGGCCACCCATGCAAAAAACGTCCGGGGAGAAAAACGGTTTGGGCAACCTGGCCGTTTGCTTTATGAGTATCTGCTCGGTCGAATCTGCTCCCAGAGTCTGAGTATTGTGCACTTCACTCAGCATCCCACTCTCAGCCAGAGACCATCACACGGCTGTCAGGCTAGCGAGAGCACAAGCCAAAGAGCAGAGGGAACATGAAAAACATTGAAGGGGGCTCGGAACAAACCGAGTCGGCACCCTCCGCATAAAACTTGCAATGCTAAAAGCGAACATTCGAAACATCTGCATAGACTAATCTTGTCTTTTTGCACAATCATCACCGTGGGGAACCCCTCCTCGCTCGGAGGCTCGGAGGCTGGCTGCAGGCCCGACATCAGCTGCAATCGGCATTCCCGGCTGCCTCTACCACATCGACTGTAAAAACCCTGCGCCCGATGAGGGACTCCTGGATTAACGGGTCCTCGGACAGCCAGACTATATACTTTGGCAGACTGTTGGACTATGAAGATACAAGATTGAAGACTTCGTCTCGTGTCCGGATGGGACTCTCCTTTGCATGGAAGGCAAGCTTGGATATTCAGATATGTAGATTTCCTTCTCTGTAACTGACTCTGTGTAACCCTAGCCTCCTCCGGTGTCTATATAAACCGGAGGGTTTAGTCCGTAGGACAACAACAATCATAATCATAGGCAAGCTTCTAGTGTTTAGCCTCTACGATCTCGTGGTAGATCAACTCTTGTAATACTCATATCATCAAGATCAATCAAGCAGGAGGTAGGGTATTACCTCCTTCGAGAGGGCCAGAACCTGGGTGAAATATTGTGTCCCCTGCCTCCTGTTACCATTAGCCTTAGACGCACAGTTCGGGACCCCCTACCTGAGATCCGCCGGTTTTGACACCGACATTGCTGCTTTCATTGAGAGTTCCATTGTGCCGTCCCGATAAGGCTTTGATGGCTCGCCTCATTGTCAAGGATAAGATCACCGCCGGAGGATCCCTGACTGTAGGCCAAACTCTCCGGCTGGGCGGCTTCATCATGACCGCCCATTCGGCCGCCGCGCCGATGATGACATCTCAGGTCATCAAAAACAACCTCGACGTCAGCCCGGAATTCACCAAGCAGATGGATCCAATGGAGCTCTCCTCCTTAAACGAGCTCTTGGATCGCATCGCCGCCCTGGGAGTCGTTACGGATTATGATTGGATTAGGCTTAAACCCGACCTAAGGGAGATTAACTCTCTGCCGGTCACCCATCAGATAGCGGTGGTGGAGGAACAAAACGGCAATTCTTCCTCTATTTTGAGGACGAACTATGTCCGGATTCCTGAGCTCTCTGAGCCGGATACCCGTCTACGGGAGGACGTGGCCCAGGCTCTGAACTTAGAATCGGGCAGCAGGCCACAAATATTGGGCAATATCCTGGGGCCCGAGCTGCCAAGCTCAGGAGCTCTTTTGCCCCTGGAGCCCAGATTGGGTCAGGACGTGGACTTAATTTCACCCACCCACCCAGACGAAGCGATCTTTCCCACATCAGACAAGAGCCCCAAGTGAAAGTACACCAGTTCTAGGCTAGATTCCTCCTTGTCATGAGCAAGGTTAAAGACTGTCACGAGGAAGACGCAATCTCATTGTTTTGCAAAAATTGCACGGACAAGGGAATTCTCAATGCCATAAGTCGCCGTGACATAGCACACTTTGCTGACCTTGCGGCCATAGTACAGAAGTACTGCATGATGGAAAGCGCATGGAAGACCAAAGCAAAATTCTGGGATCCTCCGGCCCTAAGTAAACCCCTTGTCCGAACTAAAAGGGTGCGCTCTCGCAAGTCACCCAACCCAATTACAAAGAAGCCAAAGCCCTCTACAGGGCCTAGAACCGTACTGGAGGGATGGCTCAATAGGCCATGCAAAATTCACAGCACACCGGACACCATACCAACAAACAGCCTTAGAGCATATTGGATACTCCGGCAGGTGGCCAAGAGCGGCAAGGACCTTCTCATCGACAATACTGCCGGGCACCATCCCGCAGAAAATAGCAATACAGTACTGATCGTCTTCGACACTTTCGCCTCAAACAACAGGCGCAAGCGAGCGCTCCGCAGCCTCACCGAAGTCTGCCACGTCGCAGCAATAAACCCTTGGAACGATACGGCCATAACCTCAATGCTAGCGACGAACCTCAATTCCGAACAGTCCAAGCACCAGCCGCTTTGTTCCTTAGTCCAATAGTGGATGGATTCCAGCTTACTAAAGTGATGATGGATGGCGGCATCGGATTAAACCTCATCTATGAGGAAACTCTTAACAAAATGGAAATAGATAAGAGCCGTATTGAGCAAAGTAGAACGATCTTCAGGGGAATCATCCCTAGTCAGGAGGCACGATGCGCAGGGAAAAGCACATTGGATGTGGTATTCGGCACACCGGAGAATTATAGGTCCGAAGAAATCACATTCCATGTGGCCCCGTTTAGGAGTGGATACCATGCCCTCTTGGGGCGAGACGCATTCACAAGCTTCCAAGATATAACCCATTACGGGTACATGAAGCTCAAGATGCCAGGGCCCAATGGGATCATCACTCTAGCCAGTGATTCGGACATAGCACTTCGTGCCGAAAATAAAACTGCCGCACTAGCCCTGGAGGCATTATCCGAAGCCCTCGCGGCTGAAGAGTTAACTGCGCTGCGTTCCACAGTGGACAGGGACGACGTGGTACTTGACAAACGACCCAAGTCCACATCTTTCAAACCAGCAGACGAAATAGTCAAATTCTAGGTCCACCCAACGGACCCTACAAAAACAACATCAATTGGGGCACAGATGAACCCCACAAATAGACGCCGCACTACGAGAGTTCTTGTGCGAGAATTGGGACATTTTTGCCTGGCATCCTTCAGACATGCCAGGTATCCCATGCAGGCTGGCCGAACATTGCCTAAACATACTAAAGGGATACAAGCCGGTCAAACAGACTCTTCGTCGCTTTTCAGTACACAAGCGACAAGCCATGGGAGAAGAGCTAGCCAAGCTACTCGAAGCCGGATTCATCAGGGAGATAAAACATCCGGACTGGCTACCAAACCAGGTGATGGTACCAAAGAAGGACAAATCCTGGCGCCTATGTGTCGATTTCAAAGACCTTAATAAGGCTTGCCCTAAGGATCCCTTCCCCCTCCCTCGCATTGATCAAATTATCGACGCTACCGCGGGACACGACTCATTGTGTTTCCTCGACGCATACTCCGGATACCACCAAATCAACATGGCGGAGTCCGATCAAGCCACAAAGGCATTTATCACTCCATACAGTCCCTTCTGTTTTAACACCATGCCTTTCGGGCTTAAAAACGCCGGTGCAACCTATCAACGCATGATTCAGATATGCTTGGACACACAAATTAGCAAAACAGTGGAGGCTTACATAGACGATGTGGTTATCCAAACCAGACACGTTGAAACACTACTAGATGACTTGAGGCTTACGTTCGACAATCCCCGAACATATGACATCAAGCTCAACCCGGAAAAATGCGTTTTCGGTGTTCCAGCCGGAAAAACTCTTGGGCTTTATTGTTTGCAATAGAGGAATCAAAGCAAACCCGGCTATAATCCAAGCTCTGTCGCCGTTGGCTACACCAATAGACCTCAAGCAAATCTAGAAACTAACTGGATGTGTGGCCGCCCTAAGCCGCTTTATCTCCCGATTAGGAGAAAAGGTGCTACCTCTTTATCGCCTTCTTCGATGCACCGAACACTTCGAGTGGACGGATGCGGCTACAGCTGGGCTGGAGGAAATAAAAGCCCTCTTGGCCACGAATCCAATTCTGGCAGCACCAAACATCGGCGAACCCATGCTGCTATACATACCTGCAACTCACCAGGTTGTAAGTGTAGTGCTCGTCGTCGAACGAGAGACAGATGGACATAAATTCCCATTACAAAAGCCGGTATACTATGTATCCACTGTCCTCACTCCATGCAAGTCACGGTACCCACGTTATCAAAAGATAGCATACGCCGTCTTCATGGCATCCCGAAAACTACAACACTACTTTCAAGAGTGTTCAATCACGGTGGCCTCCGAAGTACCACTCAATGACATAATAAATAACCGCGATGCCACAGGCCGGATTGCAAAATGGGCTATCGAGCTCCTCCCGTTCGACATAGCATACAAACCACGGCGGGCCATTAAGTTGCAAGTACTGGCCGACTTCCTCGCCGAATGGACAGAAGCCGAACTCCCTAAAGAATATGACGCGTACTCCAATTGGTTCATGCACTTTGACGGCTCTAAGATGCTAGCTGGTCTAGGGGCTGGCGTCGTCCTGACGCCCCCCTCCGGAGATACAGTCCAATACGTACTCCAAATACTTTACACAGATTCCAGCAATGCAGCAGAGTATGAGGCACTGTTGTACGGTCTTCGGATGGCAGTCTCCATGGGCATTTAACGTCTCGAAGTACACAAGGATTCAAATCTCGCAATATCTCAAATAAATGGACACTTTGACGCCAAGGACCCGAAAAGGGCGGCTTATCGTAATGCAGTTCTCAAAATGTCAGCTCGATTCGAGAGGCTCGAATTCCACCATGTGGTTCGAGAAAACAATCAAGCGGCGGATATCCTTGCCCGCATCGGTGCTAAACGTGACCCAGGCCCACCAAATATTTTTTTGGAAAGGCTGTTCAAGCCATCCGTGGTATGGGAAGGGATGTCCGGCAATACTAGCCGGATCCGCATACAACCCCAGATCCTGAACAGTCTGACGTAATCGGAGGCTCCACCACTGAAATCACACCTTCAGCCCACATGATCATGGCAGTCATCGCCCTGTGGACAGAACCCTTCCTAGCTTACTTAAACAGGCAGGAACTCTCAGAGGACCAATATGAGGCACGGTGCATTGTGCGGCACTCTTATGCCTACATGGTCCACGAGGGAGAGCTTTATAAGAAAAGCGCAACCGGAGTGCTCCATGGTGCATCTTCAAAGAGGAAGGGCGGCAGCTCTTGGCTGAAATTCATGCCGGACTCGGCGGCCACCATGCCGCAGTGCGGGCGCTCGTAAGCAAGGCCTTCCGTACAGGTTTCTACGGGCCGACAGCCCGGGCAGACGCACAAGACCTTGTCCAACACTACGTCGGTTGCCAGCTTTTTGCAAATCAAAGCCATATGCCGCCCACCGCCCTCCAAAAAATCCCCATAACTTGGGCCTTTGCGGTATGGGGGCTCGATAAGGTTGGACCCCTTAAAGGAGGCAGCCATAAGTAGAAATATTTGTTGGTCATGGTCGATAATTTCACAAAATGGATAGAAGGCAAACCAGTTAAAACGGCCGAACCCGCACCAATGATAGACTTTATATCCGAGGTCGTACACCGCTATGGTGTCCCCCACAACATCATCACCGATAACGGCTCGAACTTTACAGCTGATGAGGTAAAATGGTCATAAAACTTGATTACGCCTCCGTCTATCACCCCCAAACAAACGGTCAAGTCGAACGAGTGAACGATCTTATCATGAGCGGCATTAAACCCAGACTAGTGCGATCTTTGAAGGAATCACATACGCACTAGGTCGAGGAGCTCGACTTCGTATTATGGGGGCTGCGGACGACGCCTAATCGCACAACCGGATACACAACATTTTTTATGGTGTACGGCACAGAGGCAGTGCTACCCTGCGATATCATCCACGATTCACCTAGAGTGCGTATGTACGAAGATAGAGAAGCCGAGCTGGATCGGCAGGACAGCTTAGATGCCCTCGACGGTACCAAAGCAGTGAAGTGCGGGCCAAAACTTATAACATTGGCGAACTCATTCTACGCCTACCAGAGAGGAAAAAGGACAAGCTCAAGCCCAAGTGGGAGGGCCCCTTCATCATTGACAAAGTTCTCACTGGAGGTGCGTACCGTCTGCGGGATGCATCAGACAACCGACTCGAGCCGAACCCATGGAACACGGCCAGACTCCGAAGATTCTACGCCTAGTGCCGAACTCTGTGTTTGTCTCCTTACCTATGTCTTCCCTTTTAATTATACCCTCTCTCTCCCCCTTTTACATTTCAAGAATGCTTTGACCGCACACTCTGGCCGCGCTATACGCGCTCAATATACCTGGGGGCTTCTTACACAGAAGCTTGATTGTCTTCTGGGCTCTATGCCCACCACATATGAGTCACTTTTCCGTATGTGCCTTTTTTCACCACTATATGCATCGATATGACTTAAGTTTTGGCCAAGCTGGGTTGCCTGGCTCTTGTGTTTATGCCCTACATTCCCGTTAATTCGGCTAGGGTATAAGGGGAGCACCTCTGCGATTGTTACTGCCGGGTCAGAAGGATGTGTACCTCAGACTGGGTGAAGCCTAAAGCTAGCATTCTTAAGGGAATATTCGGTCTGTGAACAAAAGATGTATTTTACCTATTACAAAACATGCCCCCAGATGATTATATCCTGCGTCAATTTTCGCAGTTCGGACATGCACATTAATGCATGAACACCCAGGGAAAGGAAACCTTGACGGAACTATTCTCCCTGGAAGATGTTTCTTACTACCCATGTAATATGACATAACTAGTTGGGTACTTGTATGTTCAAGCACTTATGACCCCTACCCCTGGTTTCCACGCGTGCCCCAGTTTTCACGTAACCGAGCGGGTATTCGGACACACTCCAAACTGTCGGGTCTAGAGGTTGAAGCGAAAAGGTCGGCCAAGACAAATGATTTACAATCCGGCTAGGGAAAAAATGTGTCCTTCGAAGTACAAAGTCACTTAGACTGACTGCATTCTTCTTCTATAGCATCCAACAGGCTGTCTAGCGTACAGTCCTGTTGGGAATACTTAGCGGCTAATGCTACCTGGTCATACACAATATGTACAGGGATCTCCTTCCCATCTGACCCTATAGGTCCGACCTCGGCCATGTGGTTCGGGTCAGCCTTGGTTAATCGCGTCTTCACCATGGCCCAGGCTTCCCTTGCTCCTTATCGAGAGGTCGATATCTTCCATAATCGGAAGCGCTGCAGCGCTCCCTTGAGCATCTCCATAAGCTCCCACATGCCTCCTGGCAGGGAGGCGGATGGCCACAAGGCTTGGGCAATGCCCCGCATCACCTGCCGAACTTGTTTGTGCAGTTGTGAGAGCTCCAGCAGAAGATCTCCTGCATATCCGGGCATCTCCTCTTCAGGACGACCTGTCAGCATGCCTACAGACATAATTCTATTAGCGCGCTTCTTCGCCGAACTTTATAATGGTTCGTCGGAGCACTTACTGAATATGCCGCCTCGAATCCTCTTATTCTCCTTTACAGAGTCAGCAAGCTGGGCCCGAACATCCTTTAATTCGACATCCAGTCGGACGTTCGCGTCCTGGAGAGTATTTTTCTCCTTTATAACCTTTGTAACCACACGCTGGCCAGCCTTCAGCTGTCGCCGAACATGTTGCTCATCCTCTAGTACGATCTCCGGATTGCCTCCGGGATTGTCTGCAGGTTCTCTTGTAAGAATCGCATTCATGCCAAATACTTAACTGGTACATACCATGACATTATTATCGTTTAAACGCAAACATTACCAGATGGGGCCTTCGTAGACTCCTCCATCACGGCGATTGCGGCCTGTAGTTGGGCCTTGCAGTCCTCCAGCTCTTTGGATAGCCGGGTATTCTTCTCTGTCAGAACCTATGCACACGAGGATCCTTAAATCAGTTGTGCCAACTGTTTCAAGTCTTAGGGGCTACTGATATACATACTTATCAAATTTTCTTACGCATATATCCTTTGCGTACTGGTCCGTGGCCCTGGCGAGGCCACCTTGAGCAGCCTGGATGTACGCGTCCCCTGAGTTGAAGGCATCAAATGCCTCTTCAGAGAAATTAGGGTCGCGTAGTGCGGCCCGTCGGCGCCTATGATTTATGGCGCTCTCCACTTTGGAGTTTGTAGCGGTAAATCTATCCGCATACTCTGTAGGAGGATCGTCCGCGTTGACCTCCGCCCTTGAGTCTGGCCTCGGAGTCCGGCTGGTGGAAGCGTAACCGGCAGGCTCTCCGGATACAGTCAGGTGGGCGCTCTTTCCATCAGAAGGCAGTGGACATAGTTATATATTAAAATTGATAAATTCATGGCAGGTTTGTAAACATACCTTTGCAACGGTGTCTCGGTCCTGACCGCCTTCCTTTTAAGCCTACCCGACTTTGGTGCCCCTTGTTGGTGAGTCACTACGGGTTCAGCCTGGCGCCTCGATGGCCTTCCCTGTAAGACGCAATACATGTGCGGTGGGTGAAGTGTAAAGAGGGAATCCTTTTCGGAAGTTGGGACTCTGGCTTTACTTACCTGGGATACAGGGAGTAGGCCAGGATAATCGGCTCTGATGGCAACCATCACACCATCGCAGCTCAACTGGTAGAATGTCCTGTCAACAAGCTCCACAAACGTGTCCGGATCTTCTTAGAGTCCGGGGTCGAGAGCCCGGTTAGGGTCCTCTGGCTGTGGAGATGAGCTGTGAACATCCTTTCATAGTCCTTCGCAGTTCCTGCTATGAATTGAAGAGTTAAATATTTGTGCTAAAAATGTGCGAAAGATAGCGACTCACCCAGCTTGGGGGGTTGTACATGGAGAATCCATCCCGTGGTTTGATATGGATGAACTCCTCCTCTTCTCCTTTGTAAAAATCAGACAGTATCTTCGCGAGAGCGGCGGGGGAATCCGGACCTTTACGGCCGCAGCGGGTGGCATCGTCTTCTCCATTGAAGTTCCACATGGGTTTTCCCCGATATTGAAGTGGCTGCACTCTCCGTAATATACATATGGACATAACTTCAATTATTGTCAGTCCTGATTTGGCCATCCTGTCCATCAGGAAAAGGATCTCTCTGTTATCTTCCTCTTGGGGGCTCCTGGGCACCAGCTATGGCGTTTCTTCAACGGGGCATTTACAAACTCGGGATGGCCCTTCCGAACAGGGTCTGGAAGAGGGACGTCCTCTACATAGAACCATTCCGAGGGCTAGTGCTCGGATGTCTTCTTCGGGGTGCCGGATAGATATTCGGTCCCGACGATGCGCCATATTTCGGCTCCGCCCACTTGATATACTGACCCCTCCTGAGTACAGGGTACGAGGCAGAATAGCCTCTTCCACAGCTCGAAATGAGCTTCACTTCCCAGAAAAAGTTCACAGAAGGCAACGTAGCCTGCGATGTGCAGTATGGAGGCTGGGGTAAGTTATGCAGCTCAGCAAGTTAGGGACGAAGCATACCCGCTCTCCCTTCGATCGGTTTAGAAAGCTCTCCGCTTGCGCCCCTCCATTATAAGTGGCTAGTCCAGCTCGGACGGGGACCATGTATGCAGGTGGGAGAAACCCATTGGTCTGCAAGTCTACTAGTCGGATGTGGGGAACGGAACATATCTCCCAATCGCTCGGCCTAGTGCTACGGGAGCGAGAGGAGGAACCGCGATGATCGGCCATGGTGGTATGGATTTGTTCGGGCGCGCTCTGATGAATACTCGCTGGGAGGAGATGGTGTGATTGGGATCTGAGAATCCCCGTCTCTTTTATAGATGATTTACTCGCATGGTTGGGGTGGCAAATGTAAAAATGCCTCGACTTTTCACATTCGCTCGACACGTGGAAGCAGCCGTTATTAAAGCACAGAAGCCGAGGAGCATGGCATTGATGAGGAGCCGGACACCGCTCATTACAACGATGCTCTGGGGTATTTGGAGAAGAACCCGCCTTGCAATGCCGAAGACAATCTACGTGTCGGACTCATCGTTATTGAAGCCTGGTTCGGGGGCTACTGAGGGAGTCTTAGATTAAGAAGTTCTCGGACAGCCGAACTATATACTATGAAGATACAAGATTGAAGACTTCGTCCCGTGTCCGGATGGGACTCTCCTTTGCATGGAAGGCAAGTTTGGATATTCGGATATGCAGATTTCCTTCTCTGTAACCGACTCTGTGTAACCCTAGCCCCCTCCGGTTCGATATAAATCGGAGGGTTTAGTCCGTAGGACAACAACAATCATAATCATATGCTAGCTTCTAGGGTTTAGCCTCTACGATTTCGTGGTAGATCAACTCCTGTAATACTCATATCATCAAGATCAATCAAGCATGAAGTAAGGTATTACCTCCATCGAGAGGGCCCGAACCTGGGTAAAACATTCTGTCCCCTACCTCCTCTTACCATTAGCCTTAGACGCACAGTTCGGGACCCCCTATTCGAGATCCGCCGGTTTTGACACCGACACCCGGCTCTTCGAGTCGCCCGGAGGCTACACCCAGCGGGTGCGCTCACGCGCCCCCGCATAAAGCAAGCCACGCCGGCTGCAACCCGCAGCCAGCTGTCATCGATAGCATCAGTCGGCGGACCCCGCGTCCGCACCCGACATCATCAGTTGGCGGACCCCACGTCCGTGCCCGACAACAACAATCAACGGACCCCGCGTCCGCGCCCGACAGCATCAGTAACATAGAGTCCAGCTTAGCAAATTTATTTAACGAGGAGAGAGACGAATTGAGTAACGTAGCTAGTTACTCCCTCCATCTAGGTGAGTAAGTCATCTTAGATTGTGCACCGTGACCAAGAAGGGGAAAACGAGAGAACTTATTGTTCATTTGCTAATTAATAGCATTGCATGAAATGAACTAACCACTGCATGTCGTGTTTGTTGTCTCAAGTCATTAAAAGTATGCACATCCCACATCTCTTATTGATTGATATGTCAAGAAACAATAAACGAGGTAGAATTTAAAGCACCGCACCTAAATGTTTTGGGATTATTTGGTTTTCGTAAGATGACTTACACACCTAGACGGAGGGAGTACTCATAATATGGATAACGTCACACATACCAAGACAAGATGAGTCTATACCTAATAAAATGAAGTGTTGTATGACATTAAACATATGTTACTCCCTACTATAGAGAGTAATATACACTAGTAACATATGCATCTTGTTACTAGTCTAAGTTACTCCTCACTATGGATGGTCTGGTGTGAAAAAAGAAATGGTCAACCATTCTTGCAGTGATAAACGATGTACCAATCGATACAGAGACGTGTTAATTAGGTGACTTCATCAACTATATATAAAGCTCTATAGCTCCAATCTTAAGGAAATGCATGCATGTGATGATATATGCATCTCTAATAAATGGGAATAAGAGAACTTGTATGCCAACTGCCTACAAAACAAAACAACACTTATTTGTGCACAATGACATCATTTGTAATATGACCGATGAGCTCATAACATGTGCGTGTGCGTTGTTAGATGTGCGTCAGAAAACGTGGATGGGAAAAAGCAGTGCGCCGAGCCATGTGCATGCACGCGGCACAAGGGATATGGTAAAAAACGAAAAGGTAGACAAAATGCACATGCATCACAGAAGTATGACATCGTACACCACAAAAGTGTGTACGTACTAGAGAAAAAGGCTAGGAGAGAGAGGGAGAATCACATGCGTGCACGTCCAAGGAGAAGGCGATGGGAAAAGTTAGTGCACCTGCCATGTGCATGCACGCGGCGGCACAGGGACACGGTAACAAGACGAAAGGTAAACAAGATGCAGATGCCATGATACAGTCTGCGACCCTCCACTTGCGCGTCCAAAGGGCCCTTTCCTAGCACGCTCCCACGCAGGATACATGATATGGCCACTGACAACATAAAGGCAGAAATTAATAACTCTAAGAGCATCTTCGATAGATGGTCCAAATTTTGGCGGTCCAAAACCAGAGATGTAAAATATGGACCGTCAAAAAATGCGTTTTGGAGCTCCGAAAAATGCTCAACTCCAACAGACGGTCCAAATCGGAGATGTAAAAGAGCAACTCCAACAAATGGTCCAAAACAAAGATTTAAAATCGCCTTGATCGTCTTCCTCGGCCTCGGGACGTCGGCCGCCTTCGTCAAATCCGTCGCCATCAACCTCTCCCCGACCTCCCCGAGCGCGCCATTCTCCCAATCCCCCTATTTTCCCCCTCAACCGGTGTCGTTTGCCACCGCTCTCGTGCTCGTCTGTGGTCGCCATGGCCATAGCCCTAGCTCCCTTGTACGTGCTCCTTTGCCAGCCAGCAGCCGACGCGAACAGCACGAGCAGCGGCACGGGCGCGCTGCACGGGCCAGCAGCGACGGCAGCTCGGGCGGATGCGGTCAGTGCGGGGCGGCGGCGGGGCCGCGAGGCGGTGGCAACGGGGCAGTCTAGCGAGCAGCGGCGGGCGGCAGAGGCGGGTGGCGGCCTAAGGATCCGGCGGAGGCCTACAGGGGCAGCCGGACCGCCGGAGGCGCCGAATCCGCCCGCGGCTGCCTCCCGATTCGGCGGCGCCCGGGCGGCTGCGAGACGGCTTGCGGCGAGGGGGCAAGGGCGGCGGAGGGCGGCGGCGGCGATTTAGGGCGGTGGCGGTGACAGCGGCGGGGATTTGGGCGGTGGCGGCGGCGAATTCCTGCCGACTGGTGTCCGGGCGGGCGGACGGGCGTGGCTGTGAATGAAATGAAGGGCGGTTGGGCGTTGGCGGGCGGTCGCCGAATTTGGACCAGTTGTATCTCGTGATGCAAATTTGCACCGTGAGGTGTTGTATTTTACATCACCGGGAGGGCGCGGTCCAATTTTTTTTATATATGGACCGTCTGTTGGAGCAGCGTTTTTTTGCCCCAGACGGTCCAAAAGTTAGGTACTCTTACATATGAACCGTCTATTGAAGATGTTCTAAACTACAATCAACTTGAGAAGTTTGCTAGACACAAAGAATCTAAAGCGCCTGGTTTGTTGCATGTGAACAGAAAACACGGTGAGAAAAGGCAGTGTGGCCTGCCATGTGCATGCATCCGGCACAAAGGACGTGCACGGTACACAACACAGAAGGTGAACAACATGCGACCCAAGGGCCTAGCACGTACACTTCCATGCAGCATCCACGATACTGCCACCGGTAACATAACACTAACAATGTAGCAACATGTATGGCTTGAACGTGGGCGACCTTAACGTGGGCGTCGCATACAAACTACTAGGAGTGGTCCTTTGTCGTACATTGTAACCTTTATTAGTACGGAATTATTACATGCCACCCTCACAAGCACTCATAGGAGTATGTAGTGTAGTACTAGATTCATCATATATATATTTTCCATGGAGATGGTGCATGATAGGCTGCTTGCTCTTGGATTGATCTTAGTATTTTTACTCTGCAATTGGCTGAGTGGGAGTCTTGGTCAGTGTCCCCAGGATATATTATTGCCTAAATTCCTCAAAATGAGATCTGACCTGGCATCCGCCGAGTGGATATTTATCCAAATACCTCAACCAATGGATCAGGCGGAAGGGAATGCAAGACTGGACAACAGTCAGTGCTCAAATGAGTTTTATATATGCAACGTTGCACATCTATACTCGAGCTTTATAGAATTATCAACAGAATCTTTTCTGTGGTTACATGTCCCCCCCCCCCCCCAACTTTATATAATTAACAATGGCTGATCAATTAGTTGCACTACGGTCCCTGATCTTTTCAGAATTTCATCCATGAAGATAGTATACATGTTTCAGCTGCCTATTGACAGTACGGCATTGATAAGGTCATAAACGTAGACACATGAATGTTCTGCAGCTGCTCTGCTGCGGTGTGATGAAGGTGGCCATTTATCCCGCAGAAAAAAAGGTACCATTTAATATGAAATATATAAATTTCCACCGCAAAAGAAAAGAAACATACAAATTGCAAAAAATTAATTCTTCTGGCTATTGATGGATTTTGTCCTATTGCTGTATTTTGGAAATTTGTCAAGCAAACTGAACTGGAGAACGAGCATAACAGAAGGGCAAGAAAGGCGGAACTTGTCCGGCCAAGAAGAAAGGAGTTGTGGCGCTCCAAATCCGAATGCCATCGGCAATTCCCGAAGAAAAAAAGCCGTGGGTAGCTAATTCGCTCAGAGATCCTGTTGTCGCTTGCAGACCCACCCAACAATTAGCTGCATGGGGGGCCTTGGGTTGGGTTGGATTAAGAGAGTTCATTTCGAGGCAGTCTCACATCACATCAAGGCTGGATCGAGTTGGGATGCACCTAAACTCCTGGATCCAGTTGGGCTACACCTAAACCCGGAGTAAATGAGGCAAACACCAAATAATTCTTATTTGGCGCCTTCAGCGCCAGACACAGCCTATTCCCGGCAATGCCCCCCCCCCCCCCCCCCCCCCCCCTCCAGCATGGGCTCGACCCATTTACTTTTTTTTTGGGTAGGTGTTGATGGTATAATTTGGCTACTTAGTATGTGATGAGCCAAATTAAATCAATGATTTATCAAGCTGGTCGGTTAATGCATTGTTGAAGTATTGCCACAGGAAATTTCATGGAAGATGAAGATACAAGTCCTAAGAAGAATCATATGCTATACTGGACCATGGGCGTGATACATGCAAGTGATATATATCTACATCTATGAAGAAGTATGCTTAGTCCTGATGGCCATTATCCAGTTTGATTTGCGACGTTGCCGGAATATTTAATATTTTTTGGTGGGCTCAAGGTATTTATACCTATGCTTAGCCACTATATTTAGTGTGATGGCGATGTGGCCGGAATACTTTATTCATATATGCAAGGCTGCATGTACGTGGATATGGCCTAGATTTGTTACGTACTTAGATTGGCAAGCATATTTTTTGTAGAAGTATGCTACATGGTAACCGAATCAAGAAAGGCTAGACCTGATCGGTTTTAGCTTCAGAGTTGTAATCTTATACGCCAAGTCCAACGTGCTGTATATATGTAAGGCCATGGCCGATTGGAAAATCCCAGCAATCGATCTATCAATACAAACTCTACTTTCACGTACGTCTCACTAGTAGAAACACACCTATTAGTCCCGGTTCGTAAGGGTCTTTAGTCCCTGTTCATGAACCGGGACTAATGGGTCGTTACTAATACCTCCACCCATTAGTCCCGGTTCAAACACGAACCGGGACAGATGTGCCTCCACGTGGCCGGTCCGCCGAGCCCAGTTAGGGGGGCCTTTGGTCCTTGTAAAGCAATCGTTCGTCGTCAGAAAGCACCAGAAATATCCTAGTGTTGCGCGGCGATTTCGCGTGCCAACACAATTGGCGACTCCGCTAGGGACGAGAAGAAGAAGAGCTACACGATGAGTACCATGTCCAAGAACGGGAGCGACATCGACCCCGAGAACGTCATCGCCGTCACAATCGACGATCTGTCGGAAGATGTTCGGTGCGAGCTTGAAGAGGAGATTGAGAAAGAAAAGTTTGAGAGGTTGAAGCTGAAGTTGGCTGGATACACGAAGACGAGGAACGGCGTCGTCAAAAAGGTAGTTCTGAGCCCTTCCGATGCTCAGGTAAAAACCTCAACCGAAGAAATTGCTCATCTAATTGATGTGTCTGTAGCTAGTAAATACGATTCTGATATGGAAAATACGACACGTACAATTACTCGAGCAGTAGCTAATAGAGTTCAAGAATTTAATGTGCAGTTTAATAAAGATCTTCAAAATTTTCTACCTGGTCATGTACTCTCATTAGTGCTACAAGTCAATGATGAGTATACTGGAAAGAGACCGATGCCACAAGACAGTAGCGGATTTAAAAATTTGCCAAGTAATATAGGTACGCCTATTGCATCGGCTAATGCTACGTAGCCTCACGTCCCTTTAAACAATAATCTGGATGGCCGGGACTATGTTGGTAGTTCGGCTAATAATTCACGTCCCTTTAAACAATAATCTGGATGGCCGGGACTATGTTGGTAGTTCGGCTAATAATTTTGTTCCTAGTACTACTCCTCCTATTGTTTCGACCTCGGCTCTAGAAAATCACAATAGCAATAACCGAAGTTCTGGATTTAATTCTAATATGCAGCAGCCTAGTTATCGGACAGTGGCATATAGTACGCCACCACTGCCGCCTGTCGGTACCGGGGTTCTGTATGGGCCGGTACCTGATTCATATTTTAGTCGGTCTCCGTTGCAAACTTCGCATGCTTCAATTTCTTTGCCGGAATTTCCATCATGTGCTGGTGTTCCATCTGCTTTACAAACCAGTTCTCTACAACCCAATAATAATTTGAAGGATCAGCTTGCTAATATACTTAGAGAATTTGGTTTAGAACCTAAGGGTAGAGCACGTGCATATCAAAAACCATACCCTGATTATTTTGACTCGACACCATATCCTCGTGGTTTTAAAATTTCAGAATTTGTTAAATTTACGGGGAAGATGGTAGATCTACTTTTGAGCATGTGGGACAATTTTTAGCACAATGCAGCGAGGTCGGCACATCGGATGTTTATAGATTAAAATTGTTTGCATTATATTTATTTCGTACCGCATTTACTTGGTTTACATCGCTTGCTCCTAATTCGATTTCAACATGGGCACAATTGGAGCAAAAATTTCATGAGTATTTTTATAGCGGTGAAACAGAACTTCGACTTTCAGATCTAACTATGGTTAGGCAGAAATATAATGAGCATGTTCATGATTATATTAGGAGGTTTAGAGATGTCAAAAACCGATGTTTCAGCTTGACCATAGCCGAAAAGGATTTACCCGATCTTGCCTTTTCGGGTCTACTTGCTCATATTAAGGATAAACTAGAAGGGCAAGAATTTTTAGATGTTAATCAAGTTTTGCAGAAGGCTGTGCCGCAGGAAAACCGGGCTAAGGAAATTAAACAATACATCCGATTTAAAGAAAATAGAAACAAAGAGAAGGATAACCATGTGGTTAACGCCTTAAATTATGATAGTGATTCGGCTAGTGAGGATGATGTTAACATATGTGTTGCCGAATGGGTTCAAGCGCCAAAGTCAAAACCATTTGCATGCTCTGCTTTGAAATCTACACCTGCTAGAAGAGATGAAATTAAATACACTTTTGATGTTAGCAAGTGTGATAGAATTTTTGATATGTTATCGCAGAATAAATTAATTAGAGTAAGAGAGGGTCATGTAATTCCACCTCCAGAAGAATTGGGTAGAAGAGCTTATTGTAAGTGGCACAGTTCTTCTCATGCTACTAATGATTGTAACATGTTTCGTCGACAGGTGCAATCGGCCATCAATGAAGGACGATTGACGTTTACAGAAGGTCCTAAGATGAAGCTCGACAACGACCCTTTTCCTATCAATATGGTCGAGCTTGAGAGTAAAAAAATGCTTATTCGGTCGGATCAGACCGAATCCGCAAGAGAGAAAAATATTGTTGATAACAGTGCTCCTCCAAGGATGATCAAACCAAAAAATCCAGAAATAGGTGTGTGGAAAGTCAATGGAGGAAGGAGACAAGCTCCAAGGCAAAAGCTGATAGTTAGCATGTTGTTGGAAAAATATACCTCACGCAAGACCAACAATGTGTTTAATCGGCTCGGAGGTAACAAGCGTCCTAGATCTCCTTCTGGACCTCACAATCATGAGCAATGGCAATTAAGTGCATATGACCAACAGCCGTACTTTGCAATGGAGCCGACATATTGGGGTTGTGCACCTCCTATGTATCCGCAGTTTCCTCCATGGGGGTTTAATCCTTGGGCACCATATCCTACAGGACCAGCAGGTTATTTTCAGCCCGGATGGATCCCGCCGAGGCCTATGTTCAGACCAAACATACATGAGAAAAGGGCTTGTTTCAATGAGGAGGCTAGATCACATAACGCCATCGAGATTCGAGGAGGTCGATCACCGTTACGCAGTGCAGAGTGCAACAACTATAAAGGCAACTACAAGCGTGTATGGATGCCGGTGAAGCGTTCGGAAACTAAAGCAGCAAAACATTCAGATGATTTGGAAGCTGATCATTGTTTGAAAATAGCGGAACACCAGTCAGATCAAGCAGTGTCTCAAAAGAAGCTCTCGATACAGAGGAGAAAAGTAATGGCGTAAAGTTGTGGCAAGCTGGCCGGTCTAATCAATTGAAAAGCAAACTAATTCTGGGCATAACCCGCATGCATGGTCGGATCCTATATCCTCACGTACTATTCAGAACCCTAAATCGGCTAGCACACAAGCTGATTTGATCATAAAGAATTGTTGCACAGGAACGTCCTAGAGTTTTCCTCCGAGGAGTTTCAAGTCTAATACTAGTACATCTACACGTTGGGACTCAGGATATGTACGCAGCCAGGAGTTTTTTGGCCAGAGATGAAATGTTTGCCAGAAAAACAGAAGTACGTCAGTATAGGCCAAAGGACCCGGGGGGCAGCCAAATTAATTTTTTTGTGCCATGGACTAAACCAGCACCGCAGTGGTGCCCGAATGGACTTACCCACACTCAGAAACGATGTGTACAGCGACTGCGGACATTGGAAATAAAGGAAGAGATAGCTGAGAAGAAGCACGATAGATGGTTCAATCACGATAAACCAATGATGCTTAAAGAGACTTGGAAGGGGAAGCACATCGCAATAGAGGAAAATAAAAATACCGATGACATCATTATTGCAGAAAATTCAGAGAATAATAAAGATGTACCAACTGATATGGATGTTAATATGGTGTTCGCATTGCCTGCTGAATTTCGCGCGCCCGAGGCAGAGATTGCTGAACTTGTTCTTGGCCCAAAGAATGCTACATTTGAGAAATCAGAGAAGCATGGGCAACACCTAAAGCCATTATTTATCAGAGGTCACATTGATGGTAAGCCTATTGGTCGCATGCTTGTTGATGGCGGTGCAGGTGTTAATAGTATGCCCTTTTGGGTATTTTCTAAACTGAACCGAAAAGAGAGCGAGTTAACGAAGACCACCATGGGACTTAGTGGGTTCTTAGGAGAATTGTCCCAGGCTAAGGGTGTTATTTCTATGGAGCTCACAGTCGGAAGCAAAACATTGCCGACTGCATTTTTTGTTGTCGATGTCAAAGGCCGGTATAATATTCTTTTGGGACGCGACTGGATTCGTGCAAATTGTTGCATCCCTTCTACTCTTCATCAATGCTTAATTCAGTGGGTTAATGATGATGTCGAGGTGATTGAGGCGGACAATTCTTCCTGCATTGCTTTGACGGAGGTGCCGGTTGATTGGCAACACGGTGACATGCGATGTTTGACCGGTAGGGATTTATCGGATTATGATTATATCAGTATCGGTAGAGATGGTTTTGTACCTATAAATGCACAGCCGGCTGACATAGCTCGGCTTAATGATTTATCTATATAAATGATGAATAAAGACGAAAGTATTAAGTGGCTACAAAGACGCACGGAGGAGTATCGTTCCGGAAAGAGCGATATGCATGAAACAATTGAAGATTTTGATGACATGGAAAAGCTTGGATAAGGATTCTCATCGGCTGATCCAACAACAACAACAACAACAACAACAAAGCCTTTAGTCCCAAACAAGTTGGGGTAGGCTAGAGGTGAAACACATAAGATCTCGCAACCAAATCATGGCTCTGGCACATGGATAGCAAGCTTCCACGCACCCCTGTCCATAGCTAACTCTTTGTCGATACTCCAATCCTTCAAGTCTCTCTTAACGGACTCCTCCCATGTCAAATTCGGTCGACCCTGCCCTCTCTTGACATTCTCCGCACGCTTTAGCCGTCCGCTATGCACTTGAGCTTCTGGAGGCCTGCGCTAAATGTGCCCAAACCATCTCAGACGATGTTGGACAAGCTTCTCCTCAATTGGTGCTACCCAAACTCTATCTCGTATATCATCATTCCGGACTCGATCCTTCCTCGTGTGGCCACACATCCATCTCAACATACGCATTTCCGACAAACATAACTGTTGAACATGTCGCCTTTTATTCGGCCAACACTCCGCGCCATACAACATTGCGGGTCGAACCGCCATCCTGTAGAACTTGCCTTTTAGCTTGATATTGGTGATCCACTTGAAGAAATTGATATTGGTGATGGAACTATCCTGAGGCCTACATTTATCAAAGCTAGCTTGAAAGCCGATCAGAAAAGTAAGGTATGTTTATTACTTAAAGAATTCGTTGATTGCTTTGCTTGGAATTATACTGAGATGCCCGGTTCGAGTAGAGATTTAGTAGAACATAGATTACCTATTAAATCTGGTCTTAGGCCGCATAAACAACCTCGTAGAAGTTTCAATCCTAATTTGTATGACCGCATCAAAGAAGAGGTTGATCGGTTGTTAAAAGCTAAGTTTATTCGGCCTTTTGGATATGCAGATTGGGTTTCTAATAATGTGCCTGTGGAAAAGAAAAATACTGGTAATATTAGAATCTATGTTGATTTTAGAGATTTGAATAAAGCTACTCCAAAAGATGAATATCCTATGCCTATAGCTGACATGCTTATTAATGATGAGTCGGGACATAAAGTGATTAGCTTTTTAGATGGTAATGCAGGTTACAATCAAATATTTATGGCCGAACAAGATATGTCTAAGACTGCTTTTCGTTGCCCAAGTTTTTTTGGTTTATTTGAGTGGGTCGTTATGACATTTGGGTTAAAAAATGCCGGTGCTACATACCAATGCGCTATGAATTTAATTTTTCATGATCTTCTAGGCCTTGTACTAGAAATATATATTGATGACATAGTTGTTAAATCGGATGGATTTGATCAACATTTAGCCGATTTATGATTAGCTTTTGAAAGAATGCGCCGGTATAGATTAAAAATGAACCCACTAAAATGTGCTTTTGGCGTGTCGGCTGGTATGTTTTTAGGACTCATAATTCATGAAAATGGCATAGATATTGACCTTAAGAAATTGGAGGCAATTAGAAATTTGGAGGAACCCACGTGTAAAAGGGATGTGCAAAAGTTGTTAGGAAAAATTAATTACTTGAGACGATTCATATCTAACCTTGCAGGTAAAATTGAATCGTTTGTTCCTCTACTTCGGCTTAAGAATGAAGCTGAATTTACTTGGGGGGCAGAGCAACGATATGCTATCAATAATATAAAGCAATGCTTGTCAAATCCTCCAATATTGCGGGCGCCCATGTCCGGTGCGCCGTTCAGGCTGTACATTGCTGGAGAAGATATGGTGCTCGGTGCGGTGTTGGCGCAAGAGGTCAGCGGCAAAGAATACATCATTGCATACTAAAGCCGTCGTTTGCTTGACGCCGAAAGTCGGTACGTGTTTATTGAAAAGTTATGCCTATCTTTATTCTATGCATGTACTATGTTTCGGCCTTATCTTCTTTCTAGTACGTGTGTGGTAGCTTGTCAGGCTGACGTCATTAAGTATATGTTGCAACAACCGATTCTTAGTGTTAGGATTGAAGGGTCAAGTTATCGCCGATTTCGTTGTTGATCATAAGATTAAAGGTGATGAAAATATCAATTATGTTAGTGTGTGTCCATGGAAACTTTATTTTGATGGATCGGTTTGTAGGGACGGGCAAGGCGTCGGTAATGTTTTAATTTCACCTAATAATGTTGTTTATGATACATCGTTCCGTTTGGAATATCCTTGCACCAATAACCAAGCTGAGTACAAAGCTTTACTGTTTGGTTTACAAACTGTAGTTGATATGGGTGTAAAGGATCTAGATGCTTTTGGGGATTTGCTTCTGGTAGTACAACAAATTAAAGGCGAATTTCAATGGTTTGATGGGTTATTAAATAGTTATTTGGATCGATGTTTAGACATAATTAAGTCTCTAGATACGTTCACCATCCATCATATACCCAGAGAAGAAAATTCTAGAGCTAATTGTTTAGCACAGCAAGCATCCGGTTATCACATTACCAAAGGAATGTTTTTTATATTAGAAAAGCCGATGCATGCTGAGTCTATAATGTTGGATACTTTGCCACAGAGTGCACTTGGGCCATGCACAGTTGAACAATTAGCTGTATAGTGTAGTGCAGATTCGGTACATAAGTCACAAACGACCGAGTTAGCAAATAACTTAGACCCGAGTGATTGGAGAGTTCCTCTAGTTAATCATTTAAAGGATCCAAGTCAAACGAGAGATAGAAAAATTCGGCGACAAGCTTTAAAATATACCATATTTAATGATGAGTTGTATCGCCGAACAATCAATTGGTTATTTTTAAAATGCTTGGATTCTGATCAATCTATAGTGGCTATAGGTGAAGTGCACGAAGGAATATGTGGGACACATCAGTCGTCTCACAAAATGCGATGGTTATTAAAAATAGCAGGTTTTTATTGGCTGACTTTGCTAGAGGATTGTTTTCGGTACTATAAAGGTTGTGAGGCATGTATAAAATTTGGGAATATACAGTTAGCGCCCGCAGCCATGTTGAATCCTATAATTAGGCCGTGGCCATTTAGAGGATGGGGCTTAGATTTTATTGGTGAAATACATCCTTCGTCTTCTAAAAGACATCGCTTCGTCCTAGTTGCCACAGATTATTTTACTAAATGGACTGAAGCATTTCCTTTGAAAAATATGACTCACAAAGAGGTTATTAGTTTTGTTTTAGAGCATATTATTCATAGATTTGTTATTCCTCAAACTTTAACTACTGATCAAGGTGCTTCTTTTATGTCTCATCAATTTCGTGAATTTGCCGAATTTGTAGGAATTAAATTGTTAAATTCATCGCCTTACTATGCTCAAGTTTACGGACAGGCTGAATCTAGCAATAAAACTTTAATTAAGCTTATCAAAAAGAAAATTGAGGAGCATCTGAAAAGATGGCATGGGGTACTTTAGGAAGCTTTATGGGCTCATCGGATATCTAAGCACGGAGCGACTCAAGTGGCATCGTATGATCTGGTATATGGTCAGGAGGCGGTGTTACCTGTAGAGGTTAATTTACAAGCTCTTAGAGTGGACAGACAAAATGATTTGTCGGGTGTAGATTATAATAATTTGATGATGGATAAGATAGATGAGATTTCAGAAGAGAGATTAAGAGCTTTCCGAGAAATTGAGAAGGAGAAATTAAGAGTAGCCAAGGCTTATAATAAAAAGGTGAGAGAGAAATCATTTCTAATAGGGGATTTAGTGTGGAAAATTATTTTACCTATTTGAACTAAAGATAGAAAATTCGGCAAATGGTCGCCGAGTTGGGAAGGCCCATATAAAATTATAGAGATTGTTCCTATTCATATTTTCTACAATCTTTGCAGGGAGAGAAGTTGTCCAAAGCTCTTAATGGAAAATATTTGAAGAAGTATTATTCTAGCATGTGGCAGGAGGCCTGAACATGTTGTGGCCGATATGTTATTTCAAGTATCGCCCTGAGCAAATTTGGCCGATATATTATTTGAAATATCGCCCTAAGAAAATTTGGCCGATGTATCGTTGGACATCGCCCTGAGTAATGATATGATCAATGATCGACTTTATCCTACGTCAATTCCTATATATTTTTGGCCAATGCAATTGTACCGAAAAGAGGGATGCATGTGTTGATGGTATAACTACTTAGTATGTGATGAGCCAAATTAAATCAATGATTTATCAAGTTGGTCGGTTAATGCATTGTTGAAGTATTGCCACAGGAAATTTCATGGAAGGTGAAGATACAAGTCCTAAGAAGAATCATATGCTATACAGGACCATGGGCGTGATGCATGCAAGTGATATATATCTACGTATATGAAGAAGTATGCTTAGTCCTGATGGCCATTATCCAGTTTGATTTGCGACGTTGCCGGAATATTTAATATTTTTTGGTGGGATCAAGGTATTTATACATATGCTTAGCCACTATATTTAGTGTGATGGCGACGTAGCCGGTATACTTTATTCATATATGCAAGGCTGCATGTACGTGGATATGGCCTAGATTTGTTACGTACTTAGATTGGCAAGTATATTTTTTGTAGAATTATGCTACATGGTAACCGAATCAAGAAAGGCTAGTCCTGGTGGGTTTAGCTTCAGAGTTGTGATCTTATACGCCAAGTCCAGCGTGCTGTATATATGTAAGGCCATGGCCGATTGGAAAACCCCATCAATCGATCTATCAATACAAACTCTATTTTCACGTACATCTATTTTCCGTCGTTACTTCCTGCCGAGCCCTAGCAGCCCTAGGGTTTGGTTGACCTTTGCCGTTTTGCACATGAAAACGGTCGTCTCTCCTCCACGAAAGCGAGGAAATCTTTGTTGCTTTGCTCGTAAAGCAATGGTTCGTCGTCACGAAAGGACGACAAATATTCTGGTGTTGCGCGGCGATTTCGCGTGCCAACAGTAGGTGGGATTCAAAATCTGGAGCTCACGTTTCAGATCTAACGCCAATATACACCAGGTAGGGTCCCCGGGGAAGCGTGTGTTCACATGGTGGCACTTGGTAATGCATTCGAGTGGTTACCCTGCCCCCCTCTATGATGTTTTACGAAAAATGTTATGGGCATTCTAATTATTCATCTCTATAATTAAATAGCTCTCGGCCTATATTTTATTTGGATGTCAATTATTTGTGAAGGAGATAATAATCTATGCTGGCGTGGTGGAGCACTTAATCAGTGCCCTAATACCGGCGCACGCGATTCCACCAAATCATCTTTATTCTCAGGCTAGGCGCACTAGCTAGATGCAAAGGCGGTGTGGTGGGCGCTACAAAGCACTCCACTTTACACGGCTTCTCAAGATAATCAAGGACCTCAGCTGGAGTAGACTCCGTCCAGCACGCTAGACACAACGCGTCAACGCCTAAGCACATTATTCCCCACCTACCGCACTTTGTTTCAACGTCGTGTTTGTTCATTCCAAACGTTGGCCTTGAGAATGCTGCTGCTTTTCGTGACATAACGGGAAATGGACCAATAAATCTAGGTTCCAACTTTCCACAAGTCTGGAATCTCTTGATTCCTTTCATAGGAGTGACTCAGACGTATACGTGTTCTCCAGGTTCAAAATTGATATGCGGTGCTTTGCATCATAATAACTCTTCTGTCGAGATTTGGCCAATTGCAATCTGTCTCTGATTTCCTTAACTTGTTTCTCAGCTTCCATCATGAGATCGGTTCCGAAGATGCGGCTATCTCCAGTTTGAGACCAGTTTAAAGGAGTGCGACACTTACGGCCATACAAAGCCTCATATGGTGACATCTTTAGACTGGTCTGGAAGCTATTATTGTAAGAGAACTCGACATACGACAGGCAATCTTCCCATTACTTCCTTGGGCCAAAGCATAGGCTCACAGCATATCTTCGAGTATTTGGTTTACCCGCTCTTTATGTCCCTCAGTCTCGGTCAGAAGTGATGGTTCGGGGTACTCCATGCAGACTGACTATTCTGGATACATATAGCTGTGCAAGTTGATCAGCTCTATATGTGGTTCTGGTCGGGATAAAGTGAGCAACCTTGGTTAAGGTTTCCACTATGACCCAGATTGCATCATTGCCTCGCTGAGACTTAGGTAGTCCTTTGATGAAATCCATGCATACATCATCCCATTTCCATTGTGAAACTGGCAATGGTTGGAGAAGTCCGGCTGGCTTCTGATGCTCCGCCTTCACCTTGTTGCATATGTCGCAACAGGCCACAAAATAGGCAATGTCTTTCTTCATTCCATCCCACCAAAATATTTGTCGAAGGTCTTCATACATTTTCGGACCTCCAGGGTGAATGGAATACGAAGATTCGTGTGCTTCTGACAGGATTTTCTTCTTTAAATCGCTTGATTGGGTACACAAATCCTTACACGGAAGCGGAGGGTACCAAATTGATCCTTTGAGAAATCTGAAGTCTGTCCCACTACCATATTCTTGGCACGTTTCTTTAGGACAGTATCCGCTTGCTGGGCCTTGTGGATCTCTTCCGCAAGTGTGGGGGCAACTTTCAAAATATTAGCAAGGCCGGCATCAACTATGACCAGGTTGAGCTGAGCAATCTCCTCTCGAAGTTCAGGAGGCAAGGATTTCAATATGACATTTAGGCTGACAGGTTTTCGACTGAGTGCATCGGCAACCACGTTGGCCTTACCCGGGTGGCAATTTATTCCAAGGTCATAATCCTTGTCTAACTCATGCCATCTTCTTTGATGGAGATTTAAATCTGGCTGAGTAAATATATACTTGAGACTTTTGTGATCAGTAAAAATTAGGCAACTCTTCCCGATGAGATAGTGTCTCCTAATTTTTAGAGCATGAACCACATCGGCCAATTCCAAATCATGAGTAGAATAATTTCCCTCGTCGGGTCATAGCTGTCGCGATGCATAGGCTACTACCTTGCCATCTTGCATCAGTACGCATCCAAGTCCTTGTTTGGAGGCATCACAGTACACATAAAAACTGCGGTAGATATCAGGAAGAGTCAACACAGGAGCAGTCGTCAGCCGTATCTTTAGCTCATTGAAACTTTTCTCGCAGTCCTCAGTCCATTCAAACTTCGTATCCTTTTTGAGTAGCTCCCTCATGGGTTTAGCAATCTTGGAAAATCCTTCAGTTAAACGATGGCAATATCTGGCTAATCCAAGAAAACTCCAGATCTGAGATACGGTTGTGGGCGGCAACCAACCGAGCACATCCTTTACTTTGCTCGGGTCCACGGCTATGCCTTCGGCGGATAGCACATGTTCAAGAAATCCAAGTTGCTTGAGCCAAAATTCACATTTACTAAATTTGGTGTATAGCTGATGGTCGCGGAGTCGTTGTAACACTGCTCGGAGGTGTTCTTTGTGCTCTTCTTCACTTCTTGAGTAAATAAGTATGTTATCGATGAAGACTACCATGAACTTACACTACTAGGGAAAACCCTAGTAGTAGCACGGGTTTTGAGGTTAGCAGCGGCCGTGCTACTAATAAGGCGCTACAGCTAACTTATAGTAGTAGCGCGGTCCGTACCTGCGCTACTACTGTTGACGATATCAGCAGTGCTTCTGCAGAACGCGTTACTATTACTTGGAGGTAGCGATTTCGCAGTCCCTCGCTACTGCTATATCTTTCATCATTTTCCCCCATACCCCCTTCCCTTTCAGATACTAGATACTAGGTACTGCTACTTGATATCAAATTCATAAACCATTACTTGGTAGTACTCCCTTCATTCCAAATTACTCGTCGTGGTTTTAGTTCAAACCACGAGGAGTAATTTGGAATGGAGGGAGTACTAGATAACAATTTCATGCATAGTCAACATGCATCCTCAAGCAGTACGAGGTAATTAGGATGGCCTGTCCAACACGAAGATTCTTTCCATCGAGGAATTTCTTCCAACCAACTGAGTACGCGGTAAGTACAGGTTGTGACGGAGCCCCTTGCAGTAAGGCGTAGTCCAGCTGAGCCTTCTTCATCAGGCTCTATACCATAACTCATAAATATGGTCTTTGCCAATTTCTAAATAAGAAAAACATATCAATTAATAAATAGCATTGCAAATAAGTACATATATATTATCTACACTATTAATAGTTTCCTTAGATTCTACACTAATAAGCATGTGATCGAACTCTACACTAAAACATATCATCGACTAGATTCCACACAACATACCATATCATTGGACTGTACACCAAGTATTTCATTGGATAATTTGCATTTGTAAGTATAACATACCATATCATGTCGACCAACCATGGTATTTGTCAGGCGCGTAAAGAATGGCACCCCGACAAAGTCAGCACGTGGCGGAATTATGTCCCACAGGTTGGACACCTCCTCCTCGCTCAGCCTTGTTCTTTGAGCTAAGATGGCTTTATGAAGTGGGTCCTCATCATCTTCACTGAGTGGGTCCTCATTATCTTCATCATCTTCATCATCTTCATCATCTTCGTCATCTTCATCATCTTCATCATCTTCCACTAGGTTGAGATATATGACAGCAAGCTTGGGTCTTTCTGCTCTGAAGGAGAAGCTGATCAACTCACCACCAGTAAGATGCATGTGGGCGACGAAACAGGCCCATCCATCTCCTCCAATCTACGACATATTGCGTCCTTTCTCGATCTCCATAGTGTACGGCCCCCAGGAGCCTCAAATGTCACACTGTCTCCTGTCAGCTTGTTGAATTTCAACCTCACATTGCATGGGACGAACTGTGTAAAATAAGCAAAATGACACAATGCAGTAATGCCAACACTAAAAATAAAATAGTTATTACATTTCATCTAATTTCTTACCGTCGCATGATGAAAACTCGGCTGGAAGTAGATGCCAAACAGCTTGCCAGTTGCAAGGCTGCTGGCGCACCTTGACTTGCACAGTCGACATAGTGCTGGTGGTGGTGGTGCCATTTTTCCTAAAGCAATATGAGCAAAGGATTCACGATACACTTCACAGGAAATAAAAACAGTAGCATGTGATATTTTTGGTTCTTCCGCGAGAAGCAATTTGATGGACAATTATAATCCTAAGATCTAGTAACATATTAGATGACAAGGTACCAACTACATTTTGCCAAAAAGTAACTTATTAAAAAAACAAAAGCAACTACCTATCCATGTACAAAAAAAATAACAATAAAATGGTGCATACTAAATCAACTAAATGAACTAGCCTAATAAATCAAAATGTTCTAAATCAACTAAATCAACTAGCCTACTAAATCAACTAAATCATATCAACTAAATCAAAATGTTGTATATGAACTAGCCTACTAAATCAAAATATAGCAGGGAGGAGGGAGAAGGAGGGGCGCCTCGGGGAGGGATAAGAGAGTAGGACGGAGGAGGAAGGCGGAGCGAGGAGGGGCCGGCTGGCGGCAAGTGGAGGGAGGACGAAGGAGGAAGGCGAAGCGAGGAGGGGCCGGCCAGCGGCGAGTGGAGGGAGGACGGAGGAGGAGGCCAGTACCGAGTCCAGCAAGGAGGAGGTGACGGCGGCGCAGAGGGAGGAGGGGCGACGGGGGAGGACCGTCACGGGGGGTTGAGAGGGGATCCTGTGAGTGTGTGAGTGTGAGTGGATCGGATAGAGGAGAGGGGGGTGGGAGATGGAATGGCTTAGCAGTAGCGAGCTATAGAGAAAGACGCTACTTCTAAACAACCTAGCAGCAGCGCCTTTCACAAACAAGCGCTACTGCTATGTGTCAGCATGTAAAAATAGACTTAATTCAATGTATCAAAAATACGTTGATCATCAACGATCTTTTTGTGTACAATCTGATTTGTCAATATGAGTCCTCACCAGTTTAGGAACCGATGAAGACTCATATTGCGGCCACAAGTTCTATACATAGAGTTCAATGAAGACCAAGTGCTTGTCAAAGTTTGAGAAGTAACATATTTAAGGTGGTAGAAACTCTCTTCACGGAGCGAGGTGGGACTAAATTTTTGTAGTAAACTTAGCAGTAGCGCTTATTGGCAAAATCCGCTGCTACTATGCTACGTAGCAGTAGCGATCATCCTGATAACGCGTTGCTGCTATAACTAGCCTCGCGGCGGCCTCGTGGGAATTCTAGCAGTAGCGCGTCTTTGAGCGGGCGCGCTACTACTATAATTATTTCAGCATCGAGTTAAGCTTGAGCTCGGTATTGCTAATTAGCAGCAGCGCCTTAGTTTAAAGCGTGCTGCTGGTAAGATTCTGTGTATAGGCTTTTCCCTAGTAGTGTTATCAAGGAAGTCCATGAATGCCTTGTTCATCATATGCATGAAGAAGGCAGGGGCGTTGGTGAGACCAAAGGACATAACTGTATATTCATAAAGACCATATCGAGTGGTGAATGCGGTCTTAGGAATATCTTCCTTTTTAATCTTGAGCTGATGATATCCTGTCCGTAAATCAATCTTGGAGAATACCTTCGCCCCACTGAGCTTATCAAAAAAGTCATGAATCCTTGGCAGCGGATATTTGTTTTTGATGGTGACATCATTCAGCTAACGGTAATCCACACACATGCGGAGGCTGCCATCCTTTTTGTCCACGAAGATAGCAAGTGATCCCCATGGTGAAGAGCTGGGACGGATATATCCTTTCTGGAGCATTTCATCAAGTTGTTTCCTTAGCTCCACTAATTCTGAGGAGGGCATCTGGTAATACTTCTTGTATAACAGTGCGGTTCCAGGCACAAGATCTATTGCAAACTCAAGCTCTTGATCTGGTGGCATGCCTGGCAGCTCTTCTAGAAATACATCAGGAAACTCATAGACCACAGGAATTAATTCCAATTCAGCCATAGCAGTGAACACCATTTCTTTCTTGGGTATTGTCGGTGTCAAAACCGGCGGATCTCGGGTAGGGGGTCCCGAACTGTGCGTCTAGGCGGATGGTAACAGGAGACAAGGGACACGATGTTTTTACCCAGGTTCGGGCGCTCTCGATGGAGGTAAAACCCTACTCCTGCTTGATTAATATTGATGATATGGGTAGTACAAGAGTAGATCTACCACGAGATCAGAGAGGCTAAACCCTAGAAGCTAGCCTATGGTATGATTGTTGTTCATCCTACGGACTAAAACCCTTCAGTTTATATAGGCACCGAATAGGGTTAGGGTTACACAGAGTCGGTTACAATGGTAGGAGATCTACATATCCGTATCGCCAAGCTTGCCTTCCACTCTAAGGAAATCCTATCCGGACACGGGACGAATTCTTCAATCTTGTATCTTCATAGTCCAGGAGTCCGGCCAAAGATGATAGTTCGGCTATCCGGACACCCCCTGGTCCAGGACTCCCTCAGTAGCCCCTGAACCAGGCTTCAATGACGACGAGTCTGACGCGCATATTGTCTTCGGCATTGCAAGGCGGGTTCCTCCTCCGAATTCTTCATAGAAGGTTTTGAACACAAGGATAGTGTCCGGCTCTGCAAAACAAGTTCCACATACCACCATACAGAGAATAAGCTTTACACAGATCTGCTGACATATTCCGCGGCGTGACATCACACCACGGCCAGGCCTTTATTCGAACCGTTTTTGACTATCCCACCTCAGCGCGTTTAGTGAGGCGGTTTCCTTGGCACGTCTTATAAAAGCGGAGATCGTGCCCCCTTATTATGGGATTCTCATCAATACGTGTGTGGGTAACCCAACCGCGCCACTGATTACGGCGCTTGGGAGATAAGCAAGTTTTACCCGGCTGGTGGGGGACGCATAGCTTCGTCCACCCATATAAGCGGATAGGGATCCTCCTCTTCACCTACGCCTTCTTCCTCCTTTGCTTATCCATTTCCGCGCACTCGAGCTCTAGCGCCCAAGCCCGCACATCCCTCCTCGACCTTCTCCAACCATGTCCAGAGCGGGAGGCAAGTGGATGATCTCCTCGGTCACGGAGGGTCAAGTAAAAAAGTTGCGGAAGGCCGGATACTTGTCTGGCGATATTGCGCATCGGCTCCCCGACGAGGGGCAGCTCATCCCCACCCCCAGGCCCCATGAGAGGGTCGTGTTTCTCGCCCACTTCCTCCGCGGACTGGGTTTCCCACTTCACCCATTCGTCCGGGGGCTCATGTTCTACTATGGCCTGGATTTCCATGATCTGGACCCGAATTTCATCCTCAACATCTCGGCGTTCATCGTCGTGTGCGAGGCCTTCCTCTGCATCTAGCCCCACTTCGGCCTATGGCTGAAGACCTTCAACGTCAAGCCGAAGGTAGTGGGCGGCCGCCAAGCGGAGTGCGGAGGCGCGATGGTTAGCAAGATGGCCAACGTCTTATGGCCCGAGGGCTCTTTTGTGGAGACCGTGACGGGGTGGCAATCGGGGTGGTTCTACATCACCGAGCCGTGTGACCCCAATTGGACGGCGGCCCCCGAAATCCGGTCTGGTATCCCCACGCGACTCACCTCTTGGAAGGAGACTGGCCTGACGTGGGGCAATTCGGAAGAGCTGACCGGACTCCAAACCTGCATGCAAACCCTAGTGAACAAGAATCTCAGGCTTGTTAATGTAGTCCAGGTTATGCTCATCCGCCGGATCCTCCCATGCCAACAACGGATTCTCATCGGCTGATCCAACAACAACAACAACAACAAAGCCTTTAGTCCCAAACAAGTTGGGGTAGGCTAGAGGTGAAACACATAAGATCTCGCAACCAAATCATGGCTCTGGCACATGGATAGCAAGCTTCCACGCACCCCTGTCCATAGCTAACTCCTTGTCGATACTCCAATCCTTCAAGTCTCTCTTAACGGACTCCTCCCATGTCAAATTCGGTCGACCCTGCCCTCTCTTGACATTCTCCGCACGCTTTAGCCGTCCGCTATGCACTTGAGCTTCTGGAGGCCTGCGCTAAATGTGCCCAAACCATCTCAGACGATGTTGGACAAGCTTCTCCTCAATTGGTGCTACCCAAACTCTATCTCGTATATCATCATTCCGGACTCGATCCTTCCTCGTGTGGCCACACATCCATCTCAACATACGCATTTCCGACACACATAACTGTTGAACATGTCGCCTTTTATTCGGCCAACACTCCGCGCCATACAACATTGCGGGTCGAACCGCCATCCTGTAGAACTTGCCTTTTAGCTTGATATTGGTGATCCACTTGAAGAAATTGATATTGGTGATGGAACTATCCCGAGGCCTACATTTATCAAAGCTAGCTTGAAAGCCGATCAGAAAAGTAAGGTATGTTTATTACTTAAAGAATTCGTTGATTGCTTTTCTTGGAATTATACTGAGATGCCCGGTTCTTGTAGAGATTTAGTAGAACATAGATTACCTATTAAATCTGGTCTTAGGCCGCATAAACAACCTCGTAGAAGTTTCAATCCTAATTTGTATGACCGCATCAAAGAAGAGGTTGATCGGTTGTTAAAAGCTAAGTTTATTCGGCCTTTTGGATATGCAGATTGGGTTTCTAATAATGTGCCTGTGGAAAAGAAAAATACTGGTAATATTAGAATCTATGTTGATTTTAGAGATTTGAATAAAGCTACTCCAAAAGATGAATATCCTATGCCTATAGCTGACATGCTTATTAATGATGAGTCGGGACATAAAGTGATTAGCTTTTTAGATGGTAATGCATGTTACAA
This sequence comes from Triticum timopheevii, assembly GCA_963921465.1. Lineage (NCBI taxonomy): Eukaryota > Viridiplantae > Streptophyta > Magnoliopsida > Poales > Poaceae > Triticum > Triticum timopheevii. Next base: position 668,148,377 of record OY997266.1, read on the forward strand.
TCAAATATTTATGGCCGAACAAGATATGTCTAAGACTGCTTTTCGTTGCCCAAGTTTTTTTGGTTTATTTGAGTGGGTCGTTATGACATTTGGGTTAAAAAATGCCGGTGCTACATACCAATGCGCTATGAATTTAATTTTTCATGATCTTCTAGGCCTTGTACTAGAAATATATATTGATGACATAGTTGTTAAATCGGATGGATTTGATCAACATTTAGCCGATTTATGATTAGCTTTTGAAAGAATGCGCCGGTATAGATTAAAAATGAACCCACTAAAATGTGCTTTTGACGTGTCGGCTGGTATGTTTTTAGGACTCATAATTCATGAAAATGGCATAGATATTGACATTAAGAAATTGGAGGCAATTAGAAATTTGGAGGAACCCACGTGTAAAAGGGATGTGCAAAAGTTGTTAGGAAAAATTAATTACTTGAGACGATTCATATCTAACCTTGCAGGTAAAATTGAATCGTTTGTTCCTCTACTTCGGCTTAAGAATGAAGCTGAATTTACTTGGGGGGCAGAGCAAGGATATGCTATCAATAATATAAAGCAATGCTTGTCAAATCCTCCAATATTGCGGGCGCCCATGTCCGGTGCGCCGTTCAGGCTGTACATTGCTGGAGAAGATATGGTGCTCGGTGCGGTGTTGGCGCAAGAGGTCAGCGGCAAAGAATACATCATTGCATACTAAAGCCGTCGTTTGCTTGACGCCGAAAGTCGGTACGTGTTTATTGAAAAGTTATGCCTATCTTTATTCTATGCATGTACTATGTTTCGGCCTTATCTTCTTTCTAGTACGTGTGTGGTAGCTTGTCAGGCTGACGTCATTAAGTATATGTTGCAACAACCGATTCTTAGTGTTAGGATTGAAGGGTCAAGTTATCGCCGATTTCGTTGTTGATCATAAGATTAAAGGTGATGAAAATATCAATTATGTTAGTGTGTGTCCATGGAAACTTTATTTTGATGGATCGGTTTGTAGGGACGGGCAAGGCGTCGGTAATGTTTTAATTTCACCTAATAATGTTGTTTATGATACATCGTTCCGTTTGGAATATCCTTGCACCAATAACCAAGCTGAGTACAAAGCTTTACTGTTTGGTTTACAAACTGTAGTTGATATGGGTGTAAAGGATCTAGATGCTTTTGGGGATTTGCTTCTGGTAGTACAACAAATTAAAGGCGAATTTCAATGGTTTGATGGGTTATTAAATAGTTATTTGGATCGATGTTTAGACATAATTAAGTCTCTAGATACGTTCACCATCCATCATATACCCAGAGAAGAAAATTCTAGAGCTAATTGTTTAGCACAGCAAGCATCCGGTTATCACATTACCAAAGGAATGTTTTTTATATTAGAAAAGCCGATGCATGCTGAGTCTATAATGTTGGATACTTTGCCACAGAGTGCACTTGGGCCATGCACAGTTGAACAATTAGCTGTATAGTGTAGTGCAGATTCGGTACATAAGTCACAAACGACCGAGTTAGCAAATAACTTAGACCCGAGTGATTGGAGAGTTCCTCTAGTTAATCATTTAAAGGATCCAAGTCAAACGAGAGATAGAAAAATTCGGCGACAAGCTTTAAAATATACCATATTTAATGATGAGTTGTATCGCCGAACAATCAATTGGTTATTTTTAAAATGCTTGGATTCTGATCAATCTATAGTGGCTATAGGTGAAGTGCACGAAGGAATATGTGGGACACATCAGTCGTCTCACAAAATGCGATGGTTATTAAAAATAGCAGGTTTTTATTGGCTGACTTTGCTAGAGGATTGTTTTCGGTACTATAAAGGTTGTGAGGCATGTATAAAATTTGGGAATATACAGTTAGCGCCCGCAGCCATGTTGAATCCTATAATTAGGCCGTGGCCATTTAGAGGATGGGGCTTAGATTTTATTGGTGAAATACATCCTTCGTCTTCTAAAAGACATCGCTTCGTCCTAGTTGCCACAGATTATTTTACTAAATGGACTGAAGCATTTCCTTTGAAAAATATGACTCACAAAGAGGTTATTAGTTTTGTTTTAGAGCATATTATTCATAGATTTGTTATTCCTCAAACTTTAACTACTGATCAAGGTGCTTCTTTTATGTCTCATCAATTTCGTGAATTTGCCGAATTTGTAGGAATTAAATTGTTAAATTCATCGCCTTACTATGCTCAAGTTTACGGACAGGCTGAATCTAGCAATAAAACTTTAATTAAGCTTATCAAAAAGAAAATTGAGGAGCATCTGAAAAGATGGCATGGGGTACTTTAGGAAGCTTTATGGGCTCATCGGATATCTAAGCACGGAGCGACTCAAGTGGCATCGTATGATCTGGTATATGGTCAGGAGGCGGTGTTACCTGTAGAGGTTAATTTACAAGCTCTTAGAGTGGACAGACAAAATGATTTGTCGGGTGTAGATTATAATAATTTGATGATGGATAAGATAGATGAGATTTCAGAAGAGAGATTAAGAGCTTTCCGAGAAATTGAGAAGGATAAATTAAGAGTAGCCAAGGCTTATAATAAAAAGGTGAGAGAGAAATCGTTTCTAATAGGGGATTTAGTGTGGAAAATTATTTTACCTATTTGAACTAAAGATAGAAAATTCGGCAAATGGTCGCCGAGTTGGGAAGGCCCATATAAAATTATAGAGATTGCTCCTATTCATATTTTCTACAATCTTTGCAGGGAGAGAAGTTGTCCAAAGCTCTTAATGGAAAATATTTGAAGAAGTATTATTCTAGCATGTGGCAGGAGGCCTGAACATGTTGTGGCCGATATGTTATTTCAAGTATCGGCCTGAGCAAATTTGGCCGATATATTATTTGAAATATCGCCCTAAGAAAATTTGGCCGATGTATCGTTGGACATCGCCCTGAGTAATGATATGATCAATGATCGACTTTATCCTACGTCAATTCCTATATATTTTTGGCCAATGCAATTGTACCGAAAAAAGGGATGCATGTGTTGATGGTATAACTACTTAGTATGTGATGAGCCAAATTAAATCAATGATTTATCAAGTTGGTCGGTTAATGCATTGTTGAAGTATTGCCACAGGAAATTTCATGGAAGGTGAAGATACAAGTCCTAAGAAGAATCATATGCTATACAGGACCATGGGCGTGATGCATGCAAGTGATATATATCTACGTATATGAAGAAGTATGCTTAGTCCTGATGGCCATTATCCAGTTTGATTTGCGACGTTGCCGGAATATTTAATATTTTTTGGTGGGCTCAAGGTATTTATACATATGCTTAGCCACTATATTTAGTGTGATGGCGACGTAGCCGGTATACTTTATTCATATATGCAAGGCTGCATGTACGTGGATATGGCCTAGATTTGTTACGTACTTAGATTGGCAAGTATATTTTTTGTAGAATTATGCTACATGGTAACCGAATCAAGAAAGGCTAGTCCTGGTCGGTTTTAGCTTCAGAGTTGTGATCTTATACGCCAAGTCCAGCGTGCTGTATATATGTAAGGCCATGGCCGATTGGAAAACCCCAGCAATCGATCTATCAATACAAACTCTATTTTCACGTACATCTATTTTCCGTCGTTACTTCCTGCCGAGCCCTAGCAGCCCTAGGGTTTGGTTGACCTTTGCCGTTTTGCACATGAAAACGGTCGTCTCTCCTCCACGAAAGCGAGGAAATCTTTGTTGCTTTGCTCGTAAAGCAATGGTTCGTCGTCACGAAAGGACGACAAATATCCTGGTGTTGCGCGGCGATTTCGCATGCCAACAGTAGGTGGGATTCAAAATCTGGAGCTCACGTTTCAGATCTAACGCCAATATACACCAGGTAGGGTCCCCGGGGAAGCGTGTGTTCACATGGTGGCACTTGGTAATGCATTCGAGTGGTTACCCTGCCCCCCTCTATGATGTTTTACGAAAAATGTTATGGGCATTCTAATTATTCATCTCTATAATTAAATAGCTCTCGGCCTATATTTTATTTGGATGTCAATTATTTGTGCAGGAGATAATAATCTATGCTGGCGTGGTGGAGCACTTAATCAGTGCCCTAATACCGGCGCACGCGATTCCACCAAATCATCTTTATTCTCAGGCTAGGCGCACTAGCTAGATGCAAAGGCGGTGTGGTGGGCGCTACAAAGCACTCCACTTTACACGGCTTCTCAAGATAATCAAGGACCTCAGCTGGAGTAGACTCCGTCCAGCACGCTAGACACAACGCGTCAACGCTTAAGCACATTATTCCCCACCTACCGCACTTTGTTTCAACGTCGTGTTTGTTCATTCCAAACGTTGGCCTTGAGAATGCTGCTGCTTTTCGTGACATAATGGGAAATGGACCAATAAATCTAGGTTCCAACTTTCCACAAGTCTGGAATCTCTTGATTCCTTTCATAGGAGTGACTCGGACGTATACGTGTTCTCCAGGTTCAAAATTGATATGTCGGTGCTTTGCATCATAATAACTCTTCTGTCGAGATTTGGCCAATTGCAATCTGTCTCTGATTTCCTTAACTTGTTTCTCAGCTTCCATCATGAGATCGGTTCCGAAGATGCGGCTATCTCCAGTTTGAGACCAGTTTAAAGGAGTGCGACACTTACGGCCATACAAAGCCTCATATGGTGACATCTTTAGACTGGTCTGGAAGCTATTATTGTAAGAGAACTCGACATACGACAGGCAATCTTCCCATTACTTCCTTGGGCCAAAGCATAGGCTCATAGCATATCTTCGAGTATTTGGTTTACCCGCTCTTTATGTCCCTCAGTCTCGGTCAGAAGTGATGGTTCGGGGTACTCCATGCAGACTGACTATTCTGGATACATATAGCTGTGCAAGTTGATCAGCTCTATATGTGGTTCTGGTCGGGATAAAGTGAGCAACCTTGGTTAAGGTTTCCACTATGACCCAGATTGCATCATTGCCTCGCTGAGACTTAGGTAGTCCTTTGATGAAATCCATGCATACATCATCCCATTTCCATTGTGAAACTGGCAATGGTTGGAGAAGTCCGGCTGGCTTCTGATGCTCCGCCTTCACCTTGTTGCATATGTCGCAACAGGCCACAAAATAGGCAATGTCTTTCTTCATTCCATCCCACCAAAATATTTGTCGAAGGTCTTCATACATTTTCGGACCTCCAGGGTGAATGGAATACGAAGATTCGTGTGCTTCTGACAGGATTTTCTTCTTTAAATCGCTTGATTGGGTACACAAATCCTTACACGGAAGCGGAGGGTACCAAATTGATCCTTTGAGAAATCCGAAGTCTGTCCCACTACCATATTCTTGGCACGTTTCTTTAGGACAGTATCCGCTTGCTGGGCCTTGTGGATCTCTTCCGCAAGTGTGGGGGCAACTTTCAAAATATTAGCAAGGCCGGCATCAACTATGACCAGGTTGAGCTGAGCAATCTCCTCTCGAAGTTCAGGAGGCAAGGATTTCAATATGACATTTAGGCTGACAGGTTTTCGACTGAGTGCATCGGCAACCACGTTGGCCTTACCCGGGTGGCAATTTATTCCAAGGTCATAATCCTTGTCTAACTCATGCCATCTTCTTTGATGGAGATTTAAATCTGGCTGAGTAAATATATACTTGAGACTTTTGTGATCAGTAAAAATTAGGCAACTCTTCCCGATGAGATAGTGTCTCCTAATTTTTAGAGCATGAACCACATCGGCCAATTCCAAATCATGAGTAGAATAATTTCCCTCGTGGGGTCATAGCTGTCGCGATGCATAGGCTACTACCTTGCCATCTTGCATCAGTACGCATCCAAGTCCTTGTTTGGAGGCATCACAGTACACATAAAAACTGCGGTAGATATCAGGAAGAGTCAACACAGGAGCAGTCGTCAGCCGTATCTTTAGCTCATTGAAACTTTTCTCGCAGTCCTCAGTCCATTCAAACTTCGTATCCTTTTTGAGTAGCTCCCTCATGGGTTTAGTAATCTTGGAAAATCCTTCAGTGAAACGATGGTAATATCTGGCTAATCCAAGAAAACTCCAGATCTGAGATACGGTTGTGGGCGGCAACCAACCGAGCACATCCTTTACTTTGCTCGGGTCCACGGCTATGCCTTCGGCGGATAGCACATGTTCAAGAAATCCAAGTTGCTTGAGCCAAAATTCACATTTACTGAATTTGGTGTATAGCTGATGGTCGCGGAGTCGTTGTAACACTGCTCGGAGGTGTTCTTTGTGCTCTTCTTCACTTCTTGAGTAAATAAGTATGTCATCGATGAAGACTACCATGAACTTACACTACTAGGGAAAACCCTAGTAGTAGCACGGGTTTTGAGGTTAGCAGCGGCCGTGCTACTAATAAGGCGCTACAGCTAACTTATAGTAGTAGTGCGGTCCGTACCTGCGCTACTACTGTTGACGATATCAGCAGTGCTTCTGCAGAACGCGTTACTATTACTTGGAGGTAGCGATTTCGCAGTCCCTCGCTACTGCTATATCTTTCATCATTTTCCCCCATACCCCCTTCCCTTTCAGATACTAGATACTAGGTACTGCTACTTGATATCAAATTCATAAACCATTACTTGGTAGTACTCCCTTCATTCCAAATTACTCGTCGTGGTTTTAGTTCAAACCAAGAGGAGTAATTTGGAATGGAGGGAGTACTAGATAACAATTTCATGCATAGTCAACATGCATCCTCAAGCAGTACGAGGTAATTAGGATGGCCTGTCCAACACGAAGATTCTTTCCATCGAGGAATTTCTTCCAACCAACTGAGTACGCGGTAAGTACAGGTTGTGACGGAGCCCCTTGCAGTAAGGCGTAGTCCAGCTGAGCCTTCTTCATCAGGCTCTATACCATAACTCATAAATATGGTCTTTGCCAATTTCTAAATAAGAAAAACATATCAATTAATAAATAGCATTGCAAATAAGTACATATATATTATCTACACTATTAATAGTTTCCTTAGATTCTACACTAATAAGCATGTGATCGAACTCTACACTAAAACATATCATCGACTAGATTCCACACAACATACCATATCATTGGACTGTACACCAAGTATTTCATTGGATAATTTGCATTTGTAAGTATAACATACCATATCATGTCGACCAACCATGGTATTTGTCAGGCGCGTAAAGAATGGCACCCCGACAAAGTCAGCACGTGGCGGAATTATGTCCCACAGGTTGGACACCTCCTCCTCGCTCAGCCTTGTTCTTTGAGTTAAGATGGCTTCATGAAGTGGGTCCTCATCATCTTCATTGAGTGGGTCCTCATTATCTTCATCATCTTCATCATCTTCATCATCTTCGTCATCTTCATCATCTTCATCATCTTCCACTAGGTTGAGATATATGACAGCAAGCTTGGGTCTTTCTGCTCTGAAGGAGAAGCTGATCAACTCACCACCAGTAAGATGCATGTGGGCGCCGAAACAGGCCCATCCATCTCCTCCAATCTACGACATATTGCCTCCTTTCTCGATCTCCATAGTGTACGGCCCCCAGGAGCCTCAAATGTCACAGTGTCTCCTGTCAGCTTGTTGAATTTCAACCTCACATTGCATGGGACGAACTGTGTAAAATAAGCAAAATGACACAATGCAGTAATGCCAACACTAAAAATAAAATAGTTATTACATTTCATCTAATTTCTTACCGTCGCATGATGAAAACTCGGCTGGAAGTAGATGCCAAACACCTTGCCAGTTGCAAGGCTGCTGGCGCACCTTGACTTGCACAGTCGACATAGTGGTGGTGGTGGTGGTGCCATTTTTCCTAAAGCAATATGAGCAAAGGATTCACGATACACTTCACAGGAAATAAAAACAGTAGCATGTGATATTTTTGGTTCTTCCGCGAGAAGCAATTTGATGGACAATTATAATCCTAAGATCTAGTAACATATTAGATGACAAGGTACCAACTACATTTTGCCAAAAAGTAACTTATTAAAAAAACAAAAGCAACTACCTATCCATGTACAAAAAAAATAACAATAAAATGGTGCATACTAAATCAACTAAATGAACTAGCCTAATAAATCAAAATGTTCTAAATCAACTAAATCAACTAGCCTACTAAATCAACTAAATCATATCAACTAAATCAAAATGTTGTATATGAACTAGCCTACTAAATCAAAATATAGCAGGGAGGAGGGAGAAGGAGGGGCGCCTCGGGGAGGGATAAGAGAGTAGGACGGAGGAGGAAGGCGGAGCGAGGAGGGGCCGGCTGGCGGCAAGTGGAGGGAGGACGGAGGAGGAAGGCGAAGCGAGGAGGGGCCGGCCAGCGGCGAGTGGAGGGAGGACGGAGGAGGAGGCCAGTACCGAGTCCAGCAAGGAGGAGGTGACGGTGGCGCAGAGGGAGGAGGGGCGACGGGGGAGGACCGTCACGGGGGGTTGAGAGGGGATCCTGTGAGTGTGTGAGTGTGAGTGGATCGGATAGAGGAGAGGGGGGTGGGAGATGGAATGGCTTAGCAGTAGCGAGCTATAGAGAAAGACGCTACTTCTAAACAACCTAGCAGCAGCACCTTTCACAAACAAGCGCTACTGCTATGTGTCAGCATGTAAAAATAGACTTAATTCAATGTATCAAAAATACGTTGATCATCAACGATCTTTTTGTGTACAATCTGATTTGTCAATATGAGTCCTCACCAGTTTAGGAACCGATGAAGACTCATATTGCGGCCACAAGTTCTATACATAGAGTTCAATGAAGACCAAGTGCTTGTCAAAGTTTGAGAAGTAACATATTTAAGGTGGTAGAAACTCTCTTCACGGAGCGAGGTGGGACTAAATTTTTGTAGTAAACTTAGCAGTAGCGCTTATTGGCAAAATCCGCTGCTACTATGCTACGTAGCAGTAGCGATCATCCTGATAACGCGTTGCTGCTATAACTAGCCTCGCGGCGGCCTCGTGGGAATTCTAGCAGTAGCGCGTCTTTGAGCGGGCGCGCTACTACTATAATTATTTCAGCATCGAGTTAAGCTTGAGCTCGGTATTGCTAATTAGCAGCAGCGCCTTAGTTTAAAGCGTGCTGCTGGTAAGATTCTGTGTATAGGCTTTTCCCTAGTAGTGTTATCAAGGAAGTCCATGAATGCCTTGTTCATCATATGCATGAAGAAGGCAGGGGCGTTGGTGAGACCAAAGGACATAACTGTATATTCATAAAGACCATATCGAGTGGTGAATGCGGTCTTAGGAATATCTTCCTTTTTAATCTTGAGCTGATGATATCCTGTCCGTAAATCAATCTTGGAGAATACCTTCGCCCCACTGAGCTTATCAAAAAAGTCATGAATCCTTGGCAGCGGATATTTGTTTTTGATGGTGACATCATTCAGCTAACGGTAATCCACACACATGCGGAGGCTGCCATCCTTTTTGTCCACGAAGATAGCAAGTGATCCCCATGGTGAAGAGCTGGGACGGATATATCCTTTCTGGAGCATTTCATCAAGTTGTTTCCTTAGCTCCACTAATTCTGAGGAGGGCATCTGGTAATACTTCTTGTATAACAGTGCGGTTCCAGGCACAAGATCTATTGCAAACTCAAGCTCTTGATCTGGTGGCATGCCTGGCAGCTCTTCTAGAAATACATCAGGAAACTCATAGACCACAGGAATTAATTCCAATTCAGCCACAGCAGTGAACACCATTTCTTTCTTGGGTATTGTCGGTGTCAAAACCGGCGGATCTCGGGTAGGGGGTCCCGAACTGTGCGTCTAGGCGGATGGTAACAGGAGACAAGGGACACGATGTTTTTACCCAGGTTCGGGCCCTCTCGATGGAGGTAAAACCCTACTCCTGCTTGATTAATATTGATGATATGGGTAGTACAAGAGTAGATCTACCACGAGGTCAGAGAGGCTAAACCCTAGAAGCTAGCCTATGGTATGATTGTTGTTCGTCCTACGGACTAAAACCCTTCAGTTTATATAGGCACCGAATAGGGTTAGGGTTACACAGAGTCGGTTACAATGGTAGGAGATCTACATATCTGTATCGCCAAGCTTGCCTTCCACGCTAAGGAAAGTCCTATCCGGACACGGGACGAATTCTTCAATCTTGTATCTTCATAGTCCAGGAGTCCGGCCAAAGATGATAGTTCGGCTATCCGGACACCCCCTGGTCCAGGACTCCCTCAGTAGCCCCTGAACCAGGCTTCAATGACGACGAGTCTGACGCGCATATTGTCTTCGGCATTGCAAGGCGGGTTCCTCCTCCGAATTCTTCATAGAAGGTTTTGAACACAAGGATAGTGTCCGGCTCTGCAAAACAAGTTCCACATACCACCATACAGAGAATAAGCTTTACACAGATCTGCTGACATATTCCGCGGCGTGACATCACACCACGGCCAGGCCTTTATTCGAACCGTTTTTGACTATCCCACCTCAGCGCGTTTAGTGAGGCGGTTTCCTTGGCACGTCTTATAAAAGCGGAGATCGTGCCCCCTTATTATGGGATTCTCATCAATACGTGTGTGGGTAACCCAACCGCGCCACTGATTACGGCGCTTGGGAGATAAGCAAGTTTTACCCGGCTGGTGGGGGACGCATAGCTTCGTCCGCCCATATAAGCGGATAGGGATCCTCCTCTTCACCTACGCCTTCTTCCTCCTTTGCTTATCCATTTCCGCGCACTCGAGCTCTAGCGCCCAAGCCCGCACATCCCTCCTCGACCTTCTCCAACCATGTCCAGAGCGGGAGGCAAGTGGATGATCTCCTCGGTCACGGAGGGTCAAGTAAAAAAGTTGCGGAAGGCCGGATACTTGTCTGGCGATATTGTGCATCGGCTCCCCGACGAGGGGCAGCTCATCCCCACCCCCAGGCCCCATGAGAGGGTCGTGTTTCTCGCCCACTTCCTCCGCGGACTGGGTTTCCCACTTCACCCATTCGTCCGGGGGCTCATGTTCTACTATGGCCTGGATTTCCATGATCTGGCCCCGAATTTCATCCTCAACATCTCGGCGTTCATCGTCGTGTGCGAGGCCTTCCTCTACATCTAGCCCCACTTCGGCCTATGGCTGAAGACCTTCAACGTCAAGCCGAAGGTAGTGGGCGGCCGCCAAGCGGAGTGCGGAGGCGCCATGGTTAGCAAGATGGCCAACGCCTTATGGCCCGAGGGCTCTTTTGTGGAGACCGTGACGGGGTGGCAATCGGGGTGGTTCTACATCACCGAGCCGTGTGACCCCAATTGGACGGCGGCCCCCGAAATCCGGTCTGGTATCCCCACGCGACTCACCTCTTGGAAGGAGACTGGCCTGACGTGGGGCAATTCGGAAGAGCTGACCGGACTCCAAACCTGCATGCAAACCCTAGTGAACAAGAATCTCAGGCTTGTTAATGTAGTCCAGGTTATGCTCATCCGCCGGATCCTCCCATGCCAACAACGGGCGTTCAAACTGTGAGAGTTCGATCCGGCATAGCACCAAACCTTGAAGAGGCTCTTCGACACTACATACGAATAGGCATGGAAGGTGCTGTTCAAGGGCGCCTAAGCTCCCTCATCCGCTATAGAAGATCGCGTATTTAGCTCGCAGCGTCAAGCCACCGCGGCAAGCTATCTTGCCCTTTTGCGGGACTCTTATTTTTTGCAGTTTAATTCTATGCGGGATATAAAAACTCCCCCACATTTGACAGGACTGGGGGAAAACGTCCGGGCAGGTTAACTGTCCGGCTCCTTTGCCAGAAGACCCAGTAGACGCCGCTTGGCGGGGCTGCTGGTTCCGGCACCGTACGTGGTGCCGGAGAAGAAGTCCAAGAAGAAGGCCACGGGGACTCGAAGGAGTGCCCGGCACCCGGTGCCGTCGGAATCATCATCCGACGATCCTGAGGCAGAATCCTCTCGTGAAAACGAGGAGGAGGAAAAGGAAGCCTCTCCCCCGGTGAGGGGAGAGAAGAAAAGGAAGGCCACCCCGACTGGGGAGGCCGGAGGGCCCAAGGAAGGTTGGACCCTTCCTCCGGACTTCTCCACCAACGCCGGTGACGAGGAGGAGGAGTGGCCACCAAGGGCCAAGCCCCTGGCGAGATCGTAAATGCCCGGATTCCGAATAGCTCATGGCTTTTTCATTTATCACATAGTGTCTTCTAATACCGACAACTATGAAGCCCGCCCTAAGACGAGCTGGTCGCTTCGTCGAGCAGGTCCCTGGATCCGTCGGATGTGGAAAGCGATTCCCTTTCGGCCGCCTCCTCTCCTCGCGCTAACGACGCCGAGGTGGGACCCCAAGGGGAGCCTGGTCAGGAGGAGGTGGCGCAGGAGGTGCCGCAAGGCAACCTCCCGGACTCCGGCCGCGAGGGGGTGAAACCCCCAAGGGTTCTAAGTCCGACCCAGTTCCGGACAACATACGGGAATCTTCAGTGGTTCCGTAGTCCAGCAAGCGGCCCCTTCGTAAGAAGAGCAAGACGCCGGTGCCCTCTGTCCAACCGGAGGCACCGGATAGCTTGCGGGAGGCGCTTAACAGCGCCTCCATCGAGGAGGAGCACCGCACTACTATGAGTGTGGTGATCCAGAAAGTTCGGTCCGCCAAAAGCGGGCTGACTGAAGCCTGCAACAGCCTTCTAACAGGTTTTGAGGTAAGTTTTTAGTTCGGTGTTCGGAAAGAAAAGCCTGTGTAAGAAGATTACCGCATAGACAGTAGCCCCTGATGCTTAGTTCGGTGTTCGGAAAGAAAAGCCGAACTGAGGATCTAAAAAGATATACGCAGGAGTCTAACATAAGTATGTCAATGTGGGAATGCAGGCTGCGCTGCTGACCTCTGCCGCTCTGAATGCAGGCTCGAGCGGTCCGAGAACGAGCTCGGCCACGCCAAAAAGCAGCTCGAGGAAAAGGAAGGTAAGCCATACCTTACGAGATTATGCATATAAGAAATGCGGTTGCAAAAAATAACAGGAATAATGTGGGTATCGCAGGGGCCACGAGCGAGGTGGCGACCCTAAAGGAAGCGGTGTCCGCGGCCGAAAACAAAGCGGCCGCGGAGCGCACCGAGCAAGAGAAGGGGGAAGCGCGGCTGGCGGAGGTACGGCAAGAACTCCAGGCTCTCGTGGAAAAACACGAGAGTTTGGAGCATGACTCGAAGACTCGAGAGTCCGAGCTTGCCTCGGCTCTTGAGAATGCCAAAGCCGCTAAGGCCGAAGCCCAAAAGGCCCTCCAGGAGATTGAGGCGATGAAGAAGATAGCGGCTGGTAAGGCATTCTTTATGCAAAGCAAGAATGTAAAAGTCAATTATCTGTTACTTACCTGAATCCGGAGCTCTCCAAGAGCCTTCGCAGATTTGCCCCGTAGTGTATCTGATGCTGCCGCATTCTACCGCGCCGAGGAAGGGAGCTCGACGGAAAAGGTGTTTTGGCCTTAGTATGCTGAGGCCGAACAACCGGTGCCCTTGAGCTACCAACTGAAGCAGCTGGTCGAGCTCCACAAGGTCGCCGAACAGGCCATGAAGGGCCTCATAGCTCAGTTGTGGTCGAAAGAAGCCCTGCCTGGGAGCTATTTCGGGATGGTGCGGCGGCTGGTGCCCGTATGGCCCTTGCCCGTGCTAAGGTACATTGGGGCAAGCTGGATGCTGAGAAGCTTGTGACGGACAGGCCACCTCCAGGCAAAGATCATCGCAAGCCTGAGAAGTATTATGAGGGAGTCCTGAAGGGTGCCCGCCTTATAGCGGGTGAATGCTCCAAAGATGTAATATTTGAGTAGACTCGCATTTGTTATCCTGTACACTGAAACTTGTTCATGTGCGCTAAGCAACGCTTTTGAATTCAAAATATTACCTTCTGTGCGGCCGTTTATCAAATTTGAGAGATGGCGAGCCGTTGGCTTCAGCCCCCATGCCACGAGTGCTGGGGTGTTCGGGATAAACTTGAGCGCTCTTGTTCCCATTCTTGGGTCCTTTCAAGGTAGGCGCTCAACGCAACGAACCAGGCAACTGGACTATAATGCTTGAACACTCTCACTTAGCCATAGAATTCTATAATTTTAAATTTCGGTGAAGCCCCTAGTATTCGGAAGACCGAGTTCGGGGCGCTATCCATGCCTTGGCCGGACAATGCTGGCTCTTCGCTCTAAGCGTCATAAGTCTTTAGGGACTCGAAGAAACCTCTCGAGCAGCGACCGGCTCTCGCCCTATCATGACGGTCAGTTTTAGCTTTCTCCACTTAGGTGCTCAACCCAGCTCAACCGGGGCACAATCGCAGTGGTTCTCCCAGCGCTACCTTAGCCGATATAACGGAACGTAAGGTACCAAAACATGGGAGCCGGGCAAACCCAACTATTGACCCAAGACATGATTCGGAGCCGATGCATATAATGCTATAAGTTCGGGGTGCCGCACTTGTGAAACTGTTCGGACTTATCACACCATATTTTAGGGTACATATGCCCCTGGTGTATTGGTTGTACCAAGTTGTACGGTTGCACAATGTCATAATTGAACATATATAAGTAAAAAAGGAATGCAACAATAGGCGAAGCTATATATTGTTTATTCAAAAGAGACTGCAATAAAAGCAGAACGATACAAATAGTGCGATAAGCAAGGAACGGGACTTTTGACATGTCCCCCTCCAGGGGTAAGCTTGCGGGATTTTATGTAAAACAGGTATACTGCTCGTAATAGAGACCACCTGGAAACTTGGCATAGCTTTCTGCTTCCCTGGCTGTTGTATCGTTAGCTCGGCGGTTCTAATGCTGGACAGGGCTTCTTTGGGAACGGAGTCCTGAAAGTAAAAAAGTAAAATAAAAATAAAAAAATAAAAAAGGATTGACATATTTGGGAGCCCCTAGTGCGCTTTAAGCCGCATGCTGGGCATGCCGTGGTCAGTCCCCTCCCCTTATACCCATGGTATCTCCAGAGCGTAGTTATGTATGCGTAGCACTGGTTTTGCGATTGCGCGAGGGTTGGGGTTGAGGCCTCATTGCTATGCGTCTTCAGATCATGCCAGGCGGTCTTGTTGTAGGTTACTCCGGGCGCGCTTGACGGTGTCCGGACGTTTAATAGCCGGACTCGAGAATTGCCTTAAAAGGTTGTTTTGCGCTCCGGCCGCGAGGGCCGCCGTATGCTCCTCCGTTCGGAGAGAGCGCTCGGTATTTCCATTGACCTTAATTACTCCTCGAGGGCCTGGCATCTTGAGCTTGAGATACGCGTAGTGCGGCACCGCATTGAATTTTGCGAATGCGGTTCGTCCAAGCATTGCGTGATAGCCGCTGCGGAATGGGACTACGTCAAAGATTAACTCCTCGCTCCGGAAATTATCCGGGGATCCAAAGACCACTTCAAGTGTAACTGAGCCTGTACAGTTGGCCTCTACACCTGGTATGACGCCTTTATAGTTCGTCTTTCTGGGTTTAATCCTTGAGGGGTCTATGCCCATTTTGCGCACTGTATCCTGATAAAGCAGGTTCAGGCTGCTGCCGCTGTCCATCAGGACTCTGGTAAGGTGAAATCCGTCGATGATTGGGTCAAGAACCAATGCGGCGAAACCGCCGTGACGGATGCTAGTGGGGTGGTCCCTTCGATCAAAAGTGATCGGACAGGAAGACCACAGGTTGAACTTTGGGGCGACTGGCTCCATTGCATATATGTCCCTTAGTGCATGCTTCCACTCCCTTTTGGGTATGTGAGTTGCGTATATCATGTTCACCATCCGCACTTGTGGGGGGAAGCCCTTCTTTCCTCTATTGTTCGATGGCCGGGGCTCATCCTCGTCATCGCTATGCAGCCCCTTGTCATTGTTTTCGGCATTTAACTTCCCTGCCTATTTGAACACCCAACAGGCTGGTTTTTCGGGGGTGCCGTGTATCTGGCACAAGCGATCGAGTATTCGGTCCAAGTTGGACGGGCCCTGTGTATTTCTCTTGAATGGATTTTTCCGTTGACCGGGTTTAGAGCCTCTGAATCCGGCGTTTACTGCCGTATCTTTGGTATTATCACCGTTAATGCGGCGTTTATGCTTGTTGCGACGCGACCTGCCGTTGCTGTCCTTGGTATCCAAACTACCAGTGTTTTTGCTCAGATTGTTACTTCGAGCTAGCCAGCTGTCCTCTCCCGCGCATAAGCGGGTCACGAGTGTGGTGAGGGCTGCCATGGATTTCGGCTTTTCCTGCCCTAGGTGCTGGGCCAGCCACTCGTCGCGGATGTTGTGTTTGAAGGCCGCTAGTGCCTCTGCATCCGGACAGTCGACGATTTGTTTTTTCTTTGTTAGGAACCGTGTCCAGAATTGTCTGGCCAATTCCTCTGGCTGTTGGATTATATGGCTAAGGTCATCGGTGTCTGGTGGTCGCACATATGTGCCCTAGAAGTTGTCGAGGAATGCGGCTTCCAGGTCTTCCCAACAGCCGATTGACACTGCTGGCAAGCTGTTAAGCCAACGCCTAGCTGGTCCTTTGAGCTTGAGTGGGAGGTATTTGATGGCGTGTAGATCATCACCGCGGGCCATGTGGATATGGAGGAGATAGTCCTCGATCCAAACCGCAGGGTCTGTTGTGCCATCGTATGATTTGATATTGACGGGTTTGAAACCCTCGGGGATTTGATGATCCATTACTTCGTCTATGAAGCATAGTGGGTGTGCGGCGCCTCGGTATTGGGCTATATCACGACGTAGCTCAAGTGAGCGGTGTCTACTATGTTCGGCCCGGCCGGAATTGCTGTATCCGGCATGAAGGTTGTCATCACGTGTCGTGGGGCGCCCACGCGATCCGTAGATCGATCTTGTTTGCCTTGCATTGTCCTCCAATATATCTCGCAAGTCCGGCGCATTTTCCCGTGCCTTGATATTTTTTGATCGGCGCCAGGGTGCGGCTTGAGTGGAGGGCCGAATGGCCTCTCTGTCACAGCCGCGAGGTGGCCGGTCTGTCGTATCGTGCGCTGGTGACGTGGGTGCCTCCTCCTCTGATCGAGGCAGTGGCCTGTGTTTGGGGTAGCTCTTGGAGGGGCGTTCGAGTTCGTATTCTTCGGCTGCAAGGACATCCATCTGTCGGCTAGCAGGTCTTGGTCAGCTCTAAGATGTTGCTGCTTTTTCTTGAGTCTGCTTGTCATGGCTATAAGTCTGCGTTTGAAATGCTCCTGCTCAACGGGATCCTCCGGCACGACAAATTCATCGTCGTCGAGGCTTGCCTCGTCTTCGGAGGGAGGCATATAACTATCGTCCTCCACCTCTTTGTCTGCCGCTCTATCATGCGGGCTGGCTTCTCCGTCCTCCTGTGCTGAATCCTTCTGGAGGAGGTTGTCTTCGGCACTGTCCGGGGTATTATTATCTCCCATGCCAGAATTGCCGTTTTTACTGTGGCGGGATTTAGAGCAGCGCCGCTGACGCCGGCGCTTAGGCTGTTTCTTGGATGGGTCATCCTCCGCTCTTCCATCGCCATTCCCATCTTTTGGGATGTCCACCATGTATATGTCGTATGACGAGGTGGCCTTCCAGTGCCCTGTGGGCGCTGGTTCTCGGTCATCTCCGGCATCGTCATCCATACCGTCGATGTCTTCGTAGTCGAAGTCGAGCATGTCAGTTAAATCATCGACAGTGGCTACAAAGTGGGTGGTGGGTGGGGCTCGAATTTCTTCGTCGTCCGCGTCCCAACCTTCCTGACCATAGTACGGCCAGGGCTCTCCTCACAAAGTGAGAGACTTAAGCAAGTTCATGATATCTCCGAACGGCAAGTGCTGAAAGATGTCCGCGGCGGTGAACTCCATAACCGACGCCCAATCGGATTCGACTGGGAGGGGCGCGGAAGGTTCGGCGTACGGAACCTTGGAGTCACGAGCTTCGCAGAGGACAGGGAGGGTGTTCGGCTCGATCGCCGTAGAGATCTCTGCCCCCGAGGTGGTGTCCAGCCATCCATCCTCGATCGGCGAAATCGGCTCCGAACTAGGGGTCGGAGCCGACGCTGGTGCGGCCTCCAAGGCAGTGTTCAGCGGCAGAGCTAGATTATGCCCATCGAGACAGTGCGGCGCGCTCGGCCGTGGCTCGAATCCGTCGAAGATCAAGTCTCCGCGGGCATCGGCCGTGTAGTTCAAACTCCCGAATCTGACCTGATGGCCAGGGGCGTAGCTTTCGATCTGCTCCAGATGGCCAAGCGAATTGGCCCATAGTGCAAAGCCACCGAATACGAAGATCTGTCCGGGGAGAAAAGTCTCACCCTGGAGCGCATCGTTGTTGATGATCGAAGGAGCCATCGGGCCTATAGGTGACGACACAAAGGAACTCTCAATGAAAGCACCAATGTCGGTGTCAAAACTGGCGGATCTCGGGTAGGGGGTCCTGTACTGTGCGTCTAGGAGGATGGTAACAGGAGACAAGGGACACGATGTTTTTACCCAGGTTCGGGCCCTCTCAATGGAGGTAAAACCATACTCCTGCTTGATTAATATTGATGATATGGGTAGTACAAGAGTAGATCTACCACGAGATCAGAGAGGCTAAACCCTAGAAGCTAGCCTATGGTATGATTGTTGTTCGTCCTACGGACTAAAACCCTTCAGTTTATATAGGCACCGAATAGGGTTAGGGTTACACAGAGTCGGTTACAATGGTAGGAGATCTACATATCCGTATCGCCAAGCTTGCCTTCCACGCCAAGGAAAGTCCTATCCGGACACGGGACGAAGTCTTCAATCTTGTATCTTCATAGTCCAGGAGTCTGGCCAAAGATGATAGTTCGGCTATCCGGACACCCCCTAGTCCAGGACTCCCTCAGGTATGCTTCTGCGAGCATAGAATTTGGTAGTCTACCCCTTCTGACTGGTCAAAGTGACTTCTCGGGTCGCACAAATTATGCATACTTGATATTGAGTCAGCCAATTCATACCCAAGATAACATCCAACTTAGCAGACTCAATAATTATCAAAGAAGTTGGAAAACAGACTCCATTGATATTGACTTCTAGATTACGGCAGACCAGATTGCTCTTAATTAAGGATCTCGGGGTTTGTACCAGCATATTCTTGCCCAAAAGCAAAAAAGGAATTTTGTTTTGGGCAACAAAACTCCGAGAAATAAAAGAGTGGGAAGCCCCAGAGTCAAATAAAATCACTTCAGGTATGTTATTAACAGAAAACATACCAATGACGGCTTCGGGGTTCTCTTGGGCTCTATCAGCGGAGAGGTGATGAACGTGCCCAATGATGTTTTGCTGGTTCGGGCATGACTCCATAAAACTGACTTGTGGCCTGAATAGAGCATTCGCCTTGCTGTTCTTGGGACACTGTCTGGCATAATGTTTGGTTTGCCCACAACTGAAACAAGAATTGTTGCGCTAGCACTCCTCGTGCACTAGGTTGGTCACAACATTCTTGACTTGGGTGGTAGTCTTGTTAACATTCTCTTGCCAATTGGGCTTGTATTCCACCTGAGTCTTCTGCCAGGTACGAGCCTTTTGCACGGGTTGCCCATCCTTCTTTGGCTCAAACTTGTGCTTGTGGTCATTATTAGCAGGCATATTATCCGATACAAGCTTGTGCTCCCTTTCAGCAATGAAAGCCTTGTTGACCAGACTTTGGAAACCTGGGAAATCAAACATACTGAGAGTACACCGGAGTTGCGGGTTCAATCCACCAAGAAACATGTCAATCTTTCTTTCTTCAGTGGCCACGTCATATAGAGAGTAACGTGACAGATGATTGAATTTTTGCAAATATTCGCCCACAAACTGATTTGCTTGGAGGAGCGCAAGAAATTCACGCTGCTTAGTCTTCATAATTCCACTAGGGATATGATATTTTCGGAACTGATCCTTGAATTTTGACCAGTTGATTTCTTCATTAGCAGGCCACATGGCTTATATATTTACCACCATATGGCAGCAGTGCCTTCAAGATAATGAGTTGCAAATGGAACTTTATCATCTTCTTCAGTACGAGCAATCTCAAGTTTCCTCTCAATGGTTCGTAACCAATCGTCTGCATCCAAGGGGTCAATAACCTGACTGAAACTGGGAGGCTTGGTCCTTTGAAAATCTGACAGCTTGGAGTGATGACCGTTCTGATTTCCATTCTGTCCAACCATAGCTTGCACACTTCTTAATATTTCAATCAGATCATTATTCCGTCTTTCCTCTAACATACGCAAAATTTTGCTCGCTGCATGGCGGATTTGGCGATGGAGGCGGTGGTGGAACGTACGTCTTGGGGCAGTGTCCTGCCTGTCATGCGAAATGACAAACAGGAGTACCCCCGCGAACGTTGCTACTGCTGCCTCCACGCGGCATCCTATTGTGATTTTTCCTGAGACAACACAACCGAGATGAGAAACATTCAAAATAAATTGGGGAAAGCCAGCAACAAAAGCCCGAGAAAACCTGAAATGACGAAGAAAATACGGGGAATAAAATAGAGTTCCAACATAATTTTACATAGACTCATACATGAAAGATAAACAACATACCAGGTTCAACTACTCTCATATATGAAACGAAACCTCATGACTCGTACGACTACACTCGTACACCATCCTGGTGACTGTGAATACTCAGAAGCTCTACTGCTCTACTGGTGTTGCGGGGTCCTCTCCTGAAGCAGACTTGGATCTTGAACTGACGAGGTTAACTAAGACCTCCAGGTTAAAGGTAACAGGATGACGCTGCCTCGAGGGCTCTCCCTCAGGGGCAGGTGTAGGGTGAAGCATCGGGGCTACAGGAGTAGTGAGAAGTGAAACCCGCTCAGCAGGAGCACTGAGAGGATTCACTGTCGAGGCGCCCGAGCTACTCGGAGGAGTAATCGGTGAAACAGGGGAATTAGAACTGGCTGGAATATAAGGAGTAAATCCCATAGATGTTGGAGCAGCGACAGATGTAGTAGAGGCTAAAGCAGTACGGGCACGAGTCACCTCTCGAGCCAACTCGTGGATCATAAGATGGCTAGCAGTGATATAACGAGCAAGGTGGATAGCAACACTTTTAGACTCTAGATCAATGATAGGGAAACAGACACGACCATTGTCGTGCAGAAAACGATAGTAGTAGAAACCTGGGTGGTTCTGCATCTGGACCTCGTTGTAACGAAGCTCGACAAGGACCTCGAATGCAGCAAACAGGACAGCCTGAGAAGCAGTAGAAGCGTAACCGCTCCGAGCGATACGAGTGTAAGTGCTGGAATCGGAACTGGTGCGCAGAGTAACCATGGCATGATTCCCATACACTAAGTCATTTAGATGCTCCCGATACACACGATAGACTGGACCGTCACCGAGGTAGTATAGCCGACACCACACGTTATGAAGGAGATGCGGTGACGTGAACAACATCAGCTTCAACTGGCACGGATACGGCACCGGAGCCATCTACACTCACAACCATTAGTAGGTTAGCATAAAAATAAAACAAGTGCATGCAATGCAATAAAAATTAAACTCGTATCTAATGTCTAGTTAACACATCGTAGTCTAGCGTGGCCTATAGTGAGCGCGGCTCTGATACCAAGCTCTGATACCCGGGCTCAGAGCAACTGGTAACACACAAAATCTTGGTACAGAAAACGACAGCTTTATTGATGCTACCGGATCAAAGTTTATACTAAAACAGGCAGCGAGGCCAAGCGGCACACACAGTGCGGCTGAACAATATGTACATTATTTAGTGAACAAAAATGCGGCCTCGATCATAACAAGTATGCGGCAGCAGAACAACGTCGTAGGGGAACTCCATAGCACAGGGACACCGATGTGGACACGATCTAGACTCGGACAGCACTCCTTTCCAACGAGACTTTCCTGAAATCTGGCATGACACGCCAGGTCAGTACATTGAATGTACTTGCAAGCTCACAACAAACATAAACATAATCACAAACAATATCATGATAATTAACCAATTATTAATAATGCAACAAGATAGCCAACATGCTGTGATTATGCTCCCGAGAGAAAAATCTGTCGGACTGGCTTACCAACGGTGCTCTTTCAGGCGATCACAACCACAACCAACACTTTGTCTCAAACAAAAAGGTGACCTTTCCGCCGTCATCAATAGTGCAAAGTTCATAACTTAGTGTGCAAGATTTATTGAACGTTGACGCATGGCGTGACCTACTTTTGAGCGTGTTTGTAACCGTGGACTCGGCTATCTATAGATTAATACACTCTGCAGAGGTAGAGCACTGTACCCACACCACGGAACTCATGGCCTCGCACTCCCATCCGGGTTGACCAACGACATTCCGACAAAACCCCTCTATTGCCATGACACTCTCCCGGCCACTCCGACTCACTCCCCACTGGGCTGGTCCTGGGTGGCCCCGTGTCTACCAAAGAGACAACGACCACCATCGTGGCCAAAACATAAACTATCCCACACTCGGACACGGTGCCAAAATCTCAACAACGGGCACACAGGGTTATGCCGGCTTACCGAGCCTAGGTACCGCCTGCCCATAACCTTCCCTCATTGGAGGCACCGACCAGAGGCATGACAACGGACCAAATAAAGGCCTTCCCATAAAGGCAAATGTGGTTGCACTGGGAAAAACTCATTTTAGCAGCACCATGAAAATAACCGGTGTCAAAGTATATTCAAGTTGAGTTATTATGAGGTTCAACATAAAATGAAAATAACCGGTGTCAAAGTATGCCATGAAATGCAGCACTAACATAGGCATCACATATCAACGGAAATGACTGAGTCAACTATATCCACACTAAGCATCAACAACTCATGACACTTCTCTGGTTAGGATTAAACCTTACATTAAAAAGAATCTTTCTAGCAAATTTATCATTTTTCTCATGCATGAAAAGTAACTCCACATAATTATTTATATCCATAACTATATTACACTTTCATAAACAAAATTAATGCTAGTTTCTTTACCAACTTAGTTAGCTTCAAACTTTCTGTAAATCAAGCATATTAACTTAAACAAGCATCTAACGGAATATAAATAACATAATAATGATTTAAATGCATGGATTAAATCATTCATTCAAGTAGGAAAATCAAAAATATTGTAATGGCACCATGAAAATGTTGTTGTGGCTTGCCTTAGTGCAGATGAGGTTCACAAGCCTCCTGGTGATCCTCAAGACAAGCCTCACCCTCTGAAATTATTTAAAAACACAAAAACAAAACATCAAGAACCCTTCTGAAATTCACTAGAAAATCGAGATAGCAGGGAAAAAATCCCATCTTTCGTGAGCTGCTAGATTTCTTTACAAAGAACACAATGCAAAAAGAATCAATTCATTTGGACTTGTGGCTAAAGAGTTTTGGCTGTTTGAAGTTCTCTGGAAAATATGACATTTGAATTTAATTAAAAACAAACCGGGGGGGGGGGGGTGACGTCAAAGGCGTAAAGCCTCGGGGCGCCACCACTCGTACCATTTCGCGCGTGTACTGAGTGTCTGACTAGCAGGCCCCACTAGTCAGGTGAGGGGAATAGGGGGAAGGAAACAGAGGAGGGTGCGGCTTCGCTGGAGCACACGCCGGCGAGGAGGGCTTCTAGGCCAAAACGAGAGGGAGGGATCGAGAGAGGAGACAGAGGCGCACCTACCCATACCCGTAGAGTACCTAGGGGTGGTCGGACGGCGTCGGAATCAACCTCTCTAGAGGAGGCAGAGAGCGGAGGTCACCGGAGACAAAGACGACGGCAAACAAAGGCGACTCCAGGGGCTCCAACCAGGCGGAACAACACCACCGGAGAGTGGCGGAGGCCCTGGAAGGATTTCCCAGGCCTGGGAGGGGCTGGAGCTACAGAGAGAACCCGAGGGGATCGCCGGCGAGCTTGACCTCGGGGACGGCGGCCCGCGGCCTGCCCGGCCGGGCTACGGCTATCTACGAGAGTGTGGAGTGTGTGGGAGGTGTGGAGCATCGATGGGGGATTCGGGCTCCGCCGGTGGATACCTGGACACGGTGCCCAGCAACGAACGGCATCAGTGAGAGGGGGAGAAGGCGCCGCAGCTCCCGTGGGGACTGTGGGCGAACGGGGACGAGCACAAGGGCACTGGGATGACGACGAACACAGTGCGCACCGCACTATTGCGTTGGCCGGACCACGCCCGTGCTCGCTGCGGCGAGCGCCAGGAGGGAGTTAAGAAGGTCGAGACAATGATGGAGGCGAGTTTTGGCAAGGTTAGGCTGGCGGGGAAGCGAGCACGCGTGAAACAAAGGCTCGGATGACACTCAGAGCGTGTCGGCTGCATGCCTGCACGCCTGGAAGAATGCGGTCACCGCGTGAAATTTGACCTGAGGCCGACCTAAGCCCAAACTTCATGTCTAGCTTCTTGTTCGTGGTAGTTTTGAAGGTTACCACGCTTTGCTTTGGACCCAGACGCAGTAGAATAGATTTCATCTGCCTGGTATGTTTCTGATCAGTAACTTTGAGAGCTTACGGTGGTCAAACGGTTGGGAGTTGAGGGCTGGGCTTTGGAGGCTAGCAATCATCTACTAAGGTGATGATGCACAAGAAAAATCAGCCAGAAAGGAGCAAGTAAAATGGTAGTTGCTGTAGAAACCACTATTTCTGTCCAGAACAGAAAATATTTTCTGTAGCAAAAATATTCCAAAAAGTGATGAAATATTTTTTCTTCGGAAGGTGCCCTAGGGTTCAAAGAATATTTTGAATTTTCTCAGATTTTTGTGGGCAAGAAAAATTGGGGTTGCTTTGGAGCACACTGAGCTAGCTATGGTTTAAGAGAGGGAAATGAATATTTTTCATTTAAGAAAAATAAATATTCCATATATTATTTTGAGGTGAACCAGAGAGGGAATGATAGTTAGAGAGGGAAACAAGGCACTTGGGTGAAAGTCAAGGGGTACCCAAGTGTTTAAGTCCATATGAAAAGATTCGAAACTCCAAATTTCAAATTCAAACCAACTGAAAATCAGGCAAAGAAAAGAGGGCAATAACAGGCTGTCACACCAACCCAACATTATAATTAGAATTAGCCCAGCGAAATCGTATATTTTGAGAAAGTGCAAATGTCCTGTAATTTTTTAGGGAAAAAATTAATGGGCCACAAGGACGCTACATTATTTGTTCACCGAGCCCAGCTAATGGTCTGTAATTCAAAAAAAAAGATCAAATTGACTGTAAATTCTACCCCGCAAAAAAAAGACTGTAAATTCTGAAAAAACCACATTTTTGGAGGATGAAATGTCGGCCAATAGGTCGAAACCAACGCAAGTCGTTGTCAACTTAGTCAACAGATGATTCTGACATCGTTAGCCGTTGGATTTACATCCAACAACCGGCATCCATCTTCAATCTCTCGTCTTCTTCCTATAGCGCCGCTGGGACCACCTCCCGCCTCCTGCTGCTAGCAGCTCTGCATAGCATGCTTTGCTATGAAGCGCTACTCCACCGTTGGCCAGGCCATCCCTCCACTCCTCCACACCTCTTGTTCTTCTCCACCGACTGCCGAACCACACCGCACTAGAACCAGTTAACCCTCGTACACGTCTCCGTCTGCGACTCTACTCCCGCATCTTCCCTCCGGCTCGTTGCTGTCCGAGGCCTCGCCGTCGTCCACCACCTTGGATGCGCTCGGTGCGGCATGCTCAACATGGTCAACGAACGACACCATTGGAAGTAGACTGTGCATGGAGAGGCTGACAGCTGGGTCCACGGCCGCACACAAGGAAATGCCTCCTTATTACGCGCAAAATAATGATTCCTCTGCCTGACATCTGGGACCCACTGGAAGGGCCTCTGTATTTTGCGAAAAAAATGTGCCCCCCGCTGACAGGTCGGACCCACCAGCTATGTTCGCACGCAAGGAAGTGCCTCCTTATTATGCACACAAAAATTATTACTCCCCCTGCCGGCTGGAACCCAGCATAGTGGGAGGCTGACTTGTGGGCCTACCAAGTTTATGGGGATGGAGGGCTTGTCAACTTAGTCAATATATACGAACGATTCTAGCTCCTGTTACCGTACGATGTTCATCCAACGGCCATAGTGCTTCTTCAACCTCTGGTCTTCTTGCTTTAGCCGCCCAAACCAGCGCCGATCGTGCCGCGTGCTCCTGCCTCCCATGGCCGGCTGTGATGCCGCGGAGGCCTCACTGCCCCCTACTACTCCCATCGCTAGCCAGGCCATCCCTCTACTCACTCACACCCCGTGTTATTCTGCAACGACAGCCTCACACCGCAGCCGAACCAGTGAACCCTCGTACTCCTATCCGCGTAGGCAGCCGTGCCGCGTTTTCCTCGGCTCCGTATCATCCCCTTCCTAGGGCTCGCCGTCGTCCACCGCCCTGGTGCCCCCAGCGCGGTGTCGTCAACGTGGTCAAGGAACCACTTCCAACGGACGTGGATGTACGTGGAGATGCTGACAGCTGGGTCCACGGCCGCAGCAAGGAAGTGCCTCCTTATTAGGCGCAAAATAATGAATCCTCCACCTGACAGCAGGGACCCACCGGACGGGCCACCGTATTTTGCTAAAAAAACGTATCCCCTGACTGCTGGGACCCACCAGCTACATCTTCGCACGCAACGAAGTGTGTCCGGGGAAAAAAAATTCGCCCCCTTGACTGCTGGGACCCACCATCTACATCTTTGCACGCAAGGAAGTGCCTGACAGTCGGGACCGACCTTGTCGCAGCGTACGTAGCGTTGTCATTCTGGTCGCAAACGCGTACGTACATACTGGTCGATGTAGAGGCACGCACGTGTTGTAGTAGAGGCGTGCACGTAGCATGTACACGTACGTACAACGACCAGGGTGCAAGAAAGTAAATACGACACATACGTACATACGGGCGGTGTCTCGAACGCCTACTCGCGCATACGTATGGCCAGGGCTTGTGTACATGGCTGGGTCGTAACGAAGATACTTCGTCGTCGTCGTGTTCATGAGGAGGCAACGGAATGCGTCGTGTTCATCGGGTGGCAACGGAACTCGTGGGAGCCAACCGGCTTGGACGGAACAGCCGATGAAAATGAGGCCTGGCGTACCGCAGTATGGAGGAAAACAGCCTTGTGTTCGACCGGTCATGTTCGAAACGGGATCCTGTTCATTGCGAGGGGTCTGACGTACCACAAAACGGAGGAAACGGACTTGTGTTGGACCTCTTACCGTCGAAACGGAGTCCTGTTGATCGGGAGGGGTGTGGCGTACCGCAAAACGGAGGAAACGGACCTGTGTTGGAGTGCTACGGCCGAAACGGGGGTCTTGTTCATCGGGAGGGGTGTGGCGTGCCGCAAAACGGGACTCCGTGGGATACGGTTCATCTCCACGGTTGACCTCCTTCGGCCTCCACGGGCTACTGTTCATCCACCGTCGACCTCCTCCAGCCTCCACCTGCGACTGTTCATCCATGGGCTCCTGTTCATCCAGCCTCCACCACGGGCTACTCCACCGGCTACTGTTCAACCACCCCTATCCACGGGCTCCTGTTCAACCACCCCTCCACGGACTACTGTTCATCCACCCCTCCACCATCTACTATTCATCTAGCCCTCCACGGGGTCGTCCTGTTCATCCAGCCCTCCACGGGGTCCTGTTCATCCACCCCCACCGCTCACTGGTCAACCAACCCCCCCCCCTCGCAACGCTCACTATTAATATGGAGGCAGCATCGATTGGCTTCAGTTAGCAGCAGTAGCGAAGGAATCGCTCGATCGCTCGGGTTCAGTAACGCGTAGCCTGAAGTGCAATCGCTCGGGTTCAGTTAGGCGACGCCTCTCTCGGGTTCAGTTAGAGCCCAATGCCTCGCACCCACGCGTGTACGGTACGAGCGAAATGTGCATCGCTCGGCCACCTGCCATCCACCGTAACCGGGAACTACATTTCACCATGGCTCCTTCTCTCCTTGGATTGAAATATATTCAACTTGCTACTTCTGTTAATAATGATCTTGTTGTCTCTGAAGAAGGTCTTTTGTTGTGGAAAAAGCACTTTCAGCAGCAACCAGTGGATAATAAGAGTGCTTTCACTGCCAACATTCCTGTAAGTTGGTTTAATTTTATTGTCCACCTACTTCTGTCACCTGATAAGTTTGAATGGACTGTTAGAATGTTAAAGTCTGGAATGTGGGAACTGGTCTCTGCTGTGGAAAACATGGATCATGCTTACATATTTTACATCCCTCATGAGTGTCCTTCTTCTCATGCACCTATTTGTCAGGCCATGGACACTGAGGGCCAACTTAGCAAAGACAAGGGCAAGGAGAATTTTGGACTAGCTTCCAACTTGCATGATGTGGAGTCACAGGATCTTCTGCAGCCTTTTGGCTCTGAAAACATAAGAAAAAGAAGGAGTGGGAAGACACCCCTGGTTGAAACAGAGGTAAGGAGAAGTGATAGAATCAAAAAAGATAATGCTGGTTATAAAAGAAATTCTTGTTCAAATTCTAGATGTCTGCCTTGCAATGCTGCCCCTCCAATCATTCCAAAGTCAGTTGTCAAAAACCTCACTGCCTCTTTCTGCAAGGTTGCTGAGGGGGAACTGGAGGACAAGCTGGCTAAGAAGCCCAGGAGAAGGCAAGATGAGGAACTGGCCAAGGTGCCCTTGGTCACAGGAGAGGACAACCCATCCAACTCTTCTTAATGTTAGTTGCCTTCAGTTGGTCTAGGGTGTTTTGGTGTAGTAGGTTTGGACTATGTTGTCCTTACTGGGATTTCTCAATGACTTTTGTTATGATGGGAGAATGGTTCTTTCTGGATCTTGTGGATCTGCTGGTGCACTCTATTATTAAGACCTATATGATGTATGGTTCATGGATGTTGTGCTGCTCTTGTGATGTGTTGTGCTTCATGGTTTTATGTTTTCTGTGCTTCCTCAACTTCATGTATGTGCTATTGATTGATCAAGTGCTGGTGCTTGATTACTGCTGCAGAAGTGTCTATTGTTGTCATGAATAACTCAAACAGGAATTGGAATATCCTCAATTGGAATATTAGAGGGATGAACTCTGGAGATAAATGGTTTGCTATTAAGCAGAAAATTGAAGAGAGTGACTGTAGCATCTTGTGTCTTCAAGAAACTAAAAGAGAGTCTTTTGATGCAGCTTACATCAAAAACTTTTGTCCTAACAGAATTAACAAATTTGCTTTCCTACCATCTGTTGGAGCTTCTAGGGGGCTGCAAGTTGCTTGGAATGGTTCTCAGTTTACAGGAGAAGTTATTGCTCAAACTAGATTCTCACTCTCAGTTCAATTCACCAGCTTGTTATCCAATCAGTATTGGATCCTAACTAACATATATGGCCCCTGTGATCCTCAGGACGAAGTTGATTTCATTAATTGGTTTCTGAATATTCACATGCCTGCATATGTGGACTGGATTCTTATGGGGGACTTTAATCTCATGAGAGCCCCTTCTGACAGAAACAGACCTGGTGGAGATGTAAATGACATGCTTTTGTTCAATGAGGCAATCAGCAATCAGGGATTAATTGAGCTGCCACTGCAGGGCAGAAAATTCAGTTGGAGCAACATGCAGCATGATCCTCTTTTGGTCAAATTGGATTGGTTTTTTACTTCTGCCTCCTGGATGACCACTTCCCAAACACAATAGTTCTACCACTTGCAAAACCTATATCTGATCACTTGCCTTGTGTCATCAAAATTGGGACTTCCATTCCTAAAGCAAGAGTTTTTAGATTTGAAAACTATTGGCTGCAACATTCAGACTTCAAACAGGTGGTGGCTGCTGCTTGGAGCATCCTAGTGGGGAATCTTGATGCTGTTAAAAATTTGAATGCAAAATTCAAGAACTTGAGGAGAGCTTTGAAGTTGTGGGCCAGGTCTTTGTCCTGCATAAAAGACAAGATTGCCAAGCTTAATGATCTCATTGTCCTTTGGGACTTTTTTGAGGAATTCAGAGAATTAGACATTCATGAATGGAACTGCAGGGATATCTTAAAAGCGTAGCTGCTCATTCTTCTCAGGAACCAAAAGATCTATTGGAAGCAAAGGGGAAAGATTAAGGGAGTCAAATTTGGGGATGAAAACACAAAATTCTTCCATACTAAAGCTTCTATCAATTACAGGCACAATCATATTGCTGTACTTCAAAATGATGATCAAGTTGAAATTTCAGATCATGCTGGGAAAGCTGCAATCCTCTGGGAAGCTTATAAGAAGAGAATGGGCACATCTCATAAAACTGCTATGCACTTCAACTTGGAATCCCTTTTTGGTCCCAGGCAGGATCAAACTATTTTTGATAACTTGGAGTTACCTTTCTCTGAAGAGGAAATTAAAGATGTTGTCAAGGATCTTCCACCTGATAAATCTCCAGGTCCTGATGGTTTCAAAAATAAATTTTTGAAATCTTGTTGGGACATTACAAAAGGGGATGTGCTTAGATTTATTCAAGATTTCCATGCTGGGCAAATCTCACTTGAGAGCTTAAACACCTCTTACATCACCCTTATTCCTAAAGGAAGCACACCAATGACAACTAATGACTTTAGGCCTATTTCTCTCCTTAATTGCTGTCTAAAACTTGTCACTAAGTTGTTGGCTAATAGGCTGCAGAAAGTAATTCTAAAACTAGTGCACATCAACCAATATTGTTTCCTTAAGGAAATGTCCATTCATGACTATTTGGGTTGGGCATATGAGTATCTGTATCAATGCCATAAGTCAAAAAAGGAAATTGTTGTGCTTAAACTAGATTTTGAAAAGGCTTTTGACACCATTGAGCACCAAGCAATTCTGGAGATATTAAAGGCCAAAGGTTTTGGAGATAGATGGATCAACTGGATTAAAATGTTGTTTACTTCTGCATCATCTGCTGTCATGCTTAACGGGGTTCCTGGCAAAAAGTTTTACTGTCTCAGGGGGGTCAGGCAAGGAGATCCTCTATCACCACTATTATTTGTGCTTGCTGCAGACTTGCTTCAGTCAATTCTTAAATAGGCCATGCACCTGGGTATACTTTCTTCACCTCTGCATGTGCAATCCTGTCCTGATTTTCCCATTGTCCAGTATGCTGATGACACTCTGGTTCTTCTCCAAGCTGATGCAAAGCAACTTCATTGCCTCAAAGCAATCCTAAATACTTTTGCTAATGCAACTGGCCTTAAAGTGAACTATAACAAATCAAGTCTTATCCCAATCAATGTGCCTGAGGACAAGGTGGAAATTTTGACAAATACATTTCATTGTAAAAGAGAATCTTTCCCCATTCAGTATTCGGGAACACCATTGGGTCTTCATAAGCCTACTGTGGAGCAATGTTTTCCTCTTGTCACAAGATTGCAGAAAAAGCTTGTGGGTTTATCCTCATTCATGACAATGGCTGGGATATTGTTGCTGGTAAAATCTATTTTAAACTCTTTGTTGATTTACCTAATGGGATGCCTTGATGTGCCTGTCACCATCAAATCACAAGCTATCAAGTTGTTGAGACACTGCCTCTGGAGAGGACCTGACCTTGAGGATCATAGCCCTGCCATGGTGGCTTGGAGCACTGTTTGTAGACCTAAGGACCGAGGAGGTCTGGGGGTGATGGATATTTTTGTCCAAAACAAAGCTTTGCTTCTCAAAAACCTGCACAAGTTCTATAATAGGCACAACATTCCATGGGTTAACTTGATTTGGGAAACTTATTATGCAAATAATATGTTGCCTGGCAGCAATTCGGTTGGTTCTTTTTGGTGGAAGGCAAATCTCAAGCTCATTCATAATTTCAAATCCTTGGCCAGATGTCACATAGGGGATGGCAAAAGTGCTCTATTCTGGTCTGATATGTGGCATTCAGCTTGTTTACAGGACTTGTTCCCTCACCTCTTCTCCTTTGTGAAGGACCAGAACACCACTGTGCACACCATCATTCATACTGAATACTTGGAGGATCTATTTCAACTCCCTCTCACTATGCAAGCTTTCCAAGAATTTGAAAGTATGGAAGACATTTGTTTTGCTCTAAGGAATTCTGACTCCCTGGATTGCACTGACACTTGGAGCTACATTTGGGGTAATGAGCAATTCTCAGTGGCTAAGGCATATAAAGTAATGATGGGAGTTAAAATAGTGCCCCAGCAGTTCAATTGGATTTGGAATAGCTCTTGTCAGCCAAAGCACAAGGTGTTTTTTGGAGATTACTTCATGACAGGCTCAATACTAGGAATCTTCTACGCAGGAAAACTTTCCAGTTGGCAAGCTACAACTATGCTCTCAATAATTGTCCTCAGGAGGAAACCTTACATCATCTCTTCTAGACCTGCCCTTTTGCAGCTCAGTGTTGGGATATTATTTGTCCTTCCAGGCAACTAAATGTGTCTGTGCTTGAAGCTTTTGAGGATCTCAGGTTCAAACTTCATGTTCCATTCTTCATGGAAATCTTCATTCTAGCCTCTTGGGCCATATGGATATCAAGAAATAATCTGATCTTTCAAGCCATTCAGCCTTCCATTCAGAGGTGGAAAGTCATATTCCTTAATGATCTTAATCTTCTGAGATATAGAGTGAAAAAGAGGTATGCCAGAGCCTTCTGTACTTGGTTGATAACATTGTACTGTAATTTATTTTTTGTTTTTCTTCTGTTTCTTTTTCTTTTCTTTTGGCTTACCTCAAGCCTCTATACTGTTGGACCTTTGTTTTTAAATTAATATAAAAATTGCAGTGGGGCTTTGCCCTACTGTGTACAGTCAAAAAAAGACCATGAAATTGAAAATCATTTGAAATGAACTCTGAAAAGGTTCCAAGTTGGCATGGTATCATCATTTCACCCACATAGCATGTGCAAGAAAGTAGAGAGGGTTACGGCAAAAACTGGATGCACTTCATGTACAAGACGGACAATCTCTTTCGAAGTATCAGGGTTTCATACGGAAACTCGTCTGTTACAAAGGGATTTCATTTTTTTGAACTTCATTGTTTTTCTGTGTTCAAAATGCACCATTCAAAGCCACATCATCAGTTTACAACCCTTTCTGACTACATTTGTTATTTTTCATGCATTTACTGATTATTTTGAGCTATAAGACCATGAAGTTGAAAAGCATTTGAAATGAACTCTGAAACCAAAGTACATACATAGTTCTCTAGAGCATTAAAACCAAAGTACATACATAGTTGTCATTGAACAACATATAGCTCTCGAGAGCATCTAATTAAACCATACATTGAAATTATGTAAAACATTTCAATGCAACAACAAAGGCGATCATAATCGCAACCAAGGTAACAACTGATCCAACTGCATAATGATACTAAGCCTTCGGTACGAATGGCATATTTTCTAATCTTTTTAGTCCTCAACCGCATTGCGTCCATCTTGATCTTGTGATCATCGACGACATCCGCAACATGCAACTCCAATATCATCTTATCCTCCTCAATTTTTCTTATTTTTCCCTTCAAGTAATTGTTTTCTTCTTCAACTAAATTTAACCTCTCGACAATAGGGTCGGTTGGAATTTCCGGTTCAACAACCTCGTAGATAAATAAAATCTATGTCACATTGGTCGGCATAATTGTCATGAACAATAAATGAACCAAATAGTTATGAAAAGATCATATATACCACATCTGAATCATAGACAGGACGAGGGCCGACGGGGGCGGATACCAAAACCATCGCACTATATAATAACAAGTAATAATAACAGTAAGAAAATTAGACAAGTATCTATCTGAAGTCGGAATTTTTTTCTTTCAGAAAGAAGATAAGAACAAGAGGCTCACCACGGTGGTGCCGGCGACGAGATCGGCGCGGGCGATCGATGGCGGTGAACACGGGGCGGGGAGGGGACGTGACGGACCGCTAAATCTAGAAAAATCTCGTTGAAAATGGAGCTCGGAGGTCGAGTTTCGAGAGGAGAAAGCTTAACTAGTGTGGCTCGGGCATTTCATCGAACACCTCATGTGCATAGTAGGTGAACTAGAGCACCCAAATGCCCTCCCCTCGCCGGCTTGACAAAACAGAGCACTCTGGAGTGCTCTGCCGCGGCGGTGGGTATATATAGGTAAGTTATTTGTCCCGGTTCATGGCATGAACCGGGACTAAAGCCGGCCCTTCTGTCCCAGTTCAAGCCACGAACCGGGACCAATGGTTGTGGGCCAGGAGCGAGGACCATTGGTCCCGGTTAGTGGCTTGAACCGGGACAAATGGTTCCACACGAACTGGGACCAATGCCCACGAGGCCCCGGCCGGCCCCCTAGGCTCACGAACCCGGTCTAATAGCCCCCATGGGTCCAGGTTCTTGAAGAACCGGGACTAATGGGCTGGCCAGGCCCGAACGTTACCCTGTTTTCTACTAGTGATTATATTGTAAACCTTTCCAACAACACCTACAAAGTACTTCTAGTTTCATACTTGTTCTAGGTAAAGCGAACACTAAATGTGCGTAGAGTCGTATTAGTGGCAGATAGGACGTGAGAGAATATTTGTTCTACCTTTAGCTCCTCGTTGGGTTCGACACTCTTACTTATCGAAAGAGGCTACAATAATCCCCTATACTTGTGGGTTATCACTCCACCTCCTTCTCCGCCTGCTCCGGCGCGTCCGAGCAGCCCACCTTCTCCTTCGCCACCTCGTATGCGATGGAGGAACACAAACGCCATCGCTCCGTCTGTCCGGCGCGTCGTAGCAGTCCGCATCCGGCTGCTCCGCCTATTAAGCAATGAAGGAAGACAGCCGCAGCCGCTCTGGCTACTCCGGCATCTAGCAGCACAGCTAGAGGCGGGAGGCAATACAGATACGGTCCATCGTCTCTCAAGCCTCTAGAACGGGAGGCAGTACAGCTAGAAGTAGAAGAAAGAAAAGGGAAACAAATTCCCCAGCTCGACGAACAAGCGAAGCAATCGTGCCCCCCGCTCAATGTGTCTAGTGATATCATCGCTAATCTTCCGGGGGTGCTGCCCGGTACCAATTCTGGAGATTACATGGCCGACGATGATGCAATAATTTTTGGAACAATAGAGGTGGACACATTAAGATTCGAGCACAGGAAGCCTCTCGTGAGACCTAGTACTTCCCTAACAACGATGATCTGAAGATTCCATGATTGGTACATGGACATCTACAGGAAGTCTGGGAAAAATACTTTGTCGCTATCGGTTAAAGAGGAGCACGACCTCATTGGAATTGATCTATTGTTAGTTCCATATGAGGAGTTCTTCCAGCTTTTCAATCAAAAGGCCCTCGATAAAACAATCATCACTTGCTACTATCTGTAAGTACCACTTCTCTGTAATTAGTTAAGTCTATATATATAGCTCAACTCTTTCATTGCATGTATATATAATTATCCTCACTATATTATGCAGATTGAAGATCGTCGAATTGAAGAAAAGACAAGTAGGTGATACTGGGTTCATTAACACAAATCTCATGGATGAATGGAGTTTTAAACATGATGCCAGACAAACTAAGGCCAAGTTGCTCACATCGTTACTTTGAAATCAAAACAAAGCTACAATACTCTTTCCTTAAAATACAAGTGAGTGTTACTGTCTTGTGCGTATTCGGTTTCCCATATTACTCGAGGTTATAGTAATGTAATTGATGAGTTATGCATGCATGTGCAGGTTCCACTTTATTCTGCTAAACATTAAGCTTGAGCAGGGACTAGTAACAATCATAGACTCCAAACAAAAAAATCCGGAGGAGTATGCGACCATGACTAAAATGCTCAAGAAGTAAGTTCAATCGATCATTATCGCACCATATCAGCAACTTTGTTCATTTCCTGATATCAAGTAATTGTTTTTTTATCTGGCAGCGTTTGGAAAAAGTTCACCGCACAAGCTCCGGGACTGCCGGCGCAACTGCGATTTGACCACCTGGAAGTAAGTACTAGCTACTAGCAAGTTCCACGCATCTCCCATTGATTCTAGCTAGTTTCATCAATACCATTTAGCATGCTTGCTTATCAGTTTGATTGACCTCTATTTCTTGTGAAGTGATTGTGGCAGGAACCCGGGAATGATTTGTGTGGATACTACATTTGCGAGTTCATCCACCACACCACCTATGGGCGGGGCTACTCTACACAACGATATGAAGTGCGTAAGCAATAATATTCACAATTTTATTTCATTACCATCATTTGTGTTCAGTTTCATTCATATATATGTATTGACCCCCTTCTTGAAATTAGATGTGGCAGATGCGGGATGAACTCCTACCACAAGATCGCATACGAGCAATTCAAGAGGAATTGGCGGGATTCTTTCTTGACCATGTCATCGACAAACACGGAGAATACCATGTGGAAGTTGAGTTCAGATGTTACGGGGCGTAAGAGATATTATATTGTATATATATATATGTAGCCAGTAGCGTCGGATAGATATACAAAAACTTGTTGTTCGACCAATCTATCGGAGAAGGAGAGGTCGATCACTTCTCTCTGTGTATATATGTTCATGACAATCTTCTGTACTTAATGGTTTCCTTCATTTGCTTACTAGCTAGCTAGCGTGTCAAGTGTTGTCCATACGTAGCGTCGACCAAGCACGGAAATAAGAGAGGACACTCCTCTCTATTAGCTAGAAAACACAATATATGAAACCCCTAAATTAACCCTACAAAATCCCCAAAACCACCCAACCCCTCCCCCCTCCCCTTCAGAAAAAAAACCCAGCCCCTGAACTGTAGAAGTGTGGAAAACTTTTGGTCCCGGTTGGTGGCACCAACCGGGACAAAAGGTCCCCCTGCCTGGGCAAGCCGCTCCGGCCACGTGGAGCCCCATCTGTCTCGGTTCCCGATCGAACCGGGACTAAAGGTAGAGGGCTTTAGTTACGACCCTCTAGCCCTGGTTCGTAAACCGGGACAAATGACCCTCATGAACCGGTTTGAATGGCCCTTTTTCTACTAGTGCACTTGCTTTGCAAAGTCCCACACTAGAGAGAAATATGGATGTTGAAGCTGGGCTCAAATGAATGAATGGATTGAGCTGAAATTTGATGGATGATGGTTATTTAGACATAGGAAAGCACTGTAGAAAATTGATACCATTTGGACACGCCAAAGTGGTACTTCCTTCACAATGCTCTTCTCTGGCAGAAACTTGGGAAAATTAATGAGAGAAATTGGATAAATGAAATGAGCACAAATTTTGTGTAGGTAAGTTACATAGGTACGGTCATGCCCTTGTAAATTTTCAGAAATACTGAAGCAATATATAAAATAGTTGCTTCACAAATGGAAAATATGACAAGAATAAAAGATTCAATGATGAGCTCACATGGTTTGTTTGACAGAGCTCAAAACTTTTTGAGAGTGATTATTTGAGCATATGGAAGATTTGGTAAAATATAAGATCATTTGGATAAGCCTAGCTAGTACTTACTTCACAAAGCTTCTCTCTGGATAGAATCTTTGGTAATTTGCTGAGGAAGATTTACTAGAAAAA
Source organism: Triticum timopheevii (assembly GCA_963921465.1). NCBI lineage: Eukaryota > Viridiplantae > Streptophyta > Magnoliopsida > Poales > Poaceae > Triticum > Triticum timopheevii. The sequence goes on from OY997266.1 coordinate 668,185,614, forward strand.
TAGAGCTGAATATTACCATGTGGGAATGATTTAGGTATGTAAGAGTTCCCAAAAAGTTTGAGGGTAATAGGAGGGGTCTAGATAGCACTTGCTTTGCAATATGCCAATCTGGCCATAAAATAGAAATTGAACCTGAGCTCACATAGACGATTTGATTGAGCTGCAGTTTGGAGGAGGGTGTTAATTTCGGCGTATGAAGGCACTATATAAATTTCATGCCATTTGGATATATAAAAGTGGTACTTACTTCACAATGCTCCCACTGAACTGAAAATTGGAAAAATATAGTGGGAAAATGGTTACATGCAATGAGCTACAATTTGGTGGAAGGAGGTTCTATGGGCAGGGTCATGTCGTGGTAAACTTTCAGCAATTATAAAGCAATAGAAAATATAGTTACTTCATAAACTGAAAATATTACCAGAAACAAAGATTGTATGGTGAGCTCTCATGGATTGTTAGATGGGGCTAAAGTTTTGTGGAGAGCTATGATTGTTGGGGAAAGTATTAATTTCAAAAAAATTCCTACGCACATGCAAGATCATGGTGATGCATAGCAACAAGAGGGGAGAGTGTTGTCCACGTACCCTTCTAGACTGAAAGCGGAAGCGTTATGATAACGCGGTTGATGTAGTCGTACATCTTCTTGATCCGACCGATCCAAGCACCGAACGTACGGCACCTCCGAGTTCAGCACACGTTCAGCTCGATGACGATCCCCAGACTCCGATCCAGCAGGGTGTCGGGGATGAGTTCCGTCAACACGACGGTGTGGTGACGATGATGATGTTCTACCAACGAAGGGCTTCGCCTAAGCACCGCAACGATATGACCGAGGTGGAATATGGTGGAGGGGGGCACCGCACATGGCTAAGGAACGATCACGATGATCAACTTGTGTCTCTTGGGGTGCCCCCTTACCCCCTTATATAAAGGAGGGAGGGGGAGGTGCGGCCGGCCCCCTAGGGGTGCGCCTGGAGGAGTCCTACTCCTACCGGGAGTAGGACTCCCTCCTCTTGCCTTGTTGGAGAAGGAAAGGGGGGAGGGGAAAGAGGAAAGGGGGGTGAGGGAGTCCTGGACTAGGGGGTGTCCGGATAGCCGGACCATCATCATCGGCCGGACTCCAAGACTATGAAGATACAAGATTGAAGACTTCGTCCCGTGTCCGGATGGGACTTTCCTTCGCGTGGAAGGCAAGCTTGGCAATACGGATATGTAGATCTCCTACCATTGTAACCATCTCTGTGTAACCCTAGCCCTCTCTGGTGTCATTATAAAACGGAGGGTTTTAGTCCATAGGACGAACAACCATTACAACAATCATACCATAGGCTAGCTTCTAGGGTTTAGCCTCCTTGATCTCGTGGTAGATCTACTCTTGTACTACCCATATCATCAATATCAATCAAGTAGGAGTAGGGTTTTACCTCCATCGAGAGGGCCCGAACCTGGGTAAAAACATCGTGTCCCTTGTCTCTTGTTACCATCCACCTAGACGCACAGTTCGGGACCCCCTACCCGAGATCCGCTGGTTTTGACACCGACATTGGTGCTTTCATTGAGAGTTCCTCTGTGTCGTCACCGATAGGCTTGATGGCTCCTTCGATCACCAACAACGACGCAGTCCATGGTGAGACTTTTCTCCCCGGACAGATCTTCCTATTCGGCAGCTTTGCACTCCGGGCCAATTCGCTTGGCCATCTGGAGCAGATCGAAAGCTTCGCCCCTAGCCATCAGGTCAGATTTGGAAGCCTAAACTTCATGGCTGACATCCGCGGAGACTTGATCTTCGACGGATTCGAGCCACAGCCGAGCGCGCTGCACTGTCACGATGGGCATGATTTTGCTCTGCCGCCGGACAGTGCCCTGGAGGCCACACATGAGTCTGCTCCGACCCCTAGTTCGGAGCCGACCGCGCAGATCGAGGACAGGTGGATGGACACCGCCTCGGGAGCTGCGATCTCTATGGCGATGGAGCCGAATACTGACCTTGTCCCTCGTAAAGCTCGTGACTCTGAGGTGCTGGACTCCTCGCCGGACTCCGAACCTCATGCGCCCCTACCAATCGAATCCGATTGGGCGCCGATCATGGAGTTCACCGCCGCGGACATCTTTGAGCACTCGCCCTTCGGCGACATCCTGAATTCACTAAAGCATCTCTCGTTATCAGGAGAGCCTTGGCCAGACTGCGGTCAGGACGGTTGGGATGCGGATGACGAAGAAATTCAAAACCCACCCGCCACCCACTTTGTAGCCACTGTCGACGATTTAACAGACATACTAGACTACGACTCTGAAGACATCGACGATATGGACGACGACGCTGGAGAGGACCAAGAACCAGCGCCTACCGAGCACTGGAAAGCCACCTCAACTCATGATGTATATATGGTGGACACCCCAAAAGGGAGCGATAACGAGGAACAACGGGACGCGGCGAAGGATAATTCCCCCGAAAAACAATCAAAACGGTGACGCAACTGCCGCCCCAAGTCCCGCCTCGATAACAACAGCACTCATAATGACCCAGCCATAGAGCAGGGCAAACCAGTGGGCGACGAACATGCAACCAAGCAACCATCCGAACAGGATGTATCGGATAATCAACCCATCCCCAGCGAAAACAACAGTCCAGGCGATCTCACGCCGGACACACCACCGGAGCATAAGAACCTTCACAAAAGGCTTGTCGCCACTGCAAGAAGTTTGAATAAGAAGAAACAGAAGCTCAAAACAGCGGAAGACATACTCAGAATGAGGTGGAGCAAAGTACTCAAGACCGCGGACAAATATGGCAATATCCACCAAACAAAGAGCTACCTGAAGCGCAAGCTGCTGCCAGAATTTGACGAGGAGGCCGTAGAGCCCCCACAGTCAAAAAGCAAAGAGGCCGCCTAGCCGGATAGACGACAGATGAAAGGCCAAGAGCGACAAGCGGCGCCGCACACAAGCCGGCACATGATCCTCGCAAAACAGAGGGCCCGGTCAGGTCCATTTATGGGCCAAAGAAGAGGGCCCCAGGAAGAAACACAACACGTCGAGTGTTCGAAGACAACGGCACACCCAAATACAAGGGCGCCGCACACCCACTATGTTTCATCGATTAGGTGCTGGATCATGAATTTCCAGCGGGGTTCAAGCCTGTAAACATAGAGGCATACGACGGAACAACAGACCCCGGAGTCTGGATTGAGGATTACATCCTGCACATACATATGGCTAGAGGAGACGATCTCCACGCCATAAAATATCTGCCCCTCAAACTCAAAGGGCCAGCTCGGCATTGGCTCAAAAGCCTCCCAGAAAATACCATTGGAAGTTGGGAAGAGCTCGAGGACGCATTTAGAGCAAATTTTCAGGGGACTTATGTCTGCCCTCCGGATGCAGACCATTTAAGTCACATAACCCAACAGCCCAGAGAGTCAGTGCGCCAATTCTGGAACAGGTTCCTCACCAAAAAGAACCAAATAGTCGATTGTCCAGACGCCGAAGCCTTAGCAGCTTTTAAACATAACATCCGAGACGAATGGCTCGCCAGACACCTCGGCCAGGAAAAGCCAAGAACAATTGCCGTGCTAACAAGCCTCATGACCTGCTTTTGCGCGGGGGAAGATAGCTGGCTAGCAAGATGCAGCACCAGCGACCCGAGTACATCCGAGATCAGAGATGGAAACGGAAAATCACGGCGCAGAAAGGACCAGCGCCGAAATAAAGAAAAGAGCCCAAAGAACAGGGCGGTCAACGCCGGATTCAAAAGCTCGCGGCCGAACAACAAAACACTACCTCTTAAGGATAACAGTGACGAGCTATCCAACCTCAACAAAATTTTGGATCGGATATGTCAAATCCACAGCACCCCCGGGAAGCCTGCAAACCACACCCACCGAAATTGTTGGGTATTCAAACAGTCCGGCCGACTCAACACCGAACACAAGGGGCTCGACACGCCAAGCGAGGACAACGATGAACCCCACCAGCAGAGCGCCGGAAAACAAAAGACTTTCCCACAAGAAGTCAAAACAGTAAACTCACTTCATGTGATAATACGGAACAATAGTGCGGCACTCGCTAAAGTACGTGTCGCACAGTCCACCCCAGTGGAACCCCGAGAATCGATGTCAAAACCAATTACTTTCGACCACCTGGACTATTCCAGAAGTATTCGAAACGCAGGGTGGACTGCTCTGATATTGGATGCTATAATCGACAGACTACAATTTACACAAGTCCTAATGGATGGCGGCAGCGATTTAAACCTGCTATATCCGGACACAATCCGCAAGTTGGGGATAGACCCTGCTAAAATTCGCCATAGCCGTACTTCCTTCAAAGGAGTGACGCCAGGCCCTTACGCTAAGTACACGGGATCCGTACTACTAGAAGTTGTGTTCGGACCACCCGACAACTTCCGTCGCGAAAAGCTAATCTTTCATGTCGCTCCATTCACAAGTAGCCATGAAGCACTTTTGGGACGTGAAGCTTTTGTCCGCTTTAATGTAATTCCGCACTACGCGTCTCTTACACTTAAAATGCCCGGTCCACGCGGCATGATCTCATTAAAAGATCGTTCAAGACCCCGGACACGGCTAGGCGAGTCCGGCATAAATAAACTAGGGGCTCCTTAGCCGCACACCCCTTCACAAGGGGCTGTGCGTATGAGCAATAAAGAGCCAATAAAAGCTCAACTTTATTCATTCATTCATACTTCGTTTTTTTATATACAGTTTTTGCATGATTTCTTTCCAAACTAAGTTCCTCTCTTTTACAGATGAACATGCATGTACACCCATCCAGGATATGGGACAACGGAGACACAGGCGCAGACGTGCAGCAGGGACCCGTGGCAAGGATTCTTTTCAGATTAAGACCCTGCGTAAACCTTTCTTACTGTCTCTTGTTGAATCACATCCACCGGTTCTTCACCATAACCGACTAGGAGACTGGCGTTTTGGCATCGTCCGCGTCAGAAATTTCTGCCTGTACCTGGACACTAGGGGTTTAGGGCATTGTTCTACCCATGATCATAAAGACCGAATACCTTAGGGAGTGTTCGGCGTCTCGAGTTAGGCCATATATGCATTAGCTCCGAATCATGTCTTTGGTCAAATGTTGGGTTTGCCCGGCTCCTGTGTTTTGCTGCCTTACGTTATGTATCATCGGCTAACGCGGCACCAGGAGAACTACTGCGATTGTGCCCCGGTTCGGCCGGGCGAGCACCTCAGTAGAGAAAGCCAAAAACTGACTGTCATGATATAGCGAGAGACTGGTCAACCACTCGATCGACTACCGGAATGTTTAGAATTCCTCCGCTTTGACGAAGGACAGTTTCCCGGTCAGGCACATACACACCCCGAATCCGGAGAGCGCGGTGCCCCTAGGGGCTATATCGTAGCCCCACCTTCGAACTCCTATGGCTAAGTGAAAGTGATAAAGCATTATAGTCCGGTTGCCTCGTTTGCTACGCTACCACCTCCTTCACAGGACCAAGACATTGGATTAAGTGTGAAAATGCGCCATTTTGCAAACACCCCCGCACTATGTGTGTGGGGGCTGATGCCGAAGACTGCCATCTTTCAGGTTATACACAAGTATACATTAACGGCCGCACAGGAGATATTTCAATACTTGAACGCACAAGTATAAAAAGCGCTTATATTATGAATATCGTTTTACAAACCATAAAGATCATTTGAACATGACACTTTTTGAGCACCGCGACTCTATTTCCCGAGCACCATGCAGAGCTTCCCCAAAATAGTGCTCGGCGGGTAACCGGCTCTCGTCCGAACCCCGGGTTGGAACATCGGTGGCATCCATCTCCGTCCAGTATGTCTTCACACGGGCGAGGGCAATCCGTGCACCCTCTATGCAGGCCGACCGCTTCATCGCCTTGACATGAGGCACCGCCCCAAGGAATTGCTGCGATAAGACAAAATAACTCTTCGGCTTGGGCCTATCCGGCCAGACATGAGCCACGATATCCGTCATGGCAAGTCCGGACAATCTATTCAGCTCAGCCCACTCAACCAACCGATCGGTCAGCGGAAGTGAACGCTCCGGACTGTGGAATTGAGACCAAAAAAGCTCTTCCGTCTTGTGATCCTTTTGACTTCGGAAGTGCACAACAGCATCTGCCGTACTCGCCACTAAATCCATATAAGGATCCTCCGGACCCCACAGCTGGCCAAGCTGAGCATACTTCGGACCCCACAGCACAGCAGAAAGGGCTTACCAGCCGCAATATCTCCGGCCTGGCGCAGCTCCTCCTTTATAGCGCTCATTGCAGAACGGGCATCCTTAGCTTCGGCGGTGGCCTTCTTCAGGCTTTCTTGCTCCGCTCGGCTTTCTTTTTCAAAAACCTCATAGCGGTCGGTAACATCTTTCAGCTTCACGGCCATTTCAGCCATCTCCTCCCTGCTTCGGCAGTGAGCAGCCCTTTCGGCTTCTAGCTCTTCGGCCGCCTTCGAGGCACCCGCATCACTCCTTCTGGCATGCTCCGTGGCTCGAGCAAGCTCTGCTCGAAGGTCCTCCACAGCAGCGGCACCATCTGCATCAAACACACATGTTGTAAGGAGTGAGCCTCGGCTCCCTTATTAGGTGACCACGGAGAAATAACCTACCTTGCGACTCGTCAAGTCGTTTATTGACCAGCGCGATGTCCGCATCCGCAACGTCGAGTTGCCGCCTTAGTTCAGCAACTCCATCAGTCCGGCTGGCCACCGGACTATCCGCCACCTATGTAGGAAAGGCGAGAATTAATACCTGAGATTATGATCCTCGGCACGCTGTCGCTTTCGACAACATACCGAGTCTCAGGTGCTACTATCTGTACAGGACGCGCTTTATATGCAAAATTGTCCAAAGGTATGTCATTTTTACGTACCTCAAACCCTGCCAGCAAACTTCTGACGGCATCATGCAACCCGCCTTCAGTGGATGAAATTCTTCCAATCAACATACTCATCAATGTACGGTGACCTTTTGAGATAGACACCCTCTCAAGCAGATCCTTCAGCTCCTCTGGCCATACACCAGTTGGTGCCGAACTCTCCGGCCCTGCCGGACTTGGGGATACCCTCCGTGATGACACCTCAGGGTCGTTCGCCGCACCGTCAGGCGTCTCGCTCTCCATCATCTCCGGACGAAGGTCCCCCGAAGACGAGCTCATCTGAGAAGGACGGAGATCCGAACTACAAGGTAAAAACTTCGGTTATCCTCAGAAGCACAAATAGGTATGTCCCATTACAAAACTCCCCTTTTTCTACTTACGGCTCGCTGGAGGGCTGATTTCTTAGGGGAGATAGTGCGGCTGGGGCCTCCCTAGACGTAGGACCCTCTGGTGAAGATCTCTTCCCCCGCTTCGAGGCCTTGGCCTCTGGGTTTTCGGAAGCGGTCCTCTTCTCCCCTTGGAAGGAGGGATTCTCGATCCCCCCTTTCTCAAAATCCTCCTTGGCAGAGGCAGTAGTTCCTCTGTTTTCCCTACGCCTTCCTCTGAAGGCGCAACCTCCAGCATCCTGACCAGCATGGGATCCGGCGCGGTCTCCGGGAGGGGGCCCGGACACCATATTAGTTTTGCCTGCGCTATCCACTCCTATTCAAGGGACGATTGGTTAAAAGGCAAATTCAAGAAGGCGCAAACGAACGGTGTGTCCGGACACAGGGCTACTTACCTGAGCATCCGGGCGATTGCAGCTTAGGCCGACATCCTCGGTCAATTTCGGACACACTTCTTGTGATCCAAAGAATGATTTATACATCTCCATGGGTGTCGTACCCATAAAGTGTTGAAGAGCTCATGTCCCCTCTGGATTGAACTCCCATAGACGGAGGGGGCGGCGCTTGCAGGGCAGGAGACTCCGAATCAGCATAACCCGCACCACTACGACCAGATTTATCTCCCTCTCTTGGAGGTCTCGAATCCGACCCTGAAGTAGGGGTACGTCCTTTGACGGCCCCCAGTTGAGCCCTTGCTTGACCCATGACATCAGCCGCTGTGGAGGGCCCGAGCGAAAGATGGGCGGCGGCTTCTACATGCTGCCCCTGGGAGCGGTTATATAGAACCACTCCTGTTGCCACAAGTCGAGCTCCTCCTGGAAAGAGCCCTCGGGCCATGGAGCATCGGCCCTCTTGCTTACAACCGCCCCGCTGCACTCTGCTTGACGCCCCTCGATCATCTTCGGCTCCACGTTGAAGGTTTTGAGCCACAAACCGAAGTGGGGGGTAGTGCGGAGGAAGGCCTCGCAGACGACAATGAATGATGAGATGTGGAGGATGGACTCTGGAGCCAAGTCGTGGAACTCCAACCCATAGGAAAACATGAGCCCTCTCACGAAAGGATCCATCGGGAAGCCTAAACCCTGACGGAGGTGGGACACAAACACGACGCTTTCGCCGGGCTCGGGAGTGGGAATGACTTGCCCTTTGGCGGGCAACCTATGCGAAATCTCGTAGGTCAGGTACTTGGCTTCTCTTAGCTTTTGCACGTCCTCTTCCGTGACGGAGGAGGGCATCCACCGGCCATGTAGGTCGAAGCTAGACATCGTTGAAGGTCCGAGGCGCTCGAATCTGAGGCTCTGGGTGTTGGAACTCGGGGTGAGGGGCAGATTCGATTGAGGATTGAACAAAAGAAATGAGCCTTGGTCCCATTATAAAGTGGTAGAATACCAAGAGCCATCCCCGTGACCGTTTGGGACTCACCTTCGATAGAGGAGGCGTGGCAACGGCTGCGGTTGGGTTACCCACGTCCGTATTGATGAGAATCCCGGAATAAGGGGAACACGATCTCTGCTTTGACAAGACGTGCCAAGGAAACCGCTTCGCTAAAACGCTGAGGTGGTATAATAAAAACGATTCGAGTAAAGGCTTGGTAGTGGTGTGATGTCATGCCACAAAATACGTCAGCAGATTGAACTCGTGTACATATTATTCTCTCTACGGTGGTATGTGAAATTTATTTTGCAGAGCCGGACACTATCCTGGTGTTCACAATCTTCTATGAATTATTCGGAGGAAGAACCCGCCTTGCAATGCCGAAGACAATATGCGCGCCGGACTCGTCGTCATTGAAGCCTGGTTCAGGGGCTACTGAGGGAGTCCTAGACTAGGGGGTGTCTGGATAGCCGGACTATCATCATCGGCCGAACTCCAAGACTATGAAGATACAAGATTGAAGACTTCGTCCCATGTCCGGATGGGAATTTCCTTGGCGTGGAAGGCAAGCTTGGCAATACGGATATGTAGATCTCCTACCATTGTAACCGACTCTGTGTAACCCTAGCCCTCTCCGGTGTCTATATAAACCGGAGGGTTTCAGTCCATAGGACGAACAACCATTACAACAATCATACCATAGGCTAGCTTCTAGGGTTTAGCCTCCTTGATCTCGTGGTAGACCTACTCTTGTACTACCCATATCATCAATATCAATCAAGCAGGAGTAGGGTTTTACCTCCATCAAGAGGGCCCGAACCTGGGTAAAAACATCGTGTCCCTTGTCTCCTGTTACCATCCGCCTAGACGCACAGTTCAGGACCCCCTACCCGAGCTCCGCCGGTTTTGACACCTACAGGGGGCGCCCCCCCCCCCCATTCCTTGTCCTATTCGGACTAGGGGGGAGGGGGCACGCGGCCTGCCCTGGCCGGCCCTCCTCTTCTCCCTCATGGCCCATGTAGGCCCATTAACCCCCGGGGGGGTTCCAGTAACCCCCCGGTACTCCGGTAAAATCCCAATTTCACTCAGAATGATTCCGATATCCAAATATAGGCTTCCAATATATCAATCTTTATGTCTCGACCATTTCGAGACTCCTCGTCATGTCCGTGATTATATCCGGGACACCGAACAACCATCGGTACATCAAAACTTATAAACTCATAATAAAACTGTCATCGTAACGTTAAGCGTGCGGACCCTACGGGTTCAAGAACTATGTAGACATTACCTAGAACTATTTCTGGTCAATAACTAATAGCGGAACCTGGATGCTCATATTGGCTCCTACATATTCAACGAAGATCTTTATCGGTCAAACCGCATAACAACATACGTTGTTTCCTTTGTCATCGGTATGTTACTTGCCCGAGATTCAATCGTTGGTATCCAATACCTAGTTCAATCTCGTTACCGACAAGTCTCTTTACTCATTACGTAATGCATCATTCCGTAACCAACTCATTGGCCACATTGCTTGCAAGGCTTATAGTGATGTGCATTACCGAGAGGGCCCAGAGATACCTCTCCGACGATCGGAGTGACAAATCCTAATCTCGAAATACGCCAACTCAACATATACCTTAGGAGACACCTGTAGAACTCCTTTATAATCACCCAGTTACGTTGTTATGTTTGGTAGCACACAAAGTGTTCCTTCGGTAAACGGGAGTTGCATAATCTCATAGTTGTAGGAACTTTGTATAAGTCATGAAGAAAGCAATAGCAACATACTAAACGATCAAGTGCTACGCTAACGGAATGGGTCATGTTAATCACATCATTCTCCTAATGAGGTGATCCCGTTAATCAAATGACAACACATGTCTATCGTTAGGAAACATAACCATCTTTGATTGATGAGCTAGTCAAGTAGAGGCATACTAGTGACATTATGTTTGTCTATGTATTCACACATGTATCATGTTTCCGGGTAATACAATTCTAGCATGAATAATAAACATTTATCATGATATGAGGAAATAAATAATAACTTTATTATTGCCTCTAGGGCATATTTCCTTCAGTTTCCCACTTTCACTAGAGTCAATAATCTGGATAACGTTGTAATGATTCTAACACCCATGGAGTCTTGGTGCTGATCATGTTTTGCTCGTGGAAGAGGCTTAGTCAACGGGTCTGCAACATTCAGATCCGTATGTATCTTGCAAATCTCTATGTCTCCCACTTGGACTTGGTCCCGGATGGAATTGAAGCGTCTCTTGTGAAATCTGGATTCCTTTGCCAAGGCAATTGCACTAGTGTTGTCACAGAAGATCTTCATTTGTCCCGATGCACTAGGTATGACACCTAGATTGGAAATGAACTCCTTCATCCAGACTCCTTCATTTGCTGCTTCCGAATTTGCTATGTACTCCGCTTCGCATGTAGATCCCGCCACGATGCTTTGTTTATAACTGCACCAACTTACAGCTCCACCGTTTAATAAAAACACGTATCCGGTTTGCGATTTGGAATCGTCCAGATCAGTGTCAAAGCTTGCATCAACGTAACCATTTACGACTAGCTCTTTTTCACCTCCATAAACGAGAAACATATCCTTAGTCCTTTTCAGGTATTTCAGGATGTTCTTGACCGCTGTCCAGTGATCCACTCCTGGATTACTTTGGTACCTCCCTGCTAAACTTATTGCTAAGCATATGTCAGGTCTGGTACACAGCATTGCATACATGATAGAGCCTATGGCTGAAGCATAGGGAACATCTTTCATTTTCTGTCTATCTTCTGTTGTGGTCGGGCATTGAGTCTGACTCAACTTCACACATTGTAATACAGGCAAGAACTCTTTCTTTGCCTAATCCATTTTGAACTTTTTCAAAACTTTATCAAGGTATGTGCTTTGTCAAAGTCCAATTAAGCGTCTTGATCTATCTCTATAGATCTTGATGCCCAATATGTAAGCAGCTTCACCGAGGTCTTTCATCGAAAAACATTTATTCAAGTATCCCTTTATGCTATCCAGAAATTGTATATCATATCCGATCAACAATATGTCATCTACATATAATATCAAAAATGCTAGAGAGCTCCCAGTCACTTTCTTGTAAATACAGGATTCTCCAAAAGTCTGTATAAAACCATATGCTTTGATCACACTATCAAAACGTTTATTACAACTCCGAGATGCTTGTACTAGTCCATAGATGGATCGTTGGAGCTTGCACACTTTGTTAGCACCTTTTGGATCTATAAAACCTTCCGGTTGCATCATATACAACTCTTCTTCCAGAAATCCATTCAGGAATGCAGTTTTGACATCCATTTGCCAAATTTCATAATCATAAAACGCGGACATGATTCAGACAGACTTAAGCATTGCTACGGGTGAGAAAGTCTCATCGTAGTCAACCCCTTGAACTTGTCAAAAACCTTTCGCAACAAGTCAAGCTTTGTAGACAGTTACTTTACCATCAGTGTCAGTCTTCTTCTTGAAGATCCATTTATTCTCAATGGCTTGCTGATCATCGGGCAAGTCAACCAAAGTCCCTACTTTTTTCTCATACATGGATCCCATCTTAGATTTCATGGCTTCAAGCCATTTTGCGGAATCTGGGCTCATCATCGCTTCCTCATAGTTCGTAGGTTCGTCATGGTCAAGTAACATGACTTCCAAAATAGGATTACCGTACCACTCTGGTGCGGATCTTACTCTGGTAGACCTACGTGGTTCAGTAGAAACTTGATCTGAAGTTTCATGATCAATATCATTAGCTTCCTCACTAATTGGTGTAGTTGTCACAGGAACTGGTTCTTGTGATGAACTACTTTCCCATAAGGGAGCAGGTACAGTTACCTCATCAAGTTGTACTTTCCTCCCACTCACTTCTTTCGAGAGAAACTCCTTCTCTAGAAAGGATCCGAATTTAGCAACGAAAATCTTGCCCTCAGATCTGTCATAGAAGGTGTACCCAATAGTCTCTTTTGGGTATCCTATGAAGACACATTTCTCCGATTTGGGTTCGAGCTTATCTGGTTGAAGTTTCTTCACATAAGCATCACAGCCCCAAACTTTAAGAAACGACAACTTTGGTTTCTTGCCAAACCACAGTTCATAAGGCGTCATCTCAACGGATTTTGATGGTGCCCTATTTAACGTGAATTCAGACGTCTCTAAAGCATAACCCCAAAATGATAGCGGTAAATCAGTAAGAGACATCATAGATCGCACCATATCTAGTAAAGTACGATTACAACGTTCGGACACACCATTTCGTTGTGGTGTTCCGGGTGGCGTGAGTTGCAAAAATATTCCGCATTGTTTCAAATGTAAACCAAACTCGTAACTCAAATATTATCCTCCACGATCAGATCGTAGAAATTTTATTTTCTTGTTACGATGATTTTCCACTTCACTCTGAAATTCTTTGAACTTTTCAAATGTTTTAGACTTGTGTTTCATCAAGTAGATATACCCATATCTGCTCAAATCATCTGTGAAGGTGAGAAAATAACGATACCCGCCGCGAGCCTCAATATTCATTGGACCACATACATCATTATGTATGATTTCCAATAAATCAGTTGCTCGCTCCATAGTTCCAGAGAACGGCGTTTTAGTCATCTTGCCCATGAGGCACGGTTCGCAAGTACCAAGTGGTTCATAATCAAGTGATTCCAAAAGTCCATCAGTATGGAGTTTCTTCATGCGCTTTACACCGATATGACCTAAACGGTAGTGCCACAAGTAAGTTGCACTATCATTATCAAATCTGCATCTTTTGGCTTCAACATTATGAATATGTGTATCACTACTATCGAGATTCAATAAAAATAGACCACTCTTCAAGGGTACATGACCATAAAAGATATTACTCATATAAATAGAACAACCATTAATCTCTGATTTAAATGAATAACTGTCTCGCATCAAACAAGATCCAGATATACTGTTCATGCTCAATGCTGGCACCAAATAACAATTATTTAGGTCTAAAACAAATCCCGATGGTAGAAGTAGAGGTAGCCTGCGGACCGCGATCACATCGACTTTGGAACCATTTCCCACGCGCATCGTCACCTCGTCCTTAGCCAATCTTCGCTTAATCCGTAGTCCCTGTTTCGAGTTGCAAATATTAGCAACGGAACTAGTATCAAATACCCAGGTACTACTGCGAGCATTAGTAAGGTACACATCAATAACATGTATATCACATATACCTTTGTTCACTTTGCCATCCGTCTTATCCGCCAAATACTTGGGGCACTTCCGCTTCCAGTGTCCAGTCTGCTTGCAGTAGAAGCACACAGTCTCAGGCTTACACTACTAGGGAAAACCTTATACACAGAACTTTAGCAGTAGCGTGTGTCAAAGAAGCACGCTGGTGCTAAATAGCAGCAGCGAGCTTGCCGAAACCGCGCTGCAGATAGTTTCGTAGCAGTAGCGCGTCTCTTAGAAAACTCGTTACTACTAAAATTCTCACGGCTATGCCGATATGGTACACATAGTACTAGCGATCTACATGGAACCGCGCTACTGCTACTTTCTTTGTAGCAGCGCGTTTTGCTCTAAACTCGCTACTACTAAATGATATAAAATTAAGTGAAAAGCAAATAGAAAGGTAATTGAGAATGAAAGAAATTGAAGAAGGTGAAAGGAAAAAAATAAAATGTGAAGATAAATAAGTGGAAGAGGGAAAAAGGAGAAAGTTGTAGCAGTAGCGCGTATCGCAGAACGCGTTGTAGCTAATGTAGCAGCAGTGTGTTTCTGGGAACGCGCTACTGCTACTTCTGACTTAACCACTGCATTCGTCCTTCTCCACGGCCACTTCCCCCAAATCTCACTACTCCGCTCTCGCCGCCGCCGTCGCCCGTCGGTCGCCGCGCGCTCTCCGCACACCCTCTACGCCACCCCCGCCCCCGGATTCAACGCCGCAACCGCCCCCGACCTCAACGCCGCCCCGGACGCCGCCCCGGATGCCGCCCCCGACCTCAATGCCGCCCCAGATGCCGCCCCAAGCCCAACCTCAACGCCGCCTGCCCCTCTCTCACCGCAGGCACCCGATCGAGGTGAGCACGCCTGCTCCTCCCCCTCCCCTACCTCTGCCTAGATAGAGTTCTTCAAATTTTAGTTGCATCAAATAGTTAGGGTTCATCTATGGGTGGAAATGAATTGGATACAGATGCGGCTGGGATTTTTTCTTAGGTGACGTTTTCTTAGATGATGAATAAACAATAGTGTAATGCATAATAAAACGAGTAAAATTTGACCTTCTTCTATTTAGTTACTAAGAACTAGTTAGTAAGCACTAGGTACTAATTAGGTGATTTTTAGTTAAAGCAATTTTTCCCGCCTCGACGTGGACGATGCCTATCCCGCATCCTCATCATCGAGTCGGCGGAGGACGACACCTGCTTGACCAGATCGGCCATGTCCGGGACTGGGCTCCGCCGGGGTGGTACTGGGAGGCGCTACCTACCGGGGGGCGCAGGTTGGTGAGGAGCCTGCCTGTCGTTGACCCGAATCTTCTTTGGTGGCGGTCGCGTGGGCCAGTGACGATCCAGAGGCTCGAGGACTCCGCGGAGGGGGTGCGTCACCGTGTTAGTGAGGAGGACGCGCACGTCCGTCGCTACTTGTTTGCGTTGGAGCACAGGCCGTTCTCCAATACCTGGCAGGTTCTCCAGGGATCTCACTGGAGCTATGATCCTGTGATGGTGCCTTCTCTGTGGGTGTCCACCGCCCGCGCCGATACACGTTGTGCTAGAGTTTAGTTGTATTAGTGATGTTATATGTATGACACTATTCGTGATGTATTAGTGATAATATTCGACGATGTACTGACGCATGAGATGATTTACTTTTGCTTATTGAATGCATGCTAATTTGAGTCCTATAAGATATTTTGAAATGTATATCTTGTGTTGCTCAATATCCAAGTGGCCGGTCATGTTTGCAGGTTACACCTTCGAGTAGCCTATGTTTTGCTGGAGTGTTGATTCATTTCCGTTCCGGCAAATTTCAGGCGCTCGATATGTCCTATTTTAGCAAAGGTCATGCCAGATTTTTCCGTGAATTTTGGCATGACTTGTGCTAGAATATGTAGGAAATATCGAGTGCCCCGGATTTGTGTGTTGAGTATCTTGGTAGTTGTCTTCGATTGATTTTCAATTAATGTTTTAACTATGAACATAGGAAATGTCTGACGACGAGAAGGATTTCGGTATTTGCAAATACTGCGAAGACGAGCGTGGCCTGTGCGACGGAATCTTCCTAGATGATGATAGGCGCTTCAGCATCAAGCTGGACGAGAACTTCGAAGTGGATACAGTAAGTCACAACGACAAGTCTTTTTTCGTAATTAAGCATGACATCTGCTTCATTTGCTTCAGCTTATATTTTTTTACTATTCTACTAGCGTATCCCCTGCCATGCAAGAGTTTTTGTATTGGATAAGATAGGTTTCAGTCATAGTATGGAGGAAAAGAAAGTTTACTTGAAGACCGAGCATGGTTATATTTTCCATGTGAAGTTATACAATTCAGACGACTACACCTATTTTGGATGCAAAACATGGCGAGCACTATGCAAGACTTATGCATTTGAGCCTGATATGGTTATCACCTTTGATATTCGTCCGGAAGATGATATTGAGGGTAATACCGACATCTGGGTCAATGTGCAAATGCCTCCAGTTATACCATTATGTATGTTTCTCAACCATATTTATGTCTTTGATATTGTTTATTCAAAAATAGTTGACAACTAATTTGTATTGTCAGCTTATTTGCCGGCAAGCAAACATGTCCAGCGCTTGGTAGACAGGACCGTATACTGTCCTGGGGCTGAACTCAACTGCGAGGAGCTCAGTCATTATGTTTCATGGCTTGAGGATCTTGATACTGTCAAGACAAATTTTCTTCCTGCATTTAGAAATGTTAGTACTGAAAATGTGCGACCAATAGTGTTCGTAATGAACTATGGTCACATCCATTTAGGAAGGATGGTAATATTTTTACTTTTTGTCCTCATTGCATCTTTTCCATACATTATTTTTGAAGCTAAACTTCATTGCTAAGTATGTTACCATACGATGTTCTTCAACAGGGACTCCCGATGAATGTTGTGCCTTATGGGATCGAGACTAAAGGTATCATGAGTATTATCAACTTACGGCCAAGATATCCTACGGTTTACTTTAGTGCATCCAAGATTAGCGATGGATGCTTAATAGTGCAAGGTTGGACCAAATATGTGTTGGGGGAGCGCAGAGAAGTAGTAGGGAGCAGCAAACAGAGGCGCCTTCCACGATTAGGAGACAGGTTCATCTGCATGCTCCAATTTGATCAAGGAGGAGAGCTACACATGTTTTATGTTCTTTTACCTAAGAGAGAGCAGCAGGAGTGAGTAGCTGGCTAGAAATGAGTTTCAGGATGATGATGTGCTACACTATTACTATGATGATAAAATAGCTAGTGTTGGTGGTAATGAGTATGATGATTATTATTAGCTAGTGTTAGTGGTGATTAAATAAATACTGTTGGTGGTAATGACCATGATGATGATTAAATATCTTGTGCTGGCGGATTAGATTCAAGTGGAGGCAACATGTGGTGCACATCGAATGTACTACTAGTCCAAACTAGAGCAAGTTTGGATTAGTAGTATACTTTTGACGTGCACCACATATTGCCTCCACTTGAACCTAATCCACCTTCATTTAATACACTGTTATGGACATAATGATGTAAACCTCATAACAGCTGGTATTGTACCAATATTTGTATGATGGCGCATAAATACACTAAAAATAAAAAACTTAAAAATAATACTAGTAGCGATGGAAAGAAAACACGCTGCAAGTAGATACCTTAGCAGTAGCGCAGTAGTGAACAAGCGATGCAGCTATTTGTCCTAGCAGTAGCGCGTGATGGCACGCGTTACTGCTAAGCAATAGTTGTAGCGCCTCATTAGTAGCGCGGCCACCCGCGCTACTAGTGGGCACAAAACACGCCCTACTGCTAGGGTTTTCCCTAGTAGTGTTAGGTCCAAACTTGGGTTTCTTCTCTTGAGCAGCAACTTGTTTGCTGTTCTTCTTGAAGTTCCCCTTCTTCATCCCTTTGCCCTTTTTCTTGAAACTGGTGGTCTTATTGACCATCAACACTTGATGCTCCTTCTTGATTTCTACCTCCGCAGCCTTCAGCATTGCGAAGAGCTTGGGAATAGTCTTGTCCATCCCTTGCATATTATAGTTCATCACGAAGCTCTTGTAGCTTGGTGGCAGTGATTGAAGAATTCTGTCAATGACACTATCATTAGGAAGATTAATTCCCAGTTGAATCAAGTGATTATTATACCCAGACATTTTGAGTATGTGTTCACTGACAGAACTATTCTCCTCCATCTTACAGCTATAGAACTAATTGGAGACTTCATATCTCTCAATCCGGGCATTAGCTTGAAATATTAACTTCAACTCCTGGAACATCTCATATGCTACATGATGTTCAAAACATCGTTGAAGACCTGGTTGCAAGCCGTAAAGCATGGCACACTGAACTATCGAGTAGTCATCAGCTTTGCTCTGCCAGACGTTCTTAACGTCGTCTGCTGCATCTGCAGCAGGCCTGGCACCCAGCGGTGCTTTCAGGACGTAATTCTTCTGTGTAGCAATGAGGATAATCCTCAGGTTACGGACCCAGTCCATGTAATTGCTACCATCATCTTTCAACTTAGCTTTCTCAAGGAACGCATTAAAATTCAATGGAACAACAACACGAGCCATCTATCTACAACAAACATAGACAAGCAAAATACTATCAAGTAATAAGTTCATGATAAATTTAAGTTCAATTAATCATATTACTTAAGAACTCCCACTTAGAAAGACATCTCTCTAGTCATCTAAGTGATCACGTAATCCAAATCAACTAAACCATGTCCGATCATCACGTGAGATGGAGTAGTTTCAACTAGCGAGGTAACCCGCGCATTTGCGCGGCTAGATTTTTTCATGTTGTTTAATTATAGCCATACCATAGTTGCTATATTACATTTAACCATGTGATTTATTCTCAATCTGGTTCACTGACCTTGAGAATTTAGACACCAAAGCAACACATCATGAGGATTCTATATCCTTTAGAGAAATTTCAAATGAGAACCGATTGAGATATTGATGGCTCATAAAAAAAATTTCTTTTTTTCATCACTGTATCTTACAATCAGTGGTATTGCAATTAGGTTCCATTACTGAAATGACATGCATTGACATGTACTGACACATGCAGTCTTGCTCTATTTAGTTATGTATTCATATTCACCAAAAATTGCTAGAACAATATGTGTTTTCCAACTCTTGCATATATATGTATACCTTGTCTTTATCAAATCGTGCATGTAGTATATGCAACATGACTTGCCTTTCTTTCATCGTGCTAGTGATTGTTGCTCCAAATTATGTTATTTCCCACAACTGAAAAGACTTACTACATATTGGTCCACTTTCCTCACTTCTGATTGTCAATCCCACACGATCTGTCAATTCTTCTTATGTGATGTCATCTACATGACTTTTTACTCGAACATGCACATGGCAGTTTTGTCAAATCGTGTCTATATTCTTACCAAGTTGTATTTTTTTAGCATAATTCACTGCATACTTGAGCTGCCATTGTTGCTAATACTTACTCTCACAATCATTTTAATCATAGTTGATGTTTTACACCGTGGTCAAGTTTCTTTGCCCATTTCACTTCCCTATATATGGCAATATAATCATGAGAGGAAATAGTTGGCCTAGCTCTGTAAGAGGGGTGGATATGCAATCTCATCAGTTAACAAACAATGCAATGTAGTTTACGTACCATCGGGGTAGCATGATTAAAATAACTCATTGTGCCTTTTTGCTTAACAAACATAAGGTACATGTCTTCTAATTATATCTTTAGTTTGGTCATGAATGTTTATTTCATTGATCGTTAAGAGAATGATAATCACATGAAGACTGAGTTTGGCTGGTTAACATCCTATATTTTGTAAAAGATGAAGTATACTCCACATGAATTTTTAGCCACAGCAAAAATTTTATTTCCATCATACAATACATCACCTGGAGATATTAGGAGAGATTGCCGATTCTATTGCCGGGTGTGAGGCATGCCTTATGCTTCCACTTCATCGATCATTACTTTCCGCAACTATGGGCTTCACATGAACACAATTGAGACACAATCTGCTAAACTCTGTCGAACTCATGTAATTTATTTTTCTCAGTATATTATCAAACCCGTGTACATTGACACATCTAAATAAGCCATGCACGTTGACACATAATTTTATTTTGTTTTAATCACTTTTTGTAATTTTTGGTTTAAGCTCATTATTAAATAGGTTTAAATCATATATTTACTCATTGTCCAAACAGTAAAAAAATGATTTTTAGTATCTCAACCTGGTGCCAAAAATTCATGGCCAGCTAGAACATGGCTATGCACTCACGTATGAAACAAATTTTTTTAATCTAATGACGGCGGACATCATTGCATGCAACCGCCGGTCTACTACTCCTGCATGCAATCATACTGTGCTCTTTTTTAAATGAACACTGCACCGTTTTAGAATCAGACTCCACCGCTCCTATTTTTTAGCTCGACACTATCGGATTGCACCATGTTTAGCAATTCATCACGACTTTTGGTACATTAATTTGGCTCGACGTGGGCACGTGTCAGCTGGAAAAATTGTACATGTCAACGTTCCACATTGACGTTTCCATTTTATTCTTTTTTGAGTTGTGAAAAAGAAATGCATATTCTTTTTTCTGGATCATGCAAGATTTTTCCCTGCAACAGTATTTTTTACCAATAAAGATAGTTTTAATACGTGTCAATGTATTCGATTTGAAAAGAAATCTGATATAGCAGCGCATCCAACATGGATCCTTTCCAAATTTTTCTCAGCAGTAATTGCTTTTTTTAAATGCTTGTAGCAGTAGGCAGCACGTTCTTTTCTCCCTTCTTTTCTTTCCTATAAGGGACATGCAACGCTTTCACGTCGTATATGTGCTGGACTCTGTTTTTTTTAGGAAATATGTGCTGGACTCTAAGGCATATGTGTCTGTCCGACAACCTTTTCTAGAAAAACTTAGTTGTAGTTTGGCAGCACTTTTCTCTCTCTCTCTCTCTCCTTTTCTTTCCAATTAGAACATGCTACGCTTGCACCCCATACATGTGCTGGACTCTAAAACGTACATACATGCGTCTCCTGGAATGTTTTGTACAAAAACATACTTGTACTTTTTTTCCTACTTCTTATTCATGCATCTTGTACGTGTCGGTTCAATATATATAACTTTTAGGCGTAACGTACTATCTTTCAATCTCAGCCGTAAATATTATTAATCAACAATGTATATTATTTTAGCATATGTGGAAGAACGTGGTGTCTTATTTGTCTTCTGTATTATGTATATAATAGATGGTGAACATCTCTATATTGATCATATCTACTATATGATTCACGTTCGACCTTTCGGTCTCCGTGTTCCGAGGCCATATCTGTAAATGCTAGGCTCGTCAAGGTTAACCTGCGTATTCCGCGTGTGCAACTGTTTTGCACCCGTTGTATTTGAACGTAGAGCTTATCACACCCGATCATCACATGGTGTCTCAGCACGAAGAACTTTCGCAACGGTGCATACTCAGGGAGAACACTTCTTGATAATTTAGTGAGAGATCATCTTAAAATGCTACCGTCAATCCAAAGCAAGATAAGATGCATAAAGGATAAACATCACATGCAATCAATATAAGTGATATGATATGGCCATCATCATCTTGTGCTTGTGATCTCCATCTCCGAAGCACCGTCATGATCACCATCGTCACCGGCGCGACACCTTGATCTCCATCATATCATCGTTGTCGTTACGCCATCTATTTCTTCTACGACTATTGCTACCGCTTAGTGACAAAGTAAAGCAATTACCGGGCGTTTGCATTTCATACAATAAAGCGACAAGCATATGGCTCCTGCCAGTTGCCGATAACTTCGGTTACAAAACATGATCATTTCATACAATAAAATATAGCATCACGTCTTGACCATATCACATCACAACATGCCCTGCAAAAACAAGTTAGACGTCATCTACTTTGTTGTTGCAAATTTTACGTGGCTGCTACGGGCTGAGCAAGAACCGTTCTTACCTATGCATCAAAACCACAACGATAGTTCGTCAAGTTATTGTTGTTTTAAACTTCGCAAGAACCGAGCGTAGCCACACTCGGTTCAACTAAAGTGAGAGAGACAGACACCCGCCAGTCACCTTTAAGCAACGAGTGCTCGTAACGGTGAAACCAGTCTCGCGTGAGCGTACGCGTAATGTCGGTCCGGGCCGCTTCATCTCACAATACCACTGAACCAAAGTATGACATGCTGATAAGAAGTATGACTTGTATCGCCCACAACTCACTTGTGTTCTACTCGTGCATATGACATCTACGCATAAAACCTGGCTCTGATACCACTGTTGGGGACCGTAGTA
Organism: Triticum timopheevii; assembly: GCA_963921465.1. Classification (NCBI taxonomy): domain Eukaryota; kingdom Viridiplantae; phylum Streptophyta; class Magnoliopsida; order Poales; family Poaceae; genus Triticum; species Triticum timopheevii. Next base: position 668,207,825 of record OY997266.1, read on the forward strand.
ATTTCAAAAAAAGTATGACGCACACGCAAGATCATGGTGATGCATAGCAACGAGAGGGGAGAGTGTTGTCCACATATCCTCGTAGACCGAAAGCGGAAGCGTTATGACAACGCGGTTGATGTAGTCGTACGTCTTCTCGATCCGACCGATCCAAGCACCGAACGTACGGCACCTCCGAGTTCAGCACACGTTCAGCTCGATGACGATCCCCGGACTCCGATCCAGCAGGGTGTCGGGGATGAGTTCCGTCAGCACGACGGCGTGGTGACGATGATGATGTTCTACCGACGCAGGGCTTCGCCTAAGCACCGCAACAATATGATCGAGGTGCAATATGGTGGAGGGGGGCACCGCACACGGCTAAGGAACGATCACGATGATCAACTTGTGTCTCTTGGGGTGCCTGCTTACCCCCATATACAAAGGAGGGAGGGGGAGGTGCGGCCGGCCCCCTAGGGGTGCGCCTGGAGGAGTCCTACTCCCATCGGGAGTAGGACTCCCTCCTCTTGCCTTGTTGGAGAAGGAAAGGGGGGAGGGGAAAGAGGAAAGGGGGGTGCCGCCCCCCTTCCTTGTCCTATTCGGACTAGGGGGAAGGGGGCGCGCGGCCTGCCCTGGCCGGCCCTCCTCTTCTCCCTCAGGCCCATGTAGGCCCATTAACCCCCGGGGGGGTTCTGGTAACCCCCCGGTACTCCGGTAAAATCCTGATACCCTGAACGATTCCGATATCCAAATATAGGCTTACAATATATCAATCTTTATGTCTCGACCATTTCGAGACTCCTCGTCATGTCTGTGTCATATCCAGGACTCCGAACAACCTTCGGTAATCAAAACTTATAAACTCATAATAAAACTGTCATCGTAGCGTTAAGCGTGCGGACCCTACGGGTTCAAGAACTATGTAGACATGACCTAGAACTGTTTCCGGTCAATAACCAATAACGGAACCTGGATGCTCATATTGGCTCCTACATATTCTACGAAGATCTTTATCGGTTAAACCGCATAACAACATACGTTGTTCCCTTTATCATCGGTATGTTACTTGCCCGAGATTCGATCGTCGGTATCCAATACCTAGTTCAATCTCGTTACCGGCAAGTCTCTTTACTCGTTACGTAATGCATCATTCCGTAACCAACTCATTGGCCACATTGCTTGCAAGGCTTATAGTGATGTGCATTACCGAGAGGGCCCAGAGATACCACTCCGACGATCGGAGTGACAAATCCTAATCTCGAAATACGCCAACTCAACATGTACCTTCGGAGACACCTGTAGAACTCCTTTATAATCACGCAGTTACGTTGTGATGTTTGGTAGAACACAAAGTGTTCCTCCGGTAAATGGTAGTTGCATAATCTCATAGTTGTAGGGACTTTGTATATGTCATGAAGAAAGCAATAGCAACATACTAAACGATCAAGTGCTAGGCTGACGGAATGGGTCATGTCAATCACATCATTCTCCTAATGATGTGATCCCGTTAATCAAATGACAACACATGTCTATGGTTAGGAAACATAACCATCATCGATTAATGAGCTAGTCAAGTAGAGGCATACTAGTGACATTATGTTTGTCTATGTATTAACACATGTATCATGTTTCCGGGTAATACAATTCTAGCATGAATAATAAACATTTATCATGATATGAGGAAATAAATAATAACTTTATTATCGCCTCTAAGGCATATTTCCTTCAATGATATGGGCATATAGAAGATGTGAATAAAATTCAATTCATTAGGATAATCATAGCTAGTACTTCCTTCACAAAGGTTCTAGCTGAATAAAAAAACTTTGAAAATTTGCCGAAGAAGATTTACTTCGCAAATGGAGCTGAGTTTTGTCATGAGGCAATGCTTTTGATACGAAATAATGCCCAAAAGTTTTGAGGGCAATCAAGAATAAAAAAATCACACTTCCTTCACAAAGTGTTGTTCTGAACAGAATAGGAACATGAATAATGTTGCATTATTTTTGAAATAGGCCTCGTATGTTTTTGACATATTTGAAAAAGATATGATCCAAAAAAATTATGAGAATTTTTTGTGAAATTTTGGAATAACAGAAATATAGGTTGCTTCACAACCTAGGACAGAAATAGACACATGGACATGACACATAGGCAAAAATTGACACATGGACATGACACATAGGCAAAACTGATGAGGTGGCGCCTAGTCACATTAATCCACCACAATTTTTAAGGTTATGACCATCTATATTGGTCGTGATCAGCTAGAAATAAGGCAGCGGACCAATGTTGTCTGCTTTACGACCATTTTGTGTAAGGAAACTATTAACGCAGAGGACCAATGCTCCCTGATTTCCCCGCAAAAAAAAAGTGTTGGCCTGTGACTATACATATAACAAACTATTAACGCAGGCACCAACAGCTCTTATCACATCAATAACAGCTGGTTTGCCACCGCCTTAAACATATTATAGGTCTCTTCCTTGCCGGAATAGCTGTCCAGGAAACTTTCACGTCCACTTGGGCACAACCCATCCTTAGATTGACCACTTCATCAGAATGACCTAGAGTGAGGGCAAGGTATTCAAGTGCATCACCACCCACAAGAAATAGCGCCAGCTTCTGCTGCCATGTGACAGCGACCACACGACAGCTCAATGGAACAGAGCCACCGTCACCGATTACCGTCGGGCTACCACCCGCTGCTTCGTATAGAATGATATGACCCCCGAAGTTTCCAGGAGTCGAAGCAGCTACCCTAGAGATGTTGCACGGCCCCTTCAAAACATTTATTTGAATTGTAGCTTCCACAGGGCTGTAGACCTGTGCACATAACAACTCCACCGAACTTAGCCAACTACCTAGTTCAAGAGTCATAGTCGCCTTGCCTTCCCGAAGACGGACCCGTTCGAATTCTAGTATGCCTTTGCTAAATTCTTTGTCCACACAACCATCATGCTTGATCTTTAAATCGATCTCAAAATAAACCCTGTTTTCCGAGACAAGCCCTCGACACGGATCTGTCAAAGATAGCATATCATCCTGCAAAAGAAAAAGAAGTGAAAATTTTTCGTTGGACGCGACCAAGAGTCAATCACGGGTACAGAATAAAGGCGCATACCAGCGAGCTGATGTGTTGGGGGTCGTCCCTTTCATGCCAAAACAGATAGACACATCGGTAGTCCTCTGTGTCCCTTGCGACAACAGTGCCAAATATGTCGACCGAAAAGCCAACATCTGATTCGCTTACCTTCAAGGAAACGACATTGACACAATATGTCGTGGCCGACTCACTCATTGGTGTATTGTTGTTAAGCGATGGGCCACGGGAAAAGCTAGCTGCGGATAAAGGCAACGATCACAAATCAAAGCCAGCATAGTACAGTCCTTGCATCCAACTATAAAGACCTCAGAGAAAACATACGTAATGGAACGAACAATCATCAAAATACTCACTCTCTTTATCTAAGTCGAAGAAGGCAAGGTTGAAGTCGCTGAATCGACTCGTATCTGGTGAACTCTTGGCAACGAACTATGTGGAGAGCCCTAATGCCTTATCTACCAATTTCTGCTCTAGGTGTGTCGGTGTACTAAAGTAGGGGTACCTTAGTATCCCGAACTTGTGCACGGGTAGTCGCAGCACCCAGCGGCAAGGCTTGCGGGGCGTCCGCCAAGATCCTTCGTAGCTCATATTGATTCCATTCAAGAACAAAGTGTTTTGACTGAGAAGACAAGACACCGGCAAGAGGAGCTTGCCGGGAAGGGCAAGGCCCCGGCAAGAGGAGCTTGCCGGGAAGGCCAACCAAGGCATTTCAAGAAACTTGCCGCGACGCGCCGCGCGCCCCGGCAAGAACCGACGAGCGACAAGCTTTGGGGTGCGACAAGACAACAACCGCGGCAAGGCGCTTGCCGCGGCAAAGCCACCTCTGTGCGCCCATGCTCCAGCGCATCCAACGACGTGTCGCCCCAAGATCATTCCTGGCGTGCCAAAGATGTCGTGGGGAACGAACACCTATGGGGCAGGGCCCCTTCTCGGTCCGGCAGGGAGCGGAGGGCGCACGAAGAGCAGATCGAGGCGAAGCACGCAAGGGATTTTTACCTAGCTTCGGAGCTCTCCGGAGAGATAAAACTCCTACTGCTGCTTTGTGGTTATATTGTGTTCTTGCTCGAGAGCTTGAGCGTTCTGCAGTTTCGAATGAGTCGAACCCCTTCTACGTTGCGCATGGGCCTCCTTTTATAGGCTAAAGGGGTCACCGACAGGTGGCAACGCAGACAGGGGTACAAATGTAAAAAGAGGGGTTGGTACAACTGCTATCTGCAGTGCACCCTACCTAACTCTGACGGCAGGGGACAAGGGCATTTAATGCCCGTCCGGCTGCCCAAACAGTGCAGAAAACGTCCATTTGGGGCGCCACCGCCTGCCACGATGGCCTTCTCGTCATCTCCACTTGCCACCTCGCACCTAAACGGCAAGGTGGTGCTCAATTACTTTCCTGGGAACACCAGGGATGTCAGATGGTTGCCATGCAAACACATCGACATTCGCCCGCAGGAAAGCAACGAGCGCGCTTTCTTATTTAGGATCAAGCGTGGCACTGATGGTGAAGGTACCACCAGTGCCGTCCTCCTTGGCGGCCACTTTCTTTGTCTCTGGTGAAGCTGTGTCCTCCACTCCAATACTTATCGTACCTAAACCACAAGAGAAGTTGTTGCTATATCTACAGCAACCAATCAAGTGGTTAGTGCTGCGTTAGTAGCGGAGAGGGAGGCATATGATGAGCCAGCGCCCGTGGCAAGCGCATCCAGCGACAAGCAGGGGGCTTCCCCGACAAGCTCTGGTCCCGATAAGGATGGATCTGTGCAGCCACAGGAAGAGAAACAAAAGAAGATGGTGCAGCGCCCAGTTTATTTTGTCAGTTCCCTTCTGCAGGGGGCTAGGTCAAGATACTCTGGTGTGCATAAGTTGCTTGTTGGCCTTCTCATGGCCTCGAGGAAGCTGCGCCATTACTTCCGAGCACACGAGATTACAGTCGTCACTCGCTTTCCGCTGAAAAGGATATTGCAGAATCCAGAAGCAACAGGCAGGATTGTCGAGTGGGCACTGGAATTGTCAAGTTTTGGCCTCAAGTTTGAAAGTACTTCAACTATCCAGAGCCGAGCATTGGCAGGATTCATAGCAGAGTGGACGCCAACACCTGATGAAGAAACTCCGGAGACGAGCATCCCCGTCAAGGAAGCAAGCAAAGAATGGATCATGTACTTTGACGGTGCCTTTTCGCTGCAAGGCGCTGGTGCGGGAGTGTTACTTGTCGCACCCACCGGAGAGCACCTCAAGTACGTGGTCCAGATGCACTTTCCTAAGGAGCAAGCGACAAACAATACTGCAGAGTATGAAGGATTGCTTGCCGGACTCAGGATCGCTGCAGACCTTGGGATCAAAAAGCTTATTGTCAGGGGTGACTCGCAGCTTGTCGTCCGCCAAGTGAACAAAGATTATCAGAGTCCGTTGATGGAAGCCTACATTGATGAAGTGAGGAAGTTGGAAGAACATTTTGACGGCCTGCAAATGGAACATGTTCCAAGAGCCCAGAACGATGTTGCCGATGGATTGTCGAAATGTGCCGCACTCAAGTTGCCTGTGGAACCAGGGATCTTTGTGCTCAAGCTAACTCAACCATCTGTAACACCATCAACTGGACAGAACAAAAATAGGAAGTTAATTTCTGGCGACTACTTTCCGGCAGAGCTCCCTGAAGCCGCCGCCAAGAAGGTCCCCAAACTCAACACCAAGAGTGTTGAGGAGCAGTCTGCTCCGACAAGCCTTAAGGTTTGTTCCGTTGAAGCAGACGCTCCCGACAAGTCTTGCTCCGGCAAGCTTGCCGAGGAACATCAAGCTCCGGCTGAACTGCAGGTTCTTGCCGTAGAAGCCGATGTTCCCGCAGCAGCATTTGCGCCTTTAGTCCTTGTTGTCGAGCCGCAGGCTCCAGCATGGGCGCAGCAGATCATCCATTTCCTTCAAACAGGAGAACTTCCCGAAGAACAAGAAGAAGCAGAGAGAGTAGCCCAGCAATCAAGTATGTACCAGTTTGTCGATGACATACTGTACAGAAGAAGATTCAACGGAGTGAAATTGAAGTGTGTTACCCGGGAAGAAGGACAGAAGCTGTTGGCGGAAATACATGGAGGCATATGTGGTCACCACATTGGCACAAGAGCACTTGCCGACAAGGCTTTCCGGCAAGGTTTCTTCTGGCCAACAGCCCTCCAGGATGCAACTGCACAAGTAACCAAGTGTGAAGCGTGCCAGTTCCACTCCAAACAGATACATCAACCAGCTCAAGCTCTCCAGACGATTCCTTTGTCCTGGGGGCTCAACATCCTCGGCCCCTTTCCCCGAGCTGTCGGGGGATTTGAGTAGTTGTACGTGGCAATCGACAAGTTCACAAAGTGACCGGAAGTGGAAGCAGTGAGGAAGGTGATAGCACAGTCAGCAGTCAAGTTCTTCAGGTCGATTGTTTGCCGTTTCGGAGTCCCTAACAGGATCATCACCGACAATGGCACACAATTCACAAGCCGCACCTTCATGCAGTATGTCCAAGATCTTGGTGCCAAGGTCTGCTTCGCTTCTGTTGCTCACCCGAGAAGCAACGGTCAAGCGGAGAGGGCAAACGCTGAAGTGCTGCGCGGGCTCAAGACCAGAACTTTCGATAGGCTGCACAAGTGCGGAAGAAATTGGATCGAGGAACTGCCACTGGTTCTTTGGTCGATCAGGACGACGCTGAATCGAGCCACTAGCCAAACACCTTTTTCCCTAGTCTATGGAGCAGAGGCAGTTCTCCCCACGGAACTCATATACGGATCGCCTCGAGTGCTTGCTTGTGATGAGCTTGAGCAAGAGGAGCTGCGACAAGATGACGCGCTTCTCCTTGAGGAAGATCGTCTTCAGGCTGCTGTACGAGCTGCTCGATATCAGCAAGCTTTGCGCCGCTACCATAGCCGCAAAGTCAATACCAGAAGTATCGAGGAAGGTGACCTTGTTCTTCGGCGCGTTCAATCCGCCAAGAATTCCAACAAGTTGACACCGATGTGGGAAGGCCCTTATCGGGTGAAGCGAGTCACTAGGCCCGGCGCTGTCCGCCTAGAGACCGAAGATGGCTTTCCAGTGAGCAACTCCTGGAACATTGAGCATCTTCGTAAGTTTTACCCATAAGGCGCAGTTGCCGGAACCTGTTCCGGCAACCATCTTTTGTACAAGCCTTGCCGCTGTTGCATGTAACCCTTTGTACAAAGCCGGGCGTAGATCCCAAGCATAAATAAAGCTCACGTGCTTCGCACATCTTGTCAAATTTTATGCATTTTTCTTTTTTGCATTTATTATCTGACACTTTGTGCAGCACTTGCCCCCGGTAAGCAATAATGAGCCTTAAGGCTCCATATCTTTATTTTCTCTTCTTTCTTTTCCTCAAAAAGAAGGTTCCTCTGCCCACAAGTTCACTGGGGGGGGGGGGAGGAGAAGATAATGGTGTGGACCAGGCGTCGTTCAAAGAAGTGTAGACTTGCCGGGACACAAACGACAAAAAAAGCTAAGTCGCCAAAGTTTGAGCATGATCAGTTTTTAAGTTTTTAAGTTATCTTCCTTGAACGACCGTACTTTGTATGGAAAACCTGTGCGCGGAGGAACCGACTCGTATCTAGTTGCGCCCTTACTTTGTTTCGAGTCCACTCAACAACTTAAGTGTGCTGCAACTAGTTGCGGCAAGGTTTTTTGCCGGAGCAGCACCGCTAGCAGGCTGTTGATGTTCCGCACTCAACGCTCGCGGCAAGGGTGCCTGCGCCGGCAAGTTCCCTAAAAGCGTAGGGTAAAAACATACAAAAGAAGGAATCAAGTACATGAAATTACATAGCAAATACTGCCCAAGATAAAGTTATATTACAAAAGAAACTTGTCGTTGTGCTGACTAAATTGTTCTCATAACATAAATGACAGCGGCAAGGAATGGAGAGAAAGAGCAGCTTAATCCACGCGCTCGCCGTCGATCCTCCTGACTTCATTCACCTTGTCCACAATGGGTGCAACAAGGGCTTTGAGTTCCGCAAGATCAGCACCCGCCGGCGGCTTCTTGAGAACGTTGGTGAGGTTGAGGTTCGGATTGCGGAAGAGCACCTTCAACAACACCTTCTCCAAGACCCTGGCACAAATTGCGCGCGACTCGTCAGCCAGCTGCCTTGGGATCCTTTCCCGGAGCTGCTGGAGAGCCGTCGCCACGCCCTTGAAGAACAGAGTAAGCTTGGCGCTGGGCTGGAGGTTCTCGTCGGAGGAGTACCCGAAGCCCGCCAAGTCCAGTTACGCCAGCTCCTCATCAATGACTGCAACTATGTTGACGAGGCCCTCCGTCCAGAGCTCCACCGTAGCCCTGAAGGTGTTTTGAGTCTCGGCGGCCCTCGTTAGCAGCTCCTCGTTGGCCTTGATCTCTTTCTTCAAATCCTCCTCTCGCTTCTTGGCGCCGCCCAGCGTCTCCGTCAGTGTGGCCAGCTTCAGCTCCAGATCAGCATTTGAGTCCTTGGCGACGTTCAGTTCCTTACCCTTGTTGGCGAGTTGGACTTGCAGATCACCATGAGCGAGGGCATCCTTCTCACGTTCATGCTGGAGCGCGGCAAGCTCCTCATCCTTTCCTTTCAGACCAGCCTCCAGCTACGTCATCTTCGCCTCCAATTCCTTCTTGGCGGCCTCGGCAGCTGCGGCAGCGCCCTTCGCTTGCTTGAGCGCCCCGCCAAGTGATTGCTCGCGTGCGGCGAGCTCCTCCTCGTGGCTGTCTAGATTGACTTTCCGCTGTGTCAATTCACCTTCCCGGGTGGACAGCTCTTCAGCGGAAAGCCTCTGTTGCTCCTCAGCTTCTGCCTTCTTGAGGAGGAAAGCCTTCCGCGCCTCGACAAGTTGCGCCCTCTCCTCCGCAATGGACTGAAGGGCCTCTTGGTTGCGGCTCTAGAGCTCTTCCGCATGCTTCTCTATGTCAATTCCCGCCCGTGCAACAAGTGCTTCCCGGGACTCCAGCTTCGCTTGCCGGGCGCGGTAGAGCGACACCAACTTTCGGAGCAACTGCTCCTCTTCAGACTCGCCACTGCTGCTGCTTGGCGCGTTAACCACTGTCAGCCTGCAGAGGCGAGCACCTCTCCGTCAAAAGCCTCTCCCTCGACCGGCGCCCTGGAGCTCGACGCCCAGGGAAGCTTGATGAAGACACCCTCGCCGGCCTTCAAGTAGGCGCCGGGCTGGAGCTCTTCGGAGCCCGGTGCTGCGTCAGCGGCGGATGGGTCGGCGGTCGGTGTAGCGCCTTGCGCTCCTGCGCCCTCGGGGTCGTCAGTACGATCGCCGGACCCCTCGCCAGCTCCTGCGCCAGCAGCCTTGGCGGCCTCTTCGCCGGCGGGATCATCAGCGCCGGCCTCTTCCTCGGCAGTGGTGGCATCCTCAGTGTTGCCGCGTGCGTCCTCCTCGCCGGTGGCCTCAGTCTCCATCGGATCTGTGGAAGGGGGATTTGAAGACAGGAAGAGGAAGGAAAAGTCAAGCAAACATCCAAAAAGAAGACCAGAAGAAGAAGAATCCAAGGGAAAATTTCCGACAAGGAGGGTTACCTGTGCTGGGCTCTGTGACCATGGGCTCCACCACCAAAGGCTCGCTGGTCCCATCCCTTGCCGGGGACCTCTCCCTTGCCGGAGAGCGCTCTCTTGTCGGAGAATCGCCCCTCGGCGGCGTAGTTGAAGCAGATAGCACCTCTGGAGCGGCTTCTGGTTGCTCCTGATGGGCCTGCTCTGCTCCTACACAAGCAAGTCAACAGTCAAGATGTCAACAAAGAAAGAGCACCCATGCGCGCCCCACAACAGGAAGTGAACAAGTACTTACGCTGGGGGCTGCGCTGGGGGCTGCTTCGGGGAGAGGTTGCCGGGTCCGTCAAGGTGGTCTCGGATGCGTCCTCTGTTGTCACTGCAGGATCATCCTCGATGACTACCACGGGGACCTTGGCCCTCTTCGCCGCTCTCTCGTCCAGAGTACTGAAAAGGAATGACGTTCAGAAGGAAGCAGATTAGATACAAGACAAGAAACAACAAGAAACGAAGAAGTATAAATACAACAGGAAGAAAGTCTTACTCCTCCTCCTCTTCTTCCTCCTCGTCGGAGCTGAGCGCGGAAAGGTCGAAGTCAGGTACCCTTTCTGCGTGACGAGGCGGAGGGGTAGGCTCCCTTGGGTGCTTGGCGGGAGCTGCGGCAGGATCGGGAGCGGCGGCCCGAGAAGACCCCTCTCCAGTTGCCGGCGCGGCATGAGATGCTCCCGTGTCAGCGGTGCTTGGCGCGGTGGAGCGTGCCCCGCGGCGCGGCGGCTGCTGGCCCGTCTGCCGCCCTGCTGTGTCTCCGGTCCTGCGGAGGCGCCTCCTTGGTTGAGCTGGGGGCTGCGCTGAGGCTCCCGTCTGCGGCAAGCTACTCGAAGATGGCTGGCCACTTGCGCCCCCGGCAGGCTCGCTCGCCTCGGGCTCGGGCTCCCCCTTGCCAACGACCTCCCCGCCAAGATCCTCTCGGTCGGCAAGGCTTGCCACCTCGGCTGCCTCTGCCTCCTCCAAAGTAAACCAGAACTCGCCCACGGCGGCTGCTGCCGCCGCCTCTTCAGCCCTGGTGGCGATGTACCGCATCTCGTCGTCGGTGGTGTCGCGGGTGAGGAGCCTCTGCTCGTTGGCATGGACTGCTACCTCCACCAAGCTGTCGAAGAATTGCCGCACGATGTCGTCGGAGGGCTCCCGCCAAGTTGGGATAATCCCGTGCGAGTCGCACTCCGGCATCATTGCGCGGATGCGATCAAGCTGGGAGTTGTTGCACAGTGGGATGACACCCTGCGGCAGCCTGAACCACTCCGGATGGTTGGGGTCGTGCTTGAACAGCTCCTTGAGCATCCCGTCCAACTCCAAAATAGTAAAGTTAAAATTGAGGCCTGGGCGCAGCGTCATGATATCCGCCAGGCCCCCGAACTGCCAGGCGGGCCTCCCCCTCTCCTGCAGAGGGGCGATGCAGCGGCGAAGAAAGTCTGCGCCAACAGCCCCTACGGTGAGCCCGGCAAGCCTGAGCCGTAGGATCCTGGTGGTAGCGATCTTCAGCTTGGCATCGTCCGCCGCCAGGGCGCTCCAGTCGCCGCCGCGCACTACTCGGGTTTGGCGCAAATTGGTGAATGGCTGCGGATCTGCATCAATAATCCAACACCATTCGGCCCTCCACTCGTCCCATTTGCTGCGGAGCTCCCCCTCCAGATACACCTCCTTCTTGCCGGCCGTCGAGATCCAGGAGACCCTCTCAGACAAGGGCTCTCCTTTCTCAACCCGGGGCATGAAATAGCGGTGGAAAAGGGCAACGTTGGGGTGGATTCCGACAAAGTTTTCGCAAAGATGCGCGAAAACCGCCATTGTCAGAACGGCGTTGGGGGTGAAGTCAAGGAGATGGAGCCCGTATGTGTTCATGATGTCATAGAAGAAATCGGAAAAGGTCGGGCAGAGCCCGCAATAGAAGAACAACGGGAAGAAATAGTACCCTTTTGGGCATCGCTTGGAAGTAGAAGCTTCGGCGGAGAGCGTCTGCGTGCGCGCATGCGCCCGTGTCTCCGTCGACCAGAAGAGATAGAACTCCTCCCGCAGCGCCTTCGGGGTGAGCTCGGGGGGAAAAAGTGCTCGCTCCTTGCGCAGCGCCTCAAGCCGCAGTGCCTCGGCCGACTTCGCACTCTTTCCGGTCTTCGTAGCCATGGCGGAAGCGGTGGAGGAGGGCGGCGGCGACAGGCGGCGGCGACGGGCGGCGGAGCGCTGCTCTCTTTCGGCTTGGGAAGCGGAGGGGAGCGGCAGAGCTTTCTGAGGAAGGAACCGCAAGTGGCGAAGGTGGGGGACGGCCCCTGTTTCCCCTGCTTATAAAGAAGGGAGGCGAACGTTACGCCTTTCTTGATTAAAGAATTGCCCATGATCTCTCCCACGACACCGCGTTTGACGCGTGCCGTTACGGGAGGGCGCGGTGGATACGGAGTTAGATTTGGTATGGATCCAGGCCGCGCATGCCCGTGCCCTGTTTTGGGCCTGGCCCAACAGCGCTCGGCACCGTGTGTGGCCCAGTCCCGGGGCCTCCTGTCAGTGTACTAAAGTAGGGGTGCCTTAGTATCCTGAACTTGTGCACGGGCAGTCGCAGCACCCAGCGCAAGGCTTGCCGGGCGTCCGCCAAGATCCTCCGTAGCTCATATTGATGCCATTCAAGAACAAAGTGTTTTGACTGAGAAGACAAGACTCCGGCAAGAGGAGCTTGCCGGGAAGGGCAAGGCTCCGGCAAGAGAAGCTTGCCGGGAAGGCCAACCAAGGCATTTCAAGAAACTTGCCGCGACGCGCCGCGCGCCCCGGCAAGACCCGACAAGCGACAAGCTTTCGGGTGCGACAAGACAACAACCGCGGCAAGGCGCTTGCCGCGGCAAAGCCACCTCTCTGCGCCCACGCTCCAGCCCATCCAATGACGTGTCGGCCCAAGATCATTCCTGGCGCACGTGGCGGGCGGCTGTGCAGCCAAGCGGTGCGAGGTGGCAAGTGGAGATGACGAGAAGGCCATCGTGGCAAGCAGTGGCGCCCCAAACGGTCGTTTTCTGCACTGTTTGGGCGGCCGGACGGGCATTAAATGCCCTTGTCCCCTGCCGTCAGTGTTAGGTAGGGTGCACTGTAGATAGCAGTTGTACCAACCCCTCTTTTTACATTTGTACCCCAGTCTGCGTTGCCACATGTCGGTGACCCCTTTAGCCTATAAAAGGAGGCCCATGTGCAACGTAGAAGGGGTTCGACTCATTCGAAACTGCAGAACGCTCACGCTCTCGAGCAAGAACACAATATAACCACAAAGCAGCAGTAGGAGTTTTATCTCTCCGGAGAGCTCCGAAGCTGGGTAAAAATCCCTCGCGTGCTTCGCCTCGATCTGCTCTTCGTGCGCCCTCCGCTCCCTGCCGGACCGAGAAGGGGCCCTGCCCCATAGGTGTTCGTTCCCCACGACAAAATGCCACCAATTTGGATTGATTCTCATAGCCACCAAAACCTGCTCACCAACCCCAAAGAGTACATGCATGACGGTAGGATTTTGTGGTTCATCCTGTTGGAAATATGCCCTAGAGGCAATAATAAAAGTATTATTATATTTCATTGTTCATGATAATTGTCTTTTATTCATGCTATAACTGTATTATCCAGAAATCGTAATACACGTGTGAATACATAGACCACAATATGTCCCTAGTGAGCCTCTAGTTGACTAGCTCGTTGTGATCCATGCAAACACATCGACATTCGCCCGCAGGAAAGCAACGAGCGCGCTTTCTTATTTAGGATCAAGCGTGGCACTGATGGTGAAGGTACCACCAGTGCCGTCCTCCTTGGCGGCCACTTTCTTTGTCTCTGGTGAAGCTGTGTCCTCCACTCCAATACTTATCGTACCTAAACCACAAGAGAAGTTGTTGCTATATCTACAGCAACCAATCAAGTGGTTAGTGCTGCGTTAGTAGCGGAGAGGGAGGCATATGATGAGCCAGCGCCCGTGGCAAGCGCATCCAGTGACAAGAAGGGGGCTTCCTCGACAAGCTCTGGTCCCGACAAGGATGGATCTGTGCAGCCACAGGAAGAGAAACAAAAGAAGATGGTGCAGCGCCCAGTTTATTTTGTCAGTTCCCTTCTACAGGGGGCTAGGTCAAGATACTCTGGTGTGCAGAAGTTGCTTTTTGACCTTCTCATGGCCTCGAGGAAGCTGCGCCATTACTTCCGAGCACACGAGATTACAGTCGTCACTCGCTTTCCGCTGAAAAGGATATTGCAGAATCCAGAAGCAACAGGCAGGATTGTCGAGTGGGCACTGGAATTGTCAAGTTTTGGCCTCAAGTTTGAAAGTACTTCAACTATCCAGAGCCGAGCATTGGCAGGATTCATAGCAGAGTGGACGCCAACACCTGATGAAGAAACTCCGGAGACGAGCATCCCCGTCAAGGAAGCAAGCAAAGAATGGATCATGTACTTTGACGGTGCCTTTTCGCTGCAAGGCGCTGGTGCGGGAGTGTTACTTGTCGCACCCACCGGAGAGCACCTCAAGTACGTGGTCCAGATGCACTTTCCTAAGGAGCAAGCGACAAACAATACTGCAGAGTATGAAGGATTGCTTGCCGGACTCAGAATCGCTGCAGACCTTGGGATCAAAAAGCTTATTGTCAGGGGTGACTCGCAGCTTGTCGTCCGCCAAGTGAACAAAGATTATCAGAGTCCGTTGATGGAAGGCTACATTGATGAAGTGAGGAAGCTGGAAGGACATTTTGACGGCCTGCAAATGGAACATGTTCCAAGAGCCCAGAACGATGTTGCCGATGGCCTGTCGAAATGTGCCGCACTCAAGTTGCCTATGGAACCAGGGATCTTTGTGCTCAAGCTAACTCAACCATCTGTAAAACCATCAACTGGACAGAACAAAAATAGGAAGTTAATTTCTGGCGACTACTTACCGGCAGAGCTCCCTGAAGCCGCCGCCAAGAAGGTCCCCAAACTCAACACCAAGAGTGTTGAGGAGCAGTCTGCTCCGACAAGCCTTAAGGTTTGTTCCGTTGAAGCAGACGCTCCCGACAAGTCTTGCTCTGGCAAGCTTGCCGAGGAACATCAAGCTCCGGCTGAACTGCAGGTTCTTGCCGTAGAAGCCGATGTTCCCGTAGCAGCATTTGCGCCTTTAGTCCTTGTTGTCGAGCCGCAGGCTCCAGCATGGGCGCAGCAGATCGTCCATTTCCTTCAAACAGGAGAACTTCCCGAAGAACAAGAAGAAGCAGAGAGAGTAGCCCAGCAATCAAGATTGTACCAGTTTGTCGATGACATAATGTACAGAAGAAGATTCAACGGAGTGAAATTGAAGTGTGTTACCCGGGAAGAAGGACAGAAGCTGTTGGCGGAAATACATGGAGGCATATGTGGTCACCACATTGGGACAAGAGCACTTGCCGACAAGGCTTTCCGGCAAGGTTTCTTCTGGCCAACAGCCCTCCAGGATGCAACAGCACAAGTAACCAAGTGTGAAGCGTGCCAGTTCCACTCCAAACAGATACATCAACCAGCTCAAGCTCTCCAGACGATTCCTTTGTCCTGGCCATTTTCGGTCTGGGGGCTCAACATCCTCGGCCCCTTTCCCCGAGCTGTCGGGGGCTTTGAGTGCTTGTACGTGGCAATCGACAAGTTCACAAAGTGGCCGGAAGTGGAAGCAGTGAGGAAGGTGATAGCACAGTCAGCAGTCAAGTTCTTCAGGTCGATTGTTTGTCGTTTCGGAGTCCCTAACAGGATCATCACCGACAATGGCACACAATTCACAAGCCGCACCTTCATGCAGTATGTCCAAGATCTTGGTGCCAAGGTCTGCTTCGCTTCTGTTGCTCACCCGAGAAGCAACGGTCAAGCGGAGAGGGCAAACGCTGAAGTGCTGCGCGGGCTCAAGACCAGAACTTTCGATAGGCTGCACAAGTGCGGAAGAAATTGGATCGAGGAACTGCCAGTGGTTCTTTGCTCGATCAGGATGACGCTGAATCGAGCCACTAGCCAAACACCTTTTGCTCTAGTCTATGGAGCAGAGGCAGTTCTCCCCACGGAACTCATATACGGATCGCCTCGAGTGCTTGCTTATGATGAGCTTGAGCAAGAGGAGCTGCGACAAGATGACGCGCTTCTCCTTGAGGAAGATCGTCTTCAGGCTGCTGTACGAGCTGCTCGATATCAGCAAGCTTTGCGCCGCTACCATAGCCGCAAAGTCAATACCAGAAGTATCGAGGAAGGTGACCTTGTTCTTCGGCGCGTTCAATCCGCCAAGAATTCCAACAAGTTGACACCGATGTAGGAAGGCCCTTATCGGGTGAAGCGAGTCACTAGGCCCGGCGCTGTCCGCCTAGAGACCGAAGATGGCTTTCCAGTGAGCAACTCCTGGAACATTGAGCATCTTCGTAAGTTTTACCCATAAGGCGCAGTTGCCGGAACCTGTTCCGGCAACCATCTTTTGTACAAGCCTTGCCGCTGTTGCATGTAACCCTTTGTACAAAGCCGGGCGTAGATCCCAAGCATAAATAAAGCTCACGTGCTTCGCACATCTTGTCAAATTTTATGCATTTTTCTTTTTTGCATTTATTATCTGACACTTTGTGCAGCACTTGCCCCCGGTAAGCAATAACGAGCCTTAAGGCTCCATATCTTTATTTTCTCTTCTTTCTTTTCCTCAAAAAGAAGGTTCCTCTGCCCACAAGTTCACCGGGGGGGGGGGGGAGGAGAAGATAATGGTGTGGACCAGGCGTCGTTCAAAGAAGTGTAGACTTGCCGGGACACAAACGACAGAAAAAGCTAAGTCGCCAAAGTTTGAGCATGATCAGTTTTTAAGTTTTTAAGTTATCTTCCTTGAACGACCGTACTTTGTATGGAAAACCTATGCGCGGAGGAACCGACTCGTATCTAGTTGCGCCCTTACTTTGTTTCGAGTCCACTCAACAACTTAAGTGTGCTGCAACTTGTTGCGGCAAGGTTTTTTGCCGGAGCAGCACCGCCAGCAGGCTGTTGATGTTCCACACTCAACGCTCGCGGCAAGGGTGCCTGCGCCGGCAAGTTCCCTAAAAGCGTAGGGTAAAAACATACAAAAGAAGGAATCAAGTACATGAAATTACATAGCAAATACTGCCCAAGATAAAGTTATATTACAAAAGAAACTTGTCGTTGCGCTGACTAAATTGTTCTCATAACATAAATGACAGCGGCAAGGAATGGAGAGAAAGAGCAGCTTAATCCACGCGCTCGCCGTCGATCCTCCTGACTTCATTCACCTTGTCCACAATGGGTGCAACAAGGGCTTTGAGTTCCGCAAGATCAGCACCCGCCGGCGGCTTCTTGAGAACGTTGGTGAGGTTGAGGTTCGGATTGCGGAAGAGCACCTTCAACAACACCTTCTCCAAGACCCTGGCACAAATTGCGTGCGACTCGTCAGCCAGCTGCCTTGGGATCCTTTCCCGGAGCTGCTGGAGAGCCGTCGCCACGCCCTTGAAGAACAGAGTAAGCTTGGCGCTGGGCTGGAGGTTCTCGTCGGAGGAGTACCCGAAGCCCGCCAAGTCCAGTTACGCCAGCTCCTCATCAATGACTGCAACTATGTTGACGAGGCCCTCCGTCCAGAGCTCCACCGTAGCCCTGAAGGTGTTTTGAGTCTCGGCGGCCCTCGTTAGCAGCTCCTCGTTGGCCTTGATCTCTTTCTTCAAATCCTCCTCTCGCTTCTTGGCGCCGCCCAGCGTCTCCGTCAGTGTGGCCAGCTTCAGCTCCAGATCAGCATTTGAGTCCTTGGCGACGTTCAGTTCCTTACCCTTGTTGGCGAGTTGGACTTGCAGATCACCATGAGCGAGGGCATCCTTCTCACGTTCATGCTGGAGCGCGGCAAGCTCCTCATCCTTTCCTTTCAGACCAGCCTCCAGCTACGTCATCTTCGCCTCCAATTCCTTCTTGGCGGCCTCGGCAGCTGCGGCAGCGCCCTTCGCTTGCTTGAGCGCCCCGCCAAGTGATTGCTCGCGTGCGGCGAGCTCCTCCTCGTGGCTGTCCAGATTGACTTTCCGCTGTGTCAATTCACCTTCCCGGGTGGACAGCTCTTCAGCGGAAAGCCTCTGTTGCTCCTCAGCTTCTGCCTTCTTGAGGAGGAAAGCCTTCCGCGCCTCGACAAGTTGCGCCCTCTCCTCCGCAATGGACTGAAGGGCCTCTTGGTTGCGGCTCTAGAGCTCTTCCGCATGCTTCTCTATGTCAATTCCCGCCCGTGCAACAAGTGCTTCCCGGGACTCCAGCTTCGCTTGCCGGGCGCGGTAGAGCGACACCAACTTTCGGAGCAACTGCTCCTCTTCAGACTCGCCACTGCTGCTGGTTGGCGCGTCAACCACTGTCGGCCTGCAGAGGCGAGCACCTCTCCGTCAAAAGCCTCTCCCTCGACCGGCGCCCTGGAGCTCGACGCCCAGGGAAGCTTGATGAAGACACCCTCGCCGGCCTTCAAGTAGGCGCCGGGCTGGGGCTCTTCGGAGCCCGGTGCTGCGTCAGCGGCGGAGGGGTCGGCGGTCGGTGTAGCGCCATGCGCTCCTGCGCCCTCGGGGTCGTCAGTACGATCGCCGGACCCCTCGCCAGCTCCTGCGCCAGCAGCCTTAGCGGCCTCTTCGCCGGCGGGATCATCAGCGCCGGCCTCTTCCTCGGCAGTGGCGGCATCCTCAGTGTTGCCGCGTGCGTCCTCCTCGCCGGTGGCCTCAGTCTCCATCGGATCTGTGGAAGGGGGATTTGAAGACAGGAAGAGGAAGCAAAAGTCAAGCAAACATCCAAAAAGAAGACCAGAAGAAGAAGAATCCAAGGGAAAATTTCCGACAAGGAGGGTTACCTGTGCTGGGCTCTGTGACCATGGGCTCCACCACCAAAGGCTCGCTGGTCCCATCCCTTGCCGGGGACCTCTCGCTTGCCGGAGAGCGCTCTCTTGTCGGAGAATCGCCCCTCGGCGGCGTAGTTGAAGCAGATAGCACCTCTGGAGCGGCTTCTGGTTGCTCCTGATGGGCCTGCTCTGCTCCTACACAAGCAAGTCAACAGTCAAGATGTCAACAAAGAAAGAGCACCCATGCGCGCCCCACAACAGGAAGTGAACAAGTACTTACGCTGGGGGCTGCACTGGGGCCTGCTTCGGGGAGAGGTTGCCGGGTCCGTCAAGGTGGTCTCGGATGCGTCCTCTATTGTCGCTGCAGGATCATCCTCGATGACTACCACGGGGACCTTGGCCCTCTTCGCCGCTCTCTCGGCCAGAGTACTGAAAAGGAACGACGTTCAGAAGGAAGCAGATTAGATACAAGACAAGAAACAACAAGAAACGAAGAAGTATAAATACAACAGGAAGAAAGTCTTACTCCTCCTCCTCTTCTTCCTCCTCGTCGGAGCTGAGCACGGAAAGGTCGAAGTCAGGTACCCTTTCTGCATGACGAGGCGGAGGGGTAGGCTCCCTTGGGTGCTTGGCGGGAGCTGCGGCAGGATCGGGAGCGGCGGCCCGAGAAGACCCCTCTCCAGTTGCCGGCGCGGCATGAGATGCTCCCGTGTCAGCGGTGCTTGGCGCGGTGGAGCGTGCCCCGCGGCGCGGCGGCTGCTGGCCCGTCTGCCGCCCTGCTGTGTCTCCGGTCCTGCGGAGGCGCCTCCTTGGTTGAGGTGGGGGCTGCGCTGAGGCTCCCGTCTACGGCAAGCTACTCGAAGATGGCTGGCCACTTGCGCCCCCGGCAGGCTCGCTCGCCTCGGGCTCGGGCTCCCCCTTGCCAACGACCTCCCCGCCAAGATCCTCTCGGTCGGCAAGGCTTGCCGCCTCAGCTGCCTCTGCCTCCTCCAAAGTAAACCAGAACTCGCCCACGGCGGCGGCTGCCGCCGCCTCTTCAGCCGTGGTGGCGATGTACCGCATCTCGTCGTCGGTGGTGTCGCGGGTGAGGAGCCTCTGCTCGTTGGCATGGACTGCTACCTCCACCAAGCTGTCGAAGAATTGCCGCACGATGTCGTCGGAGGGCTCCCGCCAAGTTGGGATAATCCCGTGCGAGTCGCACTCCGGCATCATTGCGCGGATGCGATCAAGCTGGGAGTTGTTGCACAGTGGGATGACACCCTGCGGCAGCCTGAACCACTCCGGATGGTTGGGTTCGTGCTTGAACAGCTCCTTGAGCATCCCGTCCAACTCCAAAATAGTAAAGTTAAAATTGAGGCCTGGGCGCAGCGTCATGATATCCGCCAGGCCCCCGAACAGCCAGGCGGGCCTCCCCCTCTCCTGCAGAGGGGCGATGCAGCGGCGAAGAAAGTCTGCGCCAACAGCCCCTACGGTGAGCCCGGCAAGCCTGAGCCGCAGGATCCTCGTGGTAGCGATCTTCAGCTTGGCATCGTCCGCCGCCAGGGCGCTCCAGTCGCCGCCGCGCACTACTCGGGTTTGGCGCAAATTGGTGAATGGCTGCGGATCTGCATCAATAATCCAACACCATTCGGCCCTCCACTCGTCTTTGCTGCGGAGCTCCCCCTCCAGATACACCTCCTTCTTGCCGGCCGTCGAGATCCAGGAGACCCTCTCAGACAAGGACTCTCCTTTCTCAACCCGGGGCATGAAATAGCGGTGGAAAAGGGCAACGTTGGGGTGGATTCCGACGAAGTTTTCGCAAAGATGCGCGAAAACCGCCATTGTCAGAACGGCGTTGGGGGTGAAGTCAAGGAGATGGAGCCCGTATGTGTTCATGATGTCATAGAAGAAATCGGAAAAGGGCGGGCAGAGCCCGCAATAGAAGAACAACGGGAAGAAATAGTGGGCATCGCTTGGAAGTAGAAGCTTCGGCGGAGAGCGTCTGCGTGCGCGGATGCGCCCGTGTCTCCGTCGACCAGAAGAGATAGAACTCCTCCCGCAGCGCCTTCGAGGTGAGCTCGGGGGGAAAAATTGCTCGCTCCTTGCGCAGCGCCTCAAGCCGCAGCGCCTCGGCCGACTTCGCACTCTTTCCGGTCTTCGGAGCCATGGCGGAAGCGGTGGAGGAGGGCGGCGGCGACAGGCGGCGGCGACAGGCGGCGGAGCGCTGCTCTCTTTCGGCTTGGGAAGCGGAGGGGAGCGGCGGAGCTTTCTGAGGAAGGAACCGCAAGTGGCGAAGGTGGGGGAACGGCCCCTGTTTCCCCTGCTTATAAAGAAGGGAGGCGAACGTTACGCCTTTCTTGATTAAAGAATTGCCCATGATCTCTCCCACGACGCCGCGTTTGACGCGTGGCGTTACGGGAGGGCGCGGTGGATACGGAGTTAGATTTGGTATGGATCCAGGCCGCGCATGCCCGTGCCCTGTTTTGGGCCTGGCCCAACAGCGCTCGGCACCGTGTGTGGCCCAGTCCCGGGGGCTCCTGTCAGTGTACTAAAGTAGGGGTACCTTAGTATCCTGAACTTGTGCACGGGCAGTCGCAGCACCCAGCGCAAGGCTTGCCGGGCGTCCGCCAAGATCCTCCGTAGCTCATATTGATGCCATTCAAGAACAAAGTGTTTTGACTGAGAAGACAAGACTCCGGCAAGAGGAGCTTGCCGGGAAGGGCAAGGCTCCGGCAAGAGAAGCTTGCCGGGAAGGCCAACCAAGGCATTTCAAGAAACTTGCCGCGATGCGCCGCGCGCCCCGGCAAGACCCGACAAGCGACAAGCTTTCGGGTGAGACAAGACAACAACCGCGGCAAGGCGCTTGCCGCGGCAAAGCCACCTCTCTGCGCCCACGCTCCAGTGCATCCAACGACGTGTCGGCCCAAGATCACTCCTGGCGCACGTGGCGGGCGGCTGTGCAGCTAAGCAGTGCGAGGTGGCAAGTGGAGATGACGAGAAGGCCATCGTGGCAGGCAGTGGCGCCCCAAACGGTCGTTTTCTGCACTGTTTGGGCGGCCGAACGGGCATTAAATGCCCTTGTCCCCTGCCGTCAGTGTTAGGTAGGGTGCACTGTAGATAGCAGTTGTACCAACCCCTCTTTTTACATTTGTACCCCAGTCTGCGTTGCCACATGTCGGTGACCCCTTTAGCCTATAAAAGGAGGCCCATGCGCAACGTAGAAGGGGTTCGACTCATTCGAAACTGCAGAACGCTCACGCTCTCGAGCAAGAACACAATATAACCACAAAGCAGCAGTAGGAGTTTTATCTCTCCGGAGAGCTCCGAAGCTGGGTAAAAATCCCTCGCATGCTTCGCCTCGATCTGCTCTTCGTGCGCCCTCCGCTCCCTGCCGGACCGAGAAGGGGCCCTGCCCCATAGGTGTTCGTTCCCCACGACAAAATGCCACCAATTTGGATTGATTCTCATAGCCACCAAAACCTGCTCACCAACCCCAAAGAGTACATGCATGACGGTAGGATTTTGTGGTTCATCCTGTTGGAAATATGCCCTAGAGGTAATAATAAAAGTATTATTATATTTCATTGTTCATGATAATTGTCTTTTATTCATGCTATAACTGTATTATCCAGAAATCGTAATACACGTGTGAATACATAGACCACAATATGTCCCTAGTGAGCCTCTAGTTGACTAGCTCGTTGTGATCAATAGATAGTCATGGTTTCCTGACTATGGACATTGGATGTCGTTGATAAAGGGATCACATCGTTAGGAGAATGATGTGATGGACAAGACCCAATCCTAAGCATAGCACAAAGATCGTGTAGTTCGTTTGCTAGAGCTTTGCCAATGTCAAGTATCTCTTCCTTAGACCATGAGATCGTGTAACTCCCGGATACCGTAAGAGTGCTTTGGGTGTACCAAACGTCACAACGTAACTGGGTGACTATAAAGGTGCACTACAGGTATCTCCGAAAGTGTCTGTTGGGTTGACACGGATCGAGACTGGGATTTGTCACTCCGTATGACGGAGAGGTATCTCTGGGCCCACTCGGTAATGCATCATCATAATGAGCTCAAGGTGACCAAAGGTGTTGGCCACGGGATTATGCATTACGGTACGAGTAAAGTGACTTGCCGGTAACGAGACTGAACAAGGTATTGGGATACCGACGATCGAATCTCGGGCAAGTAACGTACCGATTGACAAAGGGAATTGTATACAGGGTTTGATCGAATCCTCGACATCGTGGTTCATCTGATGACAACATCGAGGAGCATGTGGGAGCCAACATGGGTATCCAGATCCCGTTGTTGGTTATTGACCTGAGAGCATCTCAGTCATGTCTGCATGTCTGCCAAACCCGTAGGGTCTACACACTTAAGGTTCGGTGACGCTAGGGTTATTAGGAAGACTAGTATGTGACTACCGAATGTTTTTCGGAGTCCCGGATGAGATCCCGGACGTCACGAGGAGTCCCGGAATGGTCCGGAGGTGAAGTTTTATATATGGGAAGTTGTTAAACGGACACCGGAATGTTTCGGGGGCATACCGGTATTGTACCGGGGCCACCGGAAGGGTTCCGGGGGTCCACCCCTCCCGGGGGGGGGGGGGGGGGGCACATGGGCTGTGTGGAAGAGGGAGCCAGCCTCTAGTGGGCTGGGCGCGCCTCCCCACCTAGGCCCATGCGGCTAGGGTAAGGGAGGGGGAAACCCTTAAGGGGGCGCCCCCCTTGCTTGGGGGGCAAGCCACCCCTCTTCCCCTCTCCCTTTGGCCGCCGCCCCCCTCTAGGGTTTCCCCTAGAGGGCCGGCCCCTCTTGCCCCTCTCCTCCTATATATAGAGGGGTGAGGGGAGGGCTGCAACACACAACTCCAAGGCGCAGCCCCTCCCCTCCCCAACACCTCTCCTCCTCCGTTACGCGCTTGCGAAGCCCTGCCGGAGTACTGTTGCACCAACACCACCACGCTGTCGTGCTGCCGTTGGAGCGATCTTCCTCAACCTCTCCTCCCCCCTTGCTGGATCAAGAAGGAGGAGACGTCTCCCGTCCCGTAAGTGTGTTGAACGTGGAGGTGCTGTCCGTTCAGCACTTGGACATCAGTGATCAGAATCACGTCTAGTACGACTCCATCATCACCTTGCAAGCTTCCGCACGCGATCTACAAGTGGTATGTAGATGCAATCACTCTCCCATGACTCGTTGCTTAGATGAACTCATAGATGGATCTTGGTGAAACCGTAGGAAAAATTTTAATTTTCTGCAACGTTCCCCAATAGTGGTATCAGAGCCAGGTTTATGCGTAGTTCTATTTGCATGAGTAGAACATAATTTTGTTGTGGGCGTGGATCTTGTCAACTTGCTTGCCTCTACTAGTCTTTTCTTGCTTCAGCGGTATTGTGGGATGAAGCGGCCCGGACCAACCTTACACGTACGCTTACGTGAGACCGGTTCCACCGATTAACATGCACTAGTTGCATAAGGTGGCTGGCGGGAGTCTGTCTCTCCCACTTTAGTTGGAGAGGATTCGATGAAAAGGGCCCTTATGAAGGGTAAATAGAAGTGGACAAAATCGCGTTGTGGTTATTCATAGGTAAGAAAACGTTCTTGCTAGAACCCAATTGCAGCCACGTAAAAGATGCAACAACAATTAGAGGACGTCTAACTTGTTTTTGCAGCAATTGATCATGTGATGTGTTATGGCCAGAAGTTGTGATGAATGATGAATTGTGATGTATGAGATGAGTAATAGGATTCACGACTTGCATGTCGATGAGTATGACAACCGGTAGGAGCCATAGGAGTTGTCTTTAATTTTTGTATGACCTGCGTGTCATTGAAGAACGCCATGTAAACTACTTTATTTTATTGCTAAACGTGTTAGCCATAGAAGTAGAAGTAGTCGTTGGCGTGACAACTTCATGAAGACACGATGATGGAGATCATGATGATGGAGATCATGGTGTCAAGCCGGTGACAAGATGATCAGGGAGCCCCGAAGATGGAGATCAATGGAGCTATATGATATTGGCCATATCATGTCACAACTATATAATTGCATGTGATGTTTATTATGTTTATGCATCTTGTTTACTTTGGACGACGGTAGTAAATAAGATGATCCCTTACAAAATATCAAGAAGTGTTCTCCCCTAACTGTGCACCGTTGCTACAGTTCGTCGCTTGTAAGCACCACGTGATGATCGGGTGTGATGGATTCTTACGTTCACATACAACGGGTGTAAGACAGTTTTACACAGCAAAAACACTTAGGGTTAACTTGACGAGCCTAGCATGTGCAGACATGGCCTCGGAACACGGAGACCGAAAGGTCGAACACGAGTCGTATGGAAGATACGATCAACATGAAGATGTTCACCGACGATGACTAGTCCGTCTCACGTGATGATCGGACACGGGCTAGTCGACTCGGATCGTGTAACACTTAGATGACTAGAGGGATGTCTAATCTGAGTGGGAGTTCATAATTTGATTAGAACTTAATTATCATGAACTTAGTCTAAATTCATTGCAAATATGTCTTGTAGATCAAATGGCCAACGCTCATGTCAACATGAACTTCAACGCATTCCTAGAGAAAACCAAGCTGAAAGATGATGGCAGCAACTATAGGGACTGGGTCCGGAACCTGAGGATCATCCTCATAGATGCCAGGAAACAATATGTCCTAGAAGGACCGCTAGGTGACGCTCCCGTCCCAGAGAACCAAGACATTATGAATGCTTGGCAAACTCGTGCTGATGATTACTCCCTCGTTCAGTGCGGCATGCTTTACAGCTTAGAACCGGGGCTCCAAAAGCGTTTTGAGCATCACGGAGCATATGAGATGTTCGAAGAGCTGAAACTAGTTTTCCAAGCTTATGCCCGGGTCGAGAGATATGATGTCTCCGACAAGTTCTATAGTTGTAAGATGGAGGAAAACAGTTCTGTCAGTGAGCACATCCTAAAGATGTCTGGGTTGCACAACCGTATGACCCAGCTGAACATTAACCTCCCAGATGAGGCGGTCATTGACAGAATCCTCCAGTCGCTCCCACCAAGCTGCAAGAGCTTTGTGATGAACTACAACATGCAGGGGATGGAAAAGACCATTCCTGAAGTGTTCTCGATGCTGAAGTCAGCAGAGGCTGAAATCAAGAAAGAACATCAAGTGTTGATGGTCAATAAGACCACTAAGTTCAAGAAGGGCAAGTGCAAGAAGAACATCAAGAAGGACGGCAAGGATGTTGCCACGCCCAGTAAGCCAGTTACCTGGAAGAAGTCAAAGAATGGACCCAATCCTGAGACTGAGTGTTTTTGTTGCAAGGGGAAGGGTCACTGGAAGCGGAACTGCCCCAAATACTTAGCGGATAAGAAGGCTGGCAACACCAAAGGTATATTTGATATACATGTAATTGATGTGTACCTTACCAGTACTCGTAGTAACTCCTGGGTATTTGATACCGGTGTCGTTGCTCATATTTGTAACTCACAGCAGGAGCTGCGGAATAAACGGAGACTAGCGAAGGACGAGGTGACGATGCGCGTCGGGAATGGTTCCAGAGTCGATGTGATCGCCGTCGGCACGCTGCCTCTACATTTACCTACGGGATTAGTTTTGAACCTTAATAATTGTTATTTAGTGCCAAGTTTGAGCATGAACATTGTATCTGGATCTCGTTTAATACGAGATGGCTACTCATTTAAGTCTGAGAATAATGGTTGTTCGATTTATATGAGAGATATGTTTTATGGTCATGCTCTGATGGTCAATGGTTTATTATTGATGAATCTCGAGCGTAATACTACACATGTTCATAGTGTGGATGCCAAAAGATGTAAAGTTGATAACGATAGTCCCACATACTTGTGGCACTGCCGCCTTGGTCACATTGGTGTCAAGCGCATGAAGAAGCTCCATGCTGATGGACTTTTAGAGTCTCTTGATTATGAATCGTTTGACACATGCGAACCATGCCTCATGGGCAAAATGACCAAGACTCCATTCTCCGGAACAATGGAGCGAGCAACCAACTTGTTGGAGATCATACATACCGATGTATGCGGTCCAATGAGCGTTGAGGCTCGCGTAGGATATCGTTATGTTCTCACTCTCACTGATGACTTGAGTAGATATGAGTATGTTTACTTAATTAAACACAAGTCTGAAACCTTTGAAAAGTTCAAGGAATTTCAGAATGAGGTGGAGAATCAACATGACCGAAAGATAAAATTCCTACGATCAGAACGTGGAGGAGAATACTTAAGTCACGAATTTGGTACACACTTAAGGAAATGTGGAATCGTTTCACAACTCACGCCGCCTGGAACACCTCAGCGTAACGGTGTGTCCGAACGTCGTAATCGCACTCTATTAGATATGGTGCGGTCTATGATGTCTCTTACCGATTTACCGCTATAATTTTGGGGATACGCTCTAGAGACAGCTACATTCACTTTAAATAGGGCACTGTCTAAATCCGTTGAGACGACACCGTATGAATTATGGTTTGGGAAGAAACCTAAGCTATCGTTTCTAAAAGTTTGGGGATGCGATGCTTATGTCAAGAAACTTCAACCTGAAAAGCTCGAACCCAAGTCGGAAAAATGCGTCTTCATAGGATACCCTAAGGAAACTGTCCAGTATACCTTCTACTTAAGATCCAAGGGCAAGATCTTTGTTGCCAAGAATGGATGCTTTCTGGAAAAAGAGTTTCTCTCGAAAGAAGTAAGTGGGAGGAAAGTAGAACTCGATGAAGTACTACCTCTCGAACGGGAAAGTGGTGCAGCGCAGGAAAATGTTCCTGTAATACCCACACCAACTGAAGAGGAAAACAATGATGATGATCAAGGTACTTTAGATCAAGTTGCTACTGAACTTCGTAGGTCCACAAGGACACGTTCCGCACCAGAGTGGTACGGCAACCCTATCCTGGAAATCATGTTGTTAGACAACGGTGAACCTTCGAACTATTAAGAAGCGATGGCGGGCCCAGATTCCAACAAATGGCTTGAAGCCATGAAATCCGAGATAGAATCCATATATGAAAACAAGGTATGGACTTTGACAGACATGCCCGATGATCGGCGAGCGATAGAAAACAAATGGATCTTTAAGAAGAAGACGGACGCGGATGGTAATGTTACCATCTATAAACCTCGGCTTGTCGCTAAGGGTTATAGACAAGTTCAAGGGATTGACTACGACGAGACATTCTCTCCCGTAGCGAAGCTGAAGTCCGTCCGAATCATGTTAGCAGTTGCCGCATACTATGATTATGAGATATGGCAGATGGACGTCAAAACAGCATTCCTTAACGGACATCTTAAAGAAGAGTTGTATATGATGCAGCCGGAAGGTTTTGTCGATCCTAAGAACGCTAACAAAGTATGCAAGCTCCAGCGATCCATTTATGGACTGGTGCAAGCATCTCGGAGTTGGAATATTCGTTTTGATGAGATGATCAAAGCGTTTGGGTTTATGCAGACTTATGGAGAAGCCTGTGTTTACAAGGAAGCGAGTGGGAGCTCTGTAGCATTTCTCATATTATATGTAGATGACATACTATTGATGGGAAATAATATAGATCTTCTAGACATCATTAAGGCCTACTTGAACAAATGTTTTTCAATGAAGGACCTTGGAGAAGCTGCTTATATATTAGGCATCAAGATCTATAGAGATAGATCGAGACGCCTCATAGGTCTTTCACAAAGCACATACCTTGATAAGATTTTGAAAAGGTTCAAAATGGATCAGTCCAAGAAAGGGTTCTTGCCTATGTTACAAGGTGTGAGATTGAGCACGGCTCAGTCACCGACCACGGCAAAAGATAAAGAAGAGATGAGTGTCATCCCCTATGCTTCAGCCATAGGATCTATTATGTATGCCATGCTGTGTACCAGACCTAATGTAAACCTTGCCGTAAGTTTGGTAGCAAGATACCAAAGTAATCCCGGTAAGGAACACTGGACAGCGGTCAAGAATATCCTGAAGTACCTGAAAAGGACAAAGGACAAGTTTCTCGTTTATGGAGGAGACGAAGAGCTCGTCGTAAAGGGTTACGTCGACGCTAGCTTCGACTCAGATCCGGATGACTCTAAGTCACAAACCGGATACGTGTATATGTTGAATGGTGGAGCAGTAAGCTGGTGCAGCTGCAAGCAGAGCGTCGTGGCGGGATCTACGTGTGAAGCGGAGTACATGGCGGCCTCGGAGGCAGCGCATGAAGCGATTTGGGTGAAGGAGTTCATCACCGACCTAGGAGTCATACCCAATGCATCGGGGCCAATCAAACTCTTCTGTGACAACACTTGAGCTATTGCCCTTGCCAAGGAGCCCAGGTTTCACAAGAAGACCAGGCACATCAAGCGTCGTTTCAACTGCATCCGTGAAAATGTTCAAGATGGAGACATAGAGATTTGCAAAGTACACACGGATCTGAATGTTGCAGATCCATTGACTAAACCTCTCTCGCGAGCAAAACATGATCAACACCAGAACTCTATGGGTGTTCGATTCATCACAATATAACTAGATTGGTGACTCTAGTGCAAGTGGGAGACTGTTGGAAATATGCCCTAGAGGCAATAATAAAAGTATTATTATATTTCATTGTTCATGATAATTGTCTTTTATTCATGCTATAACTGTATTATCCGGAAATCGTAATACAAGTGTGAATACATAGACCACAATATGTTCCTAGTGAGCCTCTAGTTGACTAGCTCGTTGTGATCAATAGATAGTCATGGTTTCCTGACTATGGACATTGGATGTCGTTGATAACGGGATCACATCATTAGGAGAATGATGTGATGGACAAGACCCAATCCTAAGCATAGCACAAAGATCGTGTAGTTCGTTTGCTAGACCTTTGCCAATGTCAAGTATCTCTTCCTTAGACCATGAGATCGTGTAACTCCCGGATACCGTAAGAGTGCTTTGGGTGTACCAAACGTCACAACGTAACTGGGTGACTATAAAGGTGCACTACAGGTATCTCCGAAAGTGTCTTTTGGGTTGACACGGATCGAGACTGGGATTTGTCACTCCGTATGACGGAGAGGTATCTCTGGGCCCACTCGGTAATGCATCATCATAATGAGCTCAAGGTGACCAAAGGTGTTGGCCACGGGATCATGCATTACGGTACGAGTAAAGTGACTTGCCGGTAACGAGACTGAACAAGGTATTGGGATACCGACGATCGAGTCTCGGGCAAGTAACGTACCAATTGACAAAGGGAATTGTATACAGGGTTTGATCGAATCCTCGACATCGTGGTTCATCCGATGACAACATCGAGGAGCATGTGGGAGCCAACATGGGTATCCAGATCCCGCTGTTGGTTATTGATCTGAGAGCATCTCGGTCATGTCTGCATGTCTCCCGAACCCGTAGGGTCTACACACTTAAGGTTCGGTGACGCTAGGGTTATTAGGAAGACTAGTATGTGACTACCGAATGTTGTTCGGAGTCCTGGATGAGATCCCGGACGTCACGAGGAGTTTCGAAATGGTCCGGAGGTGAAGTTTTATATATGGGAAGTTGTTAAACGGACACCGGAAAGTTTCGGGGGCATACCGGTATTGTACCGGGGCCACCGGAAGGGTTCCGGGGGTCCACCGGGAGGGGCCACCCCTCCCGGGGGGGCCACATGGGCTGTGTGGAAGAGGGAGCCAGCCCCTAGTGGGCTGGGCGCGCCTCCCCACCTAGGCCCATGCGGCTAGGGCAAGGGAGGGGGAAACCCTAAAGGGGGCGCCCCCCTAGCTTGGGGGGCAAGCCACCCCTCTTCCCCGCTCCCTTTGCCCCCCCCCCCCCTCTAGGGTTTCCCCTAGAGGGCCGGCGCCTCTTGCCCCTCTCCTCCTATATATAGAGGGGTGAGGGGAGGGCTGCAACACACAACTCCAAGGCGCAGCCCCTCCCCTCCCCAACACCTCTCCTCCTCCGTTACGTGCTTGCGAAGCCCTGCCGGAGTACTGCTGCACCAACACCACCACGCCGTCGTGCTGCCGTTGGAGCGATCTTCCTCAACCTCTCCTCCCCCCTTGCTGGATCAAGAAGGAGGAGACGTCTCCCGTCCCGTACGTGTGTTGAACGCGGAGGTGCTGTCCGTTCAGCACTTGGACATCGGTGATCCGAATCACGTCGAGTACGACTCCATCATCACCTTGCAAGCTTCCGCACGCGATCTACAAGTGGTATGTAGATGCAATCACTCTCCCATGACTCGTTGCTTAGATGAACTCATAGATGGATCTTGGTGAAACCGTAGGAAAATTTTTAATTTTCTGCAATGTTCCCCAACACATCCATATCCAAGCCACTGAGGAATAATAAAACTAGATAACGGTACAGTTTTGTTGTTGATGTCAATGGAAGACATTATTATTAAGTGGTATTGCATCTGAAGAGTGTAAAGACATTATAAATGGACATACATACCGTGTGGCTAGCGCAAGATTCACTTGAATGCTCTTCATGTAACTCCAGAGTGAAGACACCTTTGATGTTTAGTACATGACAGGTCTCATGGGGCAACTTGCCCTTGATCTTATTGGCCAGAGTCTGATAGGTGAGTGCAAGCAGCCCTTGGATTTCAAGTTTGTGGGAAGCCTGTTAATAGCAAGCAACTGCTTAAAGAGATGAAGAAGAAAAAATATGGTGCTGATAGATAGAGGAAACAATAACTGTGTGAAACACTGCTTATATACGGATATTAGGCCAGTAGAAAATACATTCGAGAATACATTCGCAAACTCTTTGTGAGTCATAAGCGAACTAGGGTTATTAGACTAGGCCAGACAATCATCATAAACTAGAGTAGATAATTGGATTTTGTGTGCCAGAAGAGTTAAATTGCTGGAGCTCACCAGGATGAGATCGTATAGTGTCTCGAGATCTAGGTCGCCGACGAACTTGGCATCCCAGGCACGGAGGTCGTGGCCATCGGAGTAGGCGTGCTTCTTGCAGTAGTGCAAGGCCTTGGCGAGTGTTTTGCCTTCGACATTGACGTCGATGGGCTGGCCGCGGTAGCAGATGGTGTCGCAATGGATTTCCCCGGATTGGGTCGCCTCCAGCTCCGACACAACGAAACTCATGCCGTCCGGGGTCTGCAGTAGGAACGTCTTCTCGGCCACCGCTGCCATCTTTTCTTCTCATCTCCCACCTGTGCCGCCGCCGCTGCCGTCGTCTTCTCACATGATTTTCTGGATAACAGATAAAGGGAAAGAAGCGAGCGAACGATCGATTTGCAGTGGAGCAATAAATAAATATATGATGAGGCGGAGGAGTTACAAGTCTTCCCGGACAAGAAGGCCTCCAACTCCAAGACCAACTCACCCACAAGGATGAGTTTTACCCTTTTACCTCCGCTCAGCAAAGGACTCCTTTGGAATTTCTACCCTAAACTCCTATATGTCAGCGATTGGCACACACTCTGGGCCTGACCCATTGATGGAGGCTTTCTCCCTGCTTTATAAATAAAGCCATAAAGAAACAAAGTACACGGCCGAATGATTCAAGTGTTAGAAATATGAGCAATTTACTGAATGATTTTATTAACAGAAATACTAGATAAAGCATGACTAATATAGCAGAGATAAAATAAGTCATGCAATCTGATAGAGAGAAGGTAAATAGCATTTGCATATATGAACTAGAGCCTAACATATGTAGGGCAAACACTAGAACAGGGAACTATGAAAGGACCTCTAACAGGAAAAACAAGAACACGTACGGGATAGCAGTAGGAGCAGAAGCACTAGACTTGGGATCGACATCCTCGGTAGCCATGTCGTCGAAGAGGTTGTCGACGTCGGGGAGGAGGTCGTTGTCGGTGTCAAAACCGGCGGATCTTGGGTAGGGGGTCCCGAACTGTGCGTCTAGGCGGATGGTAACAGGAGACATGGGACACGATGTTTTTACCCAGGTTCGGGCCCTCTCGATGGGGGTAAAACCCTACTCCTGCTTGATTAATATTGATGATATGGGTAGTACAAGAGCAGATCTACCACGTGATCAAGGAGGCTAAACCCTAGAAGCTAGCCTATGGTATGATTGTTGTAATGGTTGTTCGTCCTACGGACTAAAACCCTCCGGTTTATATAGACACCGGAGAGGGCTAGGGTTACACAGAGTCGGTTACAATGGTAGGACATCTACATATCCGTATTGCCAATCTTGCCTTCCACGCCAAGGAAAGTCCCATTCGGACACGAGACGAAGTCTTCAATCTTGTATCTTCATAGTCTTGGAGTCCGGCCGATGATGATAGTCCGGCTATCCGGACACCCCCTAGTCCAGGACTCCCTCAGTAGCCCCTGAACCAGGCTTCAATGACGATGAGTCCGGCGGGTTCCTCCTCTGAATTAATTCATAGAAGATTGTGAACACGAGGATAGTGTCCAGCTCTGCAAAATAAATTCCACACACCACCGTAGAGAGAATAATATGTACACAAGTTCAATCTGCTGACGTATTTTGGGGCGTGACGTCACACCACTGCCAAGCCTTTATGTCAGGACCCCGACTCAATGCCACATCGATCTAGCATGTAACACCTCATATCACTTTGTGGCCTCACGCACGGTATCCCCAAGGGTGTCGCCTTACCTTTGCCCGGGACCATTTGCGCCTTTTCGCACATGTATATGATAGTGTCACTAGCATCCATATGATAAGGAGCCCGGGCTGACATGGCTAGTCGTAAACCCAAAGTGGCACAAACTTACAGGGACAGGCATCCATGACCCAGCATCGAACGTGTCGGTCATCAGCGAGTGAATCCAGGCTGTAGCACTGAGCTAGCAGGACTCCGGTGAACCGGGCTGTAGCGGGCTAACAGGACTCCGGTATTCATCGCGTGACATTTCCTCGAAGGGACAGACACAGGAACGAAGAAGGACACATGCCGGCCAGCCTAAGTGTTCCGGAGCAGTAGCAAGCTACCATGGCTCAGTGGAAGCACTAGGAGACATTTCCCGGTAAGAGAGGCTACTAAGGATAAACAACTAGATAGTCAGATCCCAAACATACCAAGCATTTCAATAACATACACACAATATGCTCGATATGTGCAAATACAACATGACTCTACAACTCAAGTATTTTATTCAATAGGCTCCGAGGAGCGAGATATTACAAACATGGGTCTCATTACCCAACATTCAAAGCATACAAGTCAAAGCACACGCGGAAGCTTAACATGTCTGAGTACAGACATCTACAAATGAAAAAGGCTGAGAAGCCTGACTAACTACCAGATCCTGCCGAGGGCACAAGATCGTAGCTGAGGTAACAAGCTAAACGTTGAAGTCCAAGCGGAACTACTAGCGAGACTGAAATCTCTCTGCAAAAACATAAAATAGGTGAGTACAAATGTACCCAGCAAGACTTACATCAGAACTATCTACATATGCATCATTATCAACAAAGGGGATGGTGGAGTTTGACTGCAGCAAGCCAGCTTTGACTCGGTGGCTATCCTGAACTACGACTGCAAGTAACTCTTTTGAGGTGGCGCACACGAGTCCACAGATTCACCATATCAATACACCACTATGGATCCGCTCCCGTCTCCCTACGAGAACGCCATCCATAGCACTCACGTTTATCTTGCGTATTTTAGAGTATCCACTTTCACTTGTATATGAACTATGCAAGGGGTCCAAGTTTCCATATCCGAGGAATCCGGCTATTCGAATAGATAATGATAACCCTGCACGGGAGTACTTCTTCACACACGCTCTCGCCACTTATCGCCCTGTACACGTCATGTACCTCGGCAACCTTCAAGCGGAAACCGGGCGAGGGAGTCGGCCACGACCTGACTAACCACACAAGTCTCTTGTCCAGGTTTATCGCCTATTCGGGTTCCATCCGCAAGGAGATCCGGCCGGGGTGTCGCTCATGGCCCCAAACGATGTGTGCAAGGTTCCCAAGTCCACCATCCGGGTGCCACTTGGTACACCGGGCCACTGTGCCTAGTCTGTCCCAAGCCCACCTGTACCGGGTGCCACTTGGTAGACTACTAACACTACCTACAAATACCAGAAACTAGTTGCAACTCCTGGACAGAGATCAGGTTGATTAATAAGTCGAGAGGGGCACTTAAGCATTCCAATGCGTGGTAGTAGCTGTTCATGGATCACAAACACAGAACTCAGTTCCTAAAGACGGCTTCAATGAGACAACCCACCATGTACTCCTACATGGCCTCTCACCGCTACCTTTACCAAATCGTGTTCACACACTTAGCTCTCAACAATAGGACATGTTCACCACATTCCAATTCATCCCCGATGAATCAGACCTGACTCAACTCTAAGCAGTAGCAGGCATGACAAACAAGCATGAATGAGTAGGCACATCAGGGCTCAAACAACTCCTACTCATGCTAGTGGGTTTCATCTATTTACTGTGGCAATGACAGGTCATGCAGAGGATAAAGGGGTTCAACTACCGCAACAAGTAACAGTTGTATCATTGTTGTCCTAATGCAGTAAAATAGAGTGGGATTGTATCGGAATGAACAAGGGGGTTTTGCTTGCCTTGCACTTCTGAAGATAGTAATAGTTCTTCATCGGTGTCATCAATCTCATCATCGGTATCACGTCTATCGAGAGGGGACAAACACCGACAAACAAGGAAGAAACACAATCAATGCAATGCACAATATGATGCATGATCATGACATGGCAATATGCTGTGATTTGAGTTAATGCAGCTAGCAACAAGGTTAAATGAAGTTGGTTTGAACCCTAAGTTCAAATCCAAACTCCATATGTGAAATTCAAATGCCATTTATATCATTTGCCCTAAACAGCAGTCATAGGTTGTTCTAACATGCATGAAAACAGTACAGATGGATAGATTGGATTTTTCTGATCATTTTTCATATATAATTTATTTCATTTGGAGTTACGGTTGAATTTCTATGATTTCTAGAAGTTAGCACTATTTTCTGGAATTTCCTGAATTATTTTAAATCCAGAAAATGGTTAACTGCGTCAGCATGACGTCGGTGTGACGTCATCAAGTCAACTGGGGCTGGTCCGGGTCAAACCTGACCAGTGGGGTCCACTGGTCGGTGACACAGTGCTGGTTTGTGTGGCTGACGGGTGGGACCAGGTCAACGGCCACGTTAGTGGGTCAATGCTGATGCGTGGGTCCACAGATTTTATTAATTAATCTAACTATTTTGGTTAGCCGGTAACCTAATTAAGTGGGTCCCACTGTCAGTGGCTCTAGGGGTTAATTAGTTGGATCATTAACACTAATTAAGCGTGCCACGTCGGCAGTCGCCGGATTATCGCCGGCGGCGACCATTCTGCACGGCGGCGCGGCTCGGATTTGAGCTAGGGGCGATGGTTTGGCGCGCGGTTTGGCTCATTGGAACGTCCACGACGCGGCGCGTCCAGCGGTGGCTGTGGCCGCGGCTGGGGTGGCCGGTAGCGGCAACTACGGCAAGCGAGGCGGCGGCCGGAGCTTGGGCATCGCCTAAGACGATGCTATGGTGCAGCTACGGACGAACCGATGGGAGCTTTCGGCTCCTGGGAACATCTCGAGCCCGAGGGTGTGCTCAGACGCGAGCTAAGACATCTGTGGCCACGGCGGTGCCATGGCCGGCGGCGAGGAGCGCTCGGCAAGGTGGTTAGGGCGGTTAGGGGAGGCAATCGAGCATGGGGTTAGGGGGAAAAGGATCGTGGCCTCACAGCGGTTGCAGGGGCCATAGAAGCGGGCTCGGGGAAGCTCGGATGGCGGCACATCGACGGTGGAGATCCGCGGTACTCAGCGAGGAAGACGAAGATGATGGCGTCGTTTCAGGCGTCCCGTGCGCGTGCTTCATCTTGGTGCTTCACGGCGTCGAGGCAGACCCGTTGGACAGAGCAGAGAGGCGAGGGGAGCACGGTGGCTGCGGTGGTTCTCGTCGGCGGTCACGGGTGCGTACGGTCGGTCACGGGAGAGAGAGTCAGAGGAGGGGGAAGAGAGAGCTGCGAGGGGAACAGGGGGAGAAGGTCTCGGGCGTCTCCGTGGCGCATCCAGAAGAGCCGGGGCGTCGCGGCAAGCAGGAGGTGGCCGGGCGCGTGCTCGCGCGCGTCGGCCACGCGCGCTGTCCTCCTGGCGAGAGGAGAGGGACGACTGGCGTGGCCAGTCAGCTGGGCCGAACTGCTGGGCCAGCTGGTAAGTGGCCCAGGTAAGCCTCTCTCCCCTTTTTCTTTATTTTGTTTCCTTTTCTATTTCTGTAGTTTTGTTTCTGATTTAGTTTATAGCCCAAATCACTTTAATAAATCCTGAAAATAATTGTGGGCATTAAATGAATTATTACAGAGGCCCTTAACTATTTTCAGAATTGTTGGAGCATTTAAAAATATTAATAGTATTTAAATGCCCCAATTCAAATACAATATGGATTATCCAAAAATCCATAATGGCCCAAAAATATTGGCATCATTTTTGGTAGAGGTTTTTCACCTTTGTCAAAAATCATGAACATTTTTGAAAGCCACTTGGACTTACTGAAATTATATTAGGTGAACCTAGTGAATTTCCTTAATGCTAGGGTTTGAGCAATCCCCATTTCAAAATTAAGCAAAATTTAAATATGATGCACACATGAAGCTAGCCTAGTGTAATACCAGAAGCTAGGGATGTGACAACTCGCCCCCACTAAACAAGAATCTCATCCCGAGATTCAAGCGTAGGGTAGGATGAAGGGGGAACGAAAATTAACATAATCTTCACGATCCAGGTAAGAATGTTGAATCGATCAGCATCTTTGGCTCAACGTCTTCCTCTGAGAACGCCAACTAACATGACAAGAAGGGGAAAGGAAAACTCTAGAAGAATCGATCTTCTCGAAGACCGAACAACTCAGGATCAACTCATGGGATGAGACATTGACACATCTCTCGAGCTGAGACACGAAGCATACATCTGAGGAAATGGAGAGAAACAGATGACGAGGGTTCACTAGGTAGACAACAATTCCACGCTTAAAAGGGTGGTGACCGGTTGTCAACGTAGTGAGGAGTTGAGTTGCCATGATACCATAACGAGACATCTTAGAGGAGGTGACTCGTAGAATCATCCCTTAAGTGGCAAAAAGAATTACCTATGATTCATAGATCATTGAAACTCTTTATACCAGCTTAAGGCAAGTTACAATCAATCATTTGGAGAAGTTCGAAAGAATGGCATACTCAGACTAGAATGGATGATGTGGACTACCTTGTTGAAGACAATGTAAGGAATGATTTTGCTTGTGTGTGCTCTCAAGAACTTGAGCATTTCCCTATTCATCAAGGTTTTACCAACATCTGTGTCAAGGGTGCGGACAACACAACATACTACCATGATAAATAGCGATGGACAATGCAGATGCAAAGGAAGATAACACTTTCTCAGATTTCACCTTAGCAAGGCCAAGGAAACAAAATCTGGATGATCGACCGAGAGACATTTAGCACTCCGCTTCTAATGTTCTCCTTGATGTACCAGCTTAACCCAATACCAGTCGGTATCTGAAACATCAAGTAAAGGTCTGACTTCGGGAGAACAAAGGATCCATAAGGAACAACTTCTAAAATAAGTCGCACGACATCCTTATGGAGAGGATGGTCAACTTGCTCAGTAAGATGCTACAATAATAGATCTTCGGCTAGGTGTGTCGGCCAACATCAACCTTGTCGGGACCTACATCATAGATCTTAGAATAGTTCCAACCATCATATCTGCCTGAGATTCAGATCCGGTTGGTGTCAGATTATTCCAGACTCGTCAAGTCTAGAAAGAAAAATTAAAGTTTGCAACACAAATCGACGAGATGAAGTTGCGAGATTCTCGGGAAAGGAACTACGATAGCAAGCTCCAAAACATGAGCTGGTTCTGCTACATACATGTGAACACGCTGTCCCAGACAAGCATGGCCACATAGTAGTCTTATAATAAAATGCTACCGAGTTCAGGTGGGGAACCATCATCGAGGATATCAAAGTCCTTACATAAGGCATGCTCTTAAGAAGGAACTTCTTCTCCTTGAACAAACCAATCAGTGGCTTGGTGTGCTAGGGAAACGTATGGGCTGGAGGTAATTAATCTACCAAACCATAGAATACTTCGCACGTATGCATGACTGATTTGGGATGATTCCAGGGGAAACAAAACAAACCTTTCTCAAATTCATGGCGGCAACTTACACCTAATGCACGTGAACTTGGAGAAAGTCACTTCCTTCACCAAACATATACCTCATGAGCGAAACACGAAGGCAATGTTTACGAAGTTCCCAACACTAGCTCAATGTTCAACATGAATTATGGAGGAGACAAAATGCTGCTGATGGGCTCAACAGCAACTCATCGGAATTTCCATATCACTGGACTTCCACCATTATGTGAACAATGTGATAGTATTGGTCAGACCAAAAGATGTAATGGTGTCTGCTCGAGGAATCAACCACGAGTAAGACAACATTATAAATATCGTTGGTTCTGATATGACTTGACGATAGCCCATACTCAAGTCAAGGTTTTGACAAGACAATAGATCCAACAACTGATCACGAGGACCAATTGGTGAAGATATCATCTTTCTTCAACACACACACAAGATATCCCTTAACACGAACTAAGTCAGGCATCTTCTATCTCCCAACTCTCCAAGTTGTTGTTCAGCTTACCCAACTAGCTCAGGGATACTCGATACAGATCCTTGGAGAAGGGGTGGTTACAAGAAACCATCTTGATCACGAACTCAACATAGCGGTCAGGTGACAACCTGGTAATACTTCCGAGAACATATATGGAAAATCACGAACCACCGGTATGTTACTAAGCTCGAGAGCAATCTTGCTTTTCAGGGCAAGACGATATGATCAAATAAGCAAGGGACTGAATAATCCTAACTCATTGATCGAGGAGTGCACCAGAATAAGGACTAGGTAGCACGATCAATCCTAGGATGATGATTCATTAATCAGCACACTAAGAATGAAGTTGTTGTCCATTTAACTACCAAGCAACGGATTTGCTAGCAGTATTGATTTCACACACCACGATTCACTTGTCGGCATTCTGGTTACAATAACACGGAAACCGAGGAATGAACAATGATGGCAAGAAGTATCACTGTATCAAGAGTTCATAGGATGGTGTGCAATTCCCATGACATTCTTGATATAAAGATGGTAATACTTCATGGTAGAACAGAGCAAAAGCTAGATTAGCAATTTGATCTGCGGAGTATGACTGCTTTGACCCAATCCTGGAAATGGACAAGGTACTGGAGTTTGTTTCTCCTAGTCATTCCGGAATAGAATGACTTGAGGGACCACAAGAGTAATAGGCATCGATGGACGAATGCACGCATTCTATTGACTATCAATTGATAGATGAAGGTCAGAAGACATCTAAGGAGGAACAACTCACGGAACATATAACTTTCTGAGTTGTGTATGCATAGATTAGTATGTCGAACCAAGTTCAACAGGTTTCTTCCAGAACCCATGCAAGAAGGTAGGACTGGCAGAGTCACAACATAGAATCGAGAGCTCATCGAGAGCACTTTTGTTGTGATCTTTTGGTTCAATGAGGAACTGCTGCCATAAGAAGTTCATGGTATTTGGAAGAACGATATACCACGAACCTCGAGAACTATCGCAAAGGTTACTAATAACCTAAAGGAACTAGCAAACACTATCAACATGGAATAAGTAGTGTGAATCTCGGGTTCAGAAACCCAGGAGTAGAATACCTACAAACTAAATTGCATCACAGGATGCTTTCGAGAATGACGGTGGCCAGAATCATCACACTGGGAACACAAAGCATGGCTAATTACTAGGTGATACTCTAGACACCTAGGGTCATAATAATAGCTCCAACATAAATGCTGAGGCAATGAAATGACTCAACACACTAGTTAGTGTGGTTGATCTGGCACAAAGGATCTTCAGAACGGTAAAAAGGAATTTGCAAATGCATCAGACTATTTAGAAACCTGGGATGACTCGGACAACATAACGACTGTAAATGCTCAAAAAGATTGGAGACATGCTACAAAAATGGTGGCATAGCCACTCGGAAGCACAATATCAAGGTTTCGAGATCAACAGTTAACATACGGAAGTAGTAGGAACTGAACCGAAGCTTAAATCCATCAATCCTATAAGTCTACGGATTAGTAACACGTGATCCTGATAGAAAGAAGAGAAGGCCTAGTTCCTTAACCCCGTAGGAAAGATAAGATGACTCAGATCAGAAGGGCATGAGGTAAAGGAGTAAAAAGAGCCATACGTTCCCATCCCACAATCAATTCCCCTACTTATAACTAAAGCATTTCTAGACTCAACTTCGACCAGTTTGGCTTGGTAATCCTACAGGCAGTCAAGCTCTGATACCAAAGCTGTCAGGACCCCGACTCAATGCCACATCGATCTAGCATGTAACACCTCATATCACTTTGTGGCCTCACGCACGGTATCCCCACGGATGTCGCCTTACATTTGCCCGGGACCGTTTGCGCCTTTTGGCACACGTATATGATAGTGTCGCTAGCATCCATATGATAAGGAGCCCGGGCTGACATGGCTAGTCGTAAACCCAAAGTGGCACAAACTTACAGGGACAGGCATCCATGACCCAGCGTCGAACGTGTCGGTCATCAGCGAGTGAATCCAGGCTGTAGCACTGAGCTAGCAGGACTCCGGTGAACCGGGCTGTAGCGGGCTAACAGGACTCCGGTATTCATCGCGTGACATTTCCTCGAAGGGACAGACACAGGAACGAAGAAGGACACGTGCCGGCCATCCTAAGTGTTCCGGAGCAGTAGCAAGCTACCATGGCTCAATGGAAGCACTAGGAGACATTTCCCGGTAAGAGAGGCTACTAAGGATAAACAACTAGATAGTCAGATCCCACACATACCAAGCATTTCAATAACATACACACAATATGCTCGATATGTGCAAATACAACATGGCTTCACAACATGACTCTACAACTCAAGTATTTTATTCAATAGGCTCCGTGGAGCGAGATATTACAAACATGGGTCTCATGACCCAACATTCAAAGCATACAAGTCAAAGCACATGCGGAAGCTTAACATGTCTGAGTACAGACATCTACAAATGAAAAAGGCTGAGAAGCCTGACTAACTACCAGATCCTGCCGAGGGCACAAGATCGTAGCTGAGGTAACAAGCTAAACGTCGAAGTCCAAGCGGAACTACTAGCGAGACTGAAATCTCTCTGCAAAAACATAAAATAGGCAAACGTGAGTACAAATGTACCCAGCAAGACTTACATCAGAACTATCTACATATGCATCATTATCAACAAAGGGGATGGTGGAGTTTGACTACAGCAAGCCAGCTTTGACTCGGTGGCTATCCTGAACTACGACTGCAAGTAACTCTTTTGAGGTGGCGCACACGAGTCCACATATTCACCATATCA
This sequence comes from Triticum timopheevii, assembly GCA_963921465.1. NCBI lineage: Eukaryota > Viridiplantae > Streptophyta > Magnoliopsida > Poales > Poaceae > Triticum > Triticum timopheevii. The sequence continues at coordinate 668,249,669 of OY997266.1, forward strand.
ATACACCACTATGGATCCGCTCCCGTCTCCCAACGAGAACGCCATCCATAGCACTCACGCTTATCTTGCGTATTTTAGAGTATCCACTTTCACTTGTCTATGAACTATGCAAGGGGTCCAAGTTTCCATATCCGAGGAATCCGGCTATTCGAATAGATAATGATAACCCTGCAGGGGTGTACTTATTCACACACGCTCTCGCCACTTATCGCCCTGTACACGTCATGTACCTCGGCAACCTTCAAGCGGAAACCGGGCGAGGGAGTCGGCCACGACCTGACTAACCACACAAGTCTCTCGTCCAGGTTTATTGCCTATTCGGGTTCCATCCGCAAGGAGATCCGGCCGGGGTGTCGCTCACGGCCCCAAACGATGTGTGCAGGATTCCCAAGTCCAACATCCGGGTGCCACTTGGTACACCGGGCCACTGTGCCTAGTCTGTCCCAAGCCCACCTATACCGGGTGCCACTTGGTAGACTAGTAACACTACCTACAAACACCAGAAACTAGTTGCAACTCCTGGACAGAGATCAGGTTGATTAATAAGTCGAGAGGGGCACTTAAGCATTCCAATGCGTGGTAGTAGCTGTTCATGGATCACAAACACAGAACTCAGTTCCTAAAGACAGCTTCAATGAGACAACCCACCATGTACTCCTACATGGCCTCTCACCGCTACCTTTACCAAATCGTGTTCACACACTTAGCTCTCAACAATAGGACATGTTCACCACATTCCAATTCATCCCCGGTGAATCAGACCTGACTCAACTCTAAGTAGTAGCAGGCATGACAAACAAGCATGAATGAGTAGGCACATCAGCGCTCAAACAACTCCTACTCATGCTAGTGGGTTTCATCTATTTACTGTGGCAATGACAGGTCATGCAGAGGATAAAGGGGTTCAACTACCACAACAAGTAACAGTTGTATCATTATTGTCCTAATGTAGTAAAATAGAGCAGGAGAGAGAGAGTGGGATTGTATCGAATGAACAAGGGGGTTTTGCTTGCCTGGCACTTCTGAAGATAGTAATAGTTCTTCATCGGTGTCATCGATCTCATCATCGGTACCACGTCTATCGAGAGGGGACAAACACCGACAAACAAGGAAGAAACACAATCAATGCAATGCACAATATGATGCATGATCATGACATGGCAATATGCTGTGATTTGAGTTAATGCAGCTAGCAACAAGGTTAAATGAAGTTGGTTTGAACCCTAAGTTCAAATCCAAACTCAATATGTGAAATTCAAATGCCATTTATATCATTTGCCCTAAACAGCAGTCATAGGTTGTTCTAACATGCATGAAAACAGTACAGATGGATAGACTGGATTTTTCTGATCATTTTTCATATATAATTTATTTCATTTGGAGTTACGGTTGAATTTCTATGATTTTTAGAAGTTAGCACTATTTTCTGGAATTTCCTGAATTATTTTAAATCCAGAAAATGGTTAACTGCGTCAGCATGACTTCGGTGTGACGTCATCAAGTCAACAGGGGCTGGTCCGGGTCAAACCTGACTAGTGGGGTCCACTGGTCGGTGACACAGTGCTGGTTTGTGTGGCTGACGGGTGGGACCAGGTCAACGGCCACGTCAGCGGGTCAATGCTGACGCGTGGGTCCACAGATTTTACTAATTAATCTAACTATTTTGGTTAGCCGGTAACCTAATTAAGTGGGTCCCACTGTCAGTGGCTCTAGGGGTTAATTAGTTGGATCATTAACACTAATTAAGCGTGCCACGTCGGCAGTCGCCGGAGTATCGTCGACGGCGACCATTCCGCACTGCGGCGCGGCTCGGATTTGAGCTAGGGGGGATGGTTTGGCGCGCGGTTTGGCTCATTGGAATGTCCGCGACGCGGCGCGTCCAGCGGTGGCTGTGGCCGCGGCTGGGGTGGCCGGTAGCGGCAACTACGGTGAGCGAGGCGGCGGCCAGAGCTCGGGCATCGCCTAAGACGATGCTATGGTGCAGCTACGGACGAACCGATGGGAGCTTTCGGCTCCTGGGAACATCTCGAGCCCGAGGGCGTCCTCAGACGCGAGCTAAGACATCTGTGGCCACGGCGGCGCCATGGCCGGCGGCGAGGAGCGCTCGGCAAGGTGGTTAGGGCGGTTAGGGGAGGCAATCGAGCATGGGGTTAGGGGGAAAAGGATCGTGGCCTCACAGCGGTTGCAGGGGCCGTAGAAGCGGGTCCGGGAAGCTCGGATGGCGGCACATCAACGGTGGAGATCCGCAGTACTCAACGAGGAAGACGAAGATGATTGCGTCGTTTCAGGCGTCCTGTGGGTGCGTGCTTCATCTTGGTGCTTCACGGCGTCGAGGCAGACCCGTTGGACAGGGCAGAGAGGCAAGTGGAGCAAGGTGGCTGCGGTGGTTCTCGTCGGCGGTCACGGGAGCGTACGATCGGTCACGGGAGAGAGAGTCAGAGGAGGGGGAAGAGAGAGCTGCGAGGGGAACAGGGGGAGAAGGTCTCGGGCGTCTCCGTGGCGCATCCAGAAGAGCCGGGGCGTCGCGGCAAGCAGGAGGTGGCCGGGCGCGTGCTCGCGCGCATCGGCCACGCGCGCTGTCATCCTGGCGAGAGGAGAGGGACGACTGGCGTGGCCAGTCAGCTGGGCCGAACTGCTGGGCCAGCTGGTAAGTGGCGCAGGTAAGCCTCTCTCCCCTTTTTATTTATTTTGTTTCCTTTTCTATTTCTGTAGTTTTGTTTCTGATTTAGTTTATAGCCCAAATCACTTTAATAAATCCTGAAAATAATTGTGGGCATTAAATGAATTATTACAGAGGCCCTTAAATATTTTCAGAATTGTTGGAGCATTTAAAAATATTAATAGTATTTAAATTCCCCAATTCAAATACAATATGGATTATCCAAAAATCCATAATGGCCCAAAAATATTGGCATCATTTTCGGTAGAGGTTTTTCACCTTTGTCAAAAATCATGAACATTTTTGAAAGCCACTTGGACTTACTGAAATTATATTAGGTGAACCTAGTGAATTTCTTTAATACTAGGGTTTGAGCAATCCCCATTTCAAAATTAAGCAAAATTTAAATATGATGCACACATGAAGCTAGCCTAGTGCAATACCAGAAGCTAGGGATGTGACACTTTACTTGAATCATTTTTATTATACCACCTCAGCGCGTTTAGCGAAGCGGTTTCCTTGGTACGTCTTGTCGAAGCAGAAATCGTGTTCCCCTTATTCCGGGATTCCCATCAATACGAACGTGGGTAACCCAACCGCGCCATTGATTGCGGCGCCTGGGAGATAGGCGAGTTTTACCAGGCCAGTGGGGACGCATAGTCTTCGTCCGGCCATATATAAGGGGATAAGGATCCACCCTTTTTACCTACGCCTTCTTCCTCCTTTGCCTATCCATCTCCGCGCACTCGAGCTCCAGCGCCCAAGTCCGCACACCTCGCCTCAACCTTCTCCAGCCATGTCCGGAGCAGGAGGCAAGTGGATGGCCTCCTCCGTTACGGAGGGGCACATCGAAAAACTGCGCGGCACCGGATACCTGTCCAGCGACATCGCGCGCCGGCTGCCCGACGAGGGGCAGCTCATCCCCACCCCCAGGCCCCATGAGAGGGTCGTATTTCTTCCCCACTTCCTCCGCGGACTAGGCTTCCCACTCCATCCCTTCGTCCGGGGGCTCATATACTACTATGGCCTGGACTTCCACGATCTGGCGCCAAACTTCATCCTCCACATCTCGGCGTTTATCCTCGTGTGCGAGGCCTTCCTCTGCATCCAGCCCCACTTCGGCTTGTGGCTAAAGACCTTCAATGTCAAGCCGAAGGTGGTGAAGGGCGTTCAAGCGGAGTGCGGAGGCGCCATGGTGGGCAAAATGCCCAACGTCACTTGGCTCGAGGGCGCCTTTGTGGAATCCGTCAAGGGGTGGAAATCGTGGTGGTTCTACATCACCGAGCCGCGTGACCCTAAATGGGCAGTGGCCCTCGAGTTCAGATCTGGTACCCCCATGCTGCTCACCTCCTGCAAAGAGAAGGGCTTGCTATGGGGAAGTTCGGAGGAGATAACCAGACTCGAGTCCTGTCTCCAGACCCTGGTGAACAAGAAGCTTAAGCTTGTCAACTTGATCCAAGTCATGCTCGTCCGCCGGATTCTCCCCTGCCAACAACGGGCCTTCAATCTGTGGGAGTTTGATCCGGCACAGCACCGGACCCTTAGCGGGCTCTTCTACACAATGTACGAAGCGGCCTGGAGGGTGCTTTTCAAGGGGGGAGAAGCCCCCGCATCCGCAACTGAAGATCGCGGATTCAGCACGCAGTGCCGGGCCGGCGCGGTAAGATATGTTATCCTTTATGGCACATTCATTTCTTTCATAGTGTGACTCTATGTGGGATCTAAAACTCCCAATGCATTTAACAGGACTGGCAGAGGACGTCCGGACAGGTTAACTGTCCGGCTCCCCTCCCCGAAGACCCAGCGGATACCCGTTTGACGGGGCTGCTAGTCCCGGCACTTTACGTGGTGCCGGAGAAGTAGGCCAAGAAGAAGGCCACGGGAACCCGAAGAAGTTCCCGGCGCCAGGTGGTATTGGACTCGTCGTCCGATGGCTCCGAGGCGGACTCCTCCCCCGAAGACGAGGAGGAGAAAGAGGCCTCTCCCCAAGAGGGGGGGAGAAGAAGAGGAAGGCTTCCCCAACGGGGGAGGCCGAAGGGTCCAAGAAGGGAAGGACCCTTCCTCCGGACTGCTCCGCCAACGCCGGCGACGGCGACGAGGAGTGGCCCTCAAGGGCCAAGCCCCTGGCAAGATCGTGAGAATCTGGATTCCTGAATGATTTATATTTTTTGTCACACGGTGTCTTTCTAATGCCCAATCCTTCAGTCCGGCCGAGGACGATCTTCCCGCTTCATCGAGCGGGTCCTTGGCTCCGTCGGATGTGGATTCCCTTCTGACCGCCTCAACTCCCCATGACGCTAATGACGCCGAGGTGGGATCCCAGGAGGGGACTCATCAGGAGGAGGAGGCTCCGGAGGTGCCGCAAGGCAACCTCCCGGAATTTGCGCCGGACTCCGCACCGGAACTAGCAGTGGTTCCGGAGTCCGGCAGGCGGCCCCTTCGTAAGAAGGGCAAGACCATGACACCGGCGGCCTCTGTCCAACCGGAGGCGCCGGACAACCTGTTGGAGGCGCTCAACAACGCTTCCATCGAGGAAGAAAACCGCACTATCATGAGTGCGGTGATTCAGAAGGTTCAGCTCGCCAAGAGCGGGCTGACCGAAGCCTGCAGCAGCCTTCTAACGGGCTTTGAGGTAAGAAATTTAAAATATGTAATGTAATACCGCATAGACAGTAGCCCCTGATGCTCGGTTCAGTGTTCGAAAAGAAAAGCCGGACTGAGGATCTAAAAAGATATACGCAGGAGGTCTAAAAATTATGTCAATATGGGATTGCAGGCTGCACTGCTGACCTCCGCCGCACTGACTGCGGAGGTCGGTGCTTTGAAGTAGAACCTCGAGCGGTCCGAGAGTGAGCTCGGCCGTGCCAAGAAGCAGCTCGAGGACAGGGAAGGTGAGTAACACCGTGTTAAATTTGTACCTTACAAAAAAGGATTTTGGTTGCAAGAGAAATAACAAGGATAACATGGGTACTCCAGGGGCCACAAACAAGGTGGTGACCCTTAAGGAGGCCGTGTCTGCGGCAAAACGCAATGCGGCCGCGGAACGAGCTGAGCGAGAGAAGCAGGAGGCGCGGGTGGCGGAGGTGCAGCAAGAGCTCCAGGCTCTCGTGGAAAAGTATGAGAGCTTGGAGCGCGACTCGAAGAATCGAGAGTCCGAGCTTGCCTCGGCTCTTGAGAGTGCCAAAGCCGCTAAGGCCGAAGCCTAACAGGCCCTCCAGGAGATTGAGGCGGTGAAGAAAATAGCGGCGGGTAAGGCATTTTTCATGCAAAGCAAGCATGTGAATGTGAATTACCTGTTACTTACTCGAATTCGGAGCTCTCCAGGAGCATTTGTAGATCTGCCTCGCAGCGTGTCCGATGCCGCCGCATTATACCGGGCCGAGGAGGGGAGCTCGGCGGAGAAGGTATTCTGGTCTCAGTATGCTGAGGCCGGACATCCGGTGCCCCTTAGCGACCAGCTGAAGCAGCTGGTCGAGCTCCACAAGGTAGCCGAACAGGCCATGAAGGGCCTCATAGTTCGGCTGTGGCCCGAGGAGGCCATGCCTGGGAGCTACTTCGGCTTAGTGCGGCGGCTGGTGGATGCATGTCCCTGGGTGGAAGTCGTCAAGCGCTCCGCCTGCATTGAAGGTGCCCGTCAGGCCCTTGCCCGTGCAAAAGTGCACTGGGCATGCTGGATGCTGAGAAGCTTCTAACGGATGCGCCGCCGGTAGGCAAGGAGTATCGCACGCCCGAAATGTATTATAAGAGTGTCCTGAAGGGTACCCGCATGATTGCGAATGAGTGCTCCAAAGATGTAATATTTGAGTAGACTCGCAATGTGTTATCCTGTGCGCTGAAAACTTTGTTCATTTGCGCTATGCAACGCTTATTAATTTAAAATATTACCTTCTGTGCGGCCGTTTATCAAATCTGAGAGATGGCAAGTCGTCGGCTTCAGCCCCCATGCCACGAGTGCTGGGGTGTTCGGGATAAACTTTAGCGCCCTTGTTCCCATTTTTGGGTCCATCTAGGGAGGCGCTCAACACGACGAACGAGGCAACCAGACTTATAATGCTCGAACACTCTCACTTAGCCATAGAATTCTATAATTTTAAATTTCGGCCAAGCCCCTAGTATTCGGAAGACCGATTTCGGGGCGCTATCCACGCCTGGGCCGGACAAAGCCGGTTCCTCGCTCTAAGCGGCATAAGTCTTTAGGGACTCGAAAAGACCTCTCAAACAGCGACCAGCTCTCGCCTTATCATGACAGTCAGTTTTAGCTTTCTCCACTGAGGCGCTCGCCCTGCTCAACCGGGGCGCAATCGCAGTGGTTCTCCCAGTGCTACCTTAGCCGATAAAACGGAATATAAGGTACCAAAACATGGGAGCCGGGCAAACCCAACTATTGACCCAAGACATGATTCGGAGCCGATGCATATAATGCTATAAGTTCAGGGTGCCGTCCTTGTGAAAGTGTGCGGACTTATCACACCGTAATGCGGGGAACATAAGCCCCTGGTGTATTCGGCCGTACCAAAGTGTACGGATGCAAAATGTCATAAACGAACATATATGAAGAGGGGATGTAATTATAAGCAAAAAGCGATGCATTGTTTATTCAGAAATACTGCCATGAATGCAGAGCGATACAAATAGTGCGGTAAGCAAGGGGTTGGACTATTAAACATGTCCCCTTCCAGGGGGTAGGCTGCGGAATGGTGTATTAAACAGATTTAATGCTCATAATGGAGACCACCTGAGTGTTCGTCGTAGCCTTTCTCCTTCCCTGGCTATTGCATCGTGAGTTCCGCAAGTCTACTGCCGGACAAGGCCTCTGGCGAACGGAGTCCTGTGGATAAGGAAAAAGAAAAAGAAAAAACACCGACGTACTTCGGAGCCCCTGGTGTGGTTAAATCGCACTCTGGGCCTGTCGTGGTCGTGCCCTCCCCCTATGCCCATGGTATTTCCAGAGCACAATGATGAACGCGAAGGACTAGTCTTGCAATCATGCGAGGGCTGGGGTTGGGGCCGCATTGCTAGGCGTGCTCGGAACGTGCCAGGTGGTCTTGACGTATGTTATTCCGGGCACGCTTGGCCATGTCCAGTCGCTTAACGGCCGGACTTGAGAATTGCCTTAAGAGGCTGCTCTGTACTTCTACCGCGAGAGCCGCTGTGTGTTCCTCCGTTCGAAGGGAGCGTTCCGTGTTTCTGTTGACCGTGATGACTCCTCGAGGGCCTAGAATATTGAGCTTGAGGTATGCATAATGCGGCACTGCGTTGAACTTTGCAAACGCGGTCCGTCCGAGCAGAGCATGATAGCCGCTGCGGAACAGGACTATATCAAAGATTAACTCCTCGCTTCGGAAGTTATCCGGGGATCCGAAGACCACTTCCAGTGTAACCGAGCCTGTACAATTGGCATCTACACCTGGTATGACGCCTTTGAAGGTCGTCTTTGTAGGTTTAATCCTTGAGGGGTCTATGCCCATCTTGCACACTGTGTCCTGATAAAGCAGGTTCAGGCTGCTGCCGCCGTCCATCAGGACTCTGGTGAGGTGAAAGACATCAACGATTGGGTCTAAAACCAATGCGGCGAATCTGCCATGGCGGATACTGGTGGGGTGGTCCCTTCGATCAAAAGTGATCGGGCAAGAGGACCATGGATTGAACTTCGGGGCGACTGGCTCCATCGCATATACATCCCTAAGTGCACGCTTCCGCTCCCTCTTGGGTATGTGGGTTGCGTATATCATGTTTACCGTCTGCACTTGTGGGGGAAAACCCTTCTGTCCTCTACTGTTCGGCGGCCGGGTCTCTTCCCCGTCATCGCTATGCAGCCCCTTGTCATTGTTCTCGGCAATTAACTTGCCTGCCTGCTTGAATACCCAACAATCCCTGTTAGTGTGATTAGCTGGCTTTTCAGGGGTGCCATGTATCTGGCAAGAGCGGTCGAGTATTCCAAATTGGACGGACCCAGAGTGGTTCTTTCGAATGGCTTTTTCCGCTGACCGGGTTTAGAGCCTCTGAATCCGGCGTTGACTGCCGTATCCTCAGTGTTATCGCTATTAACGCGGCGTTTGTTTTTGTTTCGACGCGACCTGCCATTGCGGTCCTTGGTATCCGGACTGCCAGAATTTTTGCTGAGGTTGTTACTGCGGGCTAGCCAGCTGTCCTCCCCTGCACAGAAGCGGGTCATGAGTGATGTGAGGGCTGCCATGGATTTTGGCTTTTCCTGTCCTAGGTGCCGGGCCAGCCACTCGTCGCGGATGTTGTGTTGAAGGCTGCGAGGGCCTCCGCATCCGGACAGTCGACGATTTGATTTTTCTTTGTTAGGAACCGTGTCCAGAATTGTCTGGCCGATTCGTCTGGCTGCTGAATTATGTGGCTTAGGTCATCGGCGTCTGGTGGTCGCACATATGTGCCCTGGAAGTTGTCGAGGAATGCGGCTTCCAGGTCCTCCCAACACCCAATTGACTCTGCTGGCAAGCTGTTAAGCCAATGCCGAGCTGGTCCTTTAAGCTTGAGTGGGAGATATTTGATGGCATGGAGATCGTCACCACGGGCCATATGGATATGAAGGAGATAGTCTTCGATACAAACCGCGGTGTCTGTTGTGCCAACGTAGGATTCAATGTTCACGGGTTTAAACCCTTCAGGGATTTGATGATCCATTACTTCATCTGTGAAGCATAGTGGGTGTGTGGTGCCTCTATACTGGGCAATATCACGACGTAGCTCAAGAGAGCTTTGTCTACTGTGTTCGGCCCGACCGGAGTTGCTGTACCCGGTGCGTCGGTAGTCGTCGCGCACCATGGGGCTCCCATGTGATCCGTAGATCGATCTTGATTGTCTTGCCTTGTCCTCCAATATGTCTCTTCGAGCATTCCCCCGTGGCTTCGCACTTTTCGAGCGGTGCCGGGGTACGGTTCTGGTGGAGGGCCTAGATGCCTCTCTGTCGCGGCCACGAGGTGGTTGGTCTGCCGTATTGTGTGCAGGTGACGAGGGTTTATACTCCTCCTCCTCTAATTGGGGGAGAAACTTGCATTTTGGGTAGCTTTTGGAGGGGCTTTCGAGTTCATGCTATTCGGCCGCGAGGACTTCGGTCCATCTGTCGGCCAGCAGGTCTTGATCAGCTCTGAGGTGTTGCTGCTTTTTCTTTAGGCTGTTTGCCATGGCTATAAGCCTGCGTTTAAAATGCTCTTGTTCGACGGGATCCTCGGGTATGACAAATTCGTCATTGTTGAGGCTTGCATCGTCTCCTGCGGGAGGCATGTAATTATCATCCTCAACCTCTTCGTCTGCCGCTCTCTCGTGAGGGCTGGCTTCTCCGTCCTCCTGCACTGAATCTTGCTGGAGGGGGTTGTCTTCGGCACTCTCTGGGGTGTTATTATCTCCGGTGCCGGAATCTCCATTCTTGCTGTGGCGGGATTTAGAGCGGCGCCGCTGATGTCAGCGCTTGGGCTGTTTCTTAGGGGAATCTACCTCCGCTGCTTCTTCGCCGTTCCCATCCTTTGGGATGTCCACCATGTATATTTCGTATGACGAGGTGGTCTTCCAGTGCCCCGTAGGCGCTGGTTCTTGGTCGTCTCCGGCATCGTCGTCCATACCGTCGATGTCTTCGGAGTCGTAGTCTAGCATGTCGGTTAGATCGTCGACAGTGGCTACAAAGTGGGTGGTGGGCGGGTTTTGAATTTCTTCGTCATCCGCATCCCAACCGTCCTGACCGCAGTCCGGCCAGGGCTCTCCTAATAACGAGAGATACTTTAGCGAATTCAAGATGTCGCCAAAGGGTGAGTGCTGAAAGATGTCCACAGCGGTGAACTCCATGATCGGTGCCCAATCGGATTCGATTGGTAAGGGCGCAGGAGGTTCGGAGTCCGGCAAGGAGTCCGGCACCTCGGAGTCATGAGATTTACGAGGGACAAGGTCCGTGTTCGGCTCCATCACCGTGGAGATTGCAGCTCCCGAGGCGGTGTCCAGCCACCTGTCCTCGATCTGCGCGGTCGGCTCCGAACTAGAGGTCGGAGCGGACTCATGTGCAGCCTCCAAGGCACTATCCGGCGGCTCAGCTAAATCATGCCCCTCGTGACAGTGCGGCGCGCTCGGCTATGGCTCGAATCCATCGAAGATCAAGTCTCCGCGGATGTCAGCCGTGAAGTTTAGGCTTCCAAATCTGACCTGATGGCCAGGGGCGTAGCTTTCGATCTGCTCCAGATGGCCAAGCGAATTGGCCCGCAGTGCAAAGCCGCCGAACACGAAGATCTGTCCGGGGAGAAAAGTCTCACCCTGGACTGCGTCGTTGTTGGTGATCGAAGGAGCCATCAAGCCTATCGGTGACGACACAAAGGAACTCTCAATGAAAGCACCAATGTCGGTATCAAAACCGGCGGATCTCAGGTAGGGGGTCCCGAACTGTGCGTCTAGGCGGATGGTAACAGGAGACAAGGGACATGCTGTTTTTACCCAGGTTCGGGCCCTCTCGATGAAGGTAAAACCCTACTCCTGCTTGATTAATATTGATGATATGGGTAGTACAAGAGTAGATCTACCACGAGATCAAGGAGGCTAAACCCTAGAAGCTAGCCTATGGTATGATTGTTGTAATGGTTGTTCATCCTACGGACTAAAACCCTCTGGTTTATATAGACACCAGAGAGGGCTAGGGTTACACAGAGTCGGTTACAATGGTAGGAGATCTACATATCCGTATTGCCAAGCTTGCCTTCCACGCCAAGGAAAGTCCCATCCGGACACGGGATGAAGTCTTCAATCTTGTATCTTCATAGTCTTGGAGTCCGGCCGATGATGATAGTCCGGCTATCTGGACACCCCCTAGTCCAGGACTCCCTCAGTCGTCGTCGAGGAAGTAGTCGTCGGTGTCCGTGATGAACCGGTCAATAGTCGCGCTGAGCGCTCCCCAAAAACCTTATCACCCTTCTCCCGTACAGGATTCAAAAAAGTGCGGTTTCAGAGCTATACTGTCCCGACCTGCAGTGCACACCGCAAGTCAGGATGAGGAATATCGTAGCAGCAGCGTAGTGCTTAGGAACCGGTGGCAAAAGGAAGAAGTAGTTCTGGTGCATCTCTCTGAGAGGAGCGACCTCCCTTTTATAGGCGCAATTGAAGGAGGCGAGAGGCTGCGCCGAGAGCTGAATGGAATGAGGGAGACGAAAGGAACAGGTTTCAGTCAAAGAGGCGAGCCGTTCGGATTCAGTGTGCACTACAGAAAAACGTTTCAACTCCCACGTGACCTTTCGTGTACCCGTAGTGCGTGGCAAAAATTTAGACATCTGCTCGGCTCAATCCCGCAACCCTTGTCGTGACGAGGCGGGCGGAGGACGAGCATGCGTGGATGTTCCTTTTGTTCTCATGCTCATACAAGTGGGGAAAGAACCTCCCTTATAAAGAGGTCCAACTCCTTCTAAACTAGCAATGTGGGACTAAACTTTAGTTCCACCTTTTGCCTTGCACGAATGGGCTGTGTGGGCCTCTAAGATTTATTTGGAATTTCTGGAACTGCTATTGGGTTAGGCCCAAAATAGACAAAATTTCAGCAATCCCCCACCAGATCGCAGAGGCACACAAAATTTGCCTTTGGTTCAAAAACACTGTTTTATATACCGATACTGCAGTGGAGACTGTTAAGTTGAACTTCCACCTAGAACTCTATGCTACACTAGTAAGCAACTTGAACAGTGGACTGGGCCTTGAACTGCAAGTTTTCTGCGAATCTAGCTTCACACAAAGCCTTGACCGATACATGGCTACCGTGGGTCTTCCCCGCGGGTGGAGCTTATGTGTCATACTCCGAGAGAACCCTACTCTCATAGATTGCGACGTTTAACAATCAGACTCAGATAGGTGCGTTCTTCAAAAGATGTTCTGCAGGACAACATCTCTGCTTCAATGAGCCACTTAGAACACATTAATATATACATCAACCATCCTTGCAAATTGAAAAGTGTATTGAATCTTCATGAAGTGGTATTGTTTACAGTAAGGATACTCTCCTCTCAATTGATCAACTTCTTGTCCTTCACATCTAATTCACGGGATCTTCGATCACAAAGACTAGGTTACCACTGTGAACAACTCATGTTGTGGGTCTCATACCCATCTCCCTTTATGCATTATCTATCACATTACGTGATAGACCCTTAGTAAAAGGATCTACCAGATTTTTAGATGTTTGGATATAATCCAATGTAATAACTCCGGAGTTTCTCATTTTCCTGACACACTTTAACCTTCTCTGAACGTGTCTTGATGACTTCATGTTATCCTTTGAGCTGCTCACTTTCGTGATCACAGTTTGATTGTCGCAGTTCATAAGGATACCCGGTACATATTTCTCCACAACCGGCAAGTCATTCAAGAGCCGACAAAGCCAATCTTCTTCAACTGTAGTTGTATCTAGTGTTGTGAGTTCTTCCATTGTTGACCTCGTTAAGATGGTCTGCTTGCAAGACTTCCAAGAAACAATGCCACCTCCATGAGTGAATACATATCCACTCCTGGCCTTTAATTATCTCATCAGCATCTGAGATCCAGCTTGAGTCACTATACCCTTCAAGCACCTTAGGGTGCCCAGTATAGTGAATTCCATAATTTGCAGTGCCTTTCAAATAACGCAAAACTCTCTCTAGAGCTTTCCAATGCACATCTCCTGATTTTGAGACAAATCGACTCAGTTTGCTAATAGCAAAAGAGATGTCAAGTCTTGTCGCACTGGTTAAATACATACGTGAGCCAATAATCTGAGAATATATGAAACCCCTAAATTAACCCTAGAAAAACCCCCAAAACCACCCAACCCCCCTCCCCTTCAAAAAAAACCCAGCCCCTGAACTACTGAAGTGTGGAAAACTTTTGGTCCCGGTTGGTGGCACCAACCGGGACAAAAGGTCCCCTACCTGGGCAAGTCGCTCCAGCCACGTGGAGCCCCATCTCTCTCGGTTCCTGATCGAACCGGGACTAAAGGTAGAGGGCTTTCGTTACGACCCTCTAGCCCTGGTTCGTAAACCCGGACAAATGACCCTCATGAACCGGTTTGAATGGCCCTTTTTCTACTAGTGCACTTGCTTTGCAAAGTCCCACACAAGAAAGAAATTGACGCTGGGATCAAATGAATGAATGGATTGAGCTGAAATTTGATGGATGATGGTTATTTAGACATAGGAAAGCACTGTAGAAAATTTATACCATTTGGACACGCCAAAGTGGTACTTCCTTCACAATGCTCTTCTCTGGCAGAAACTTGGGAAAATTAATGAGAGAAATTGGATAAATGAAATGAGCTGAAATTTTTTGTAGGTAAGTTACATAGGTACGGTCATGCCCTTGTAAATTTTCAGAAATACTGAAGCAATATATAAAATAGTTGCTTCACAAAATGAAAATATGACAAGAATAAAAGATTCAATGATGAGCTCACATGGTTTGTTTGACAGAGCTCAAAACTTTTTGAGAGTGATTATTTGAGCATATGGAAGATTTGGTAAAATATAAGATCATTTGGATAAGCCTAGCTAGTACTTACTTCACAAAGCTTCTCTCTGGATAGAATCTTTGAAAATTTGTTGAGGAAGATTTACTAGGAAAATAGAGCTGAATATTACCATGTGGGAATGATTTAGGTATGTAAGAGTGCGCAAAATTTTTGAGGGTAATAGGAGGGGTCTAGATAGCACTTGCTTTGCAATATGCCAATCTGGCCATAAAATAGAAATTGAACCTGAGCTCACATAGACGATTTGATTGAGCTGCAGTTTGGAGGAGGGTGTTAATTTGGGCGTATGAAGGCACTACATAAATTTCATGCCATTTGGATATATAAAAGTCGTACTTCCTTCACAATGCTCCCCACTGAACAGAAAATTGGAAAAAATATAGTGGGAAAATGGTTACATGCAATGAGCTACAATTTGGTGGAAGGAGGTTCTATGGGCAGGGTCATGTCCTGGTAAATTTTCAGCAATTATAAAGAAATAGAAAATATAGTTACTTCACAAACTGAAAATATTACCAGGAACAAAGATTGTATGGTGAGCTCTCATGGATTGTTAGATATGGGGCTAAAGTTTTGTGGTGAGCTATGATATGGGCATATAGAAGATGTGAATAAAATTGAATTCATTAGGATAATCATAGCTAGTACTTCCTTCACAAAGCTTCTAGCTGAACAAAAAAACTTTGAAAATTTGTCGAAGAAGATTTACTTGGCAAATGGAGCTGAATTTTGTCATGAGGCAATGATTTTGATAGGAAATAAGGCCCAAAATTTTTGAGGGCAATCAAGAATAAATAAATAGCACTTCCTTCACAAAGTGTTGTTCTGAACAGAATAGGAAAATGAATATTGTTGCATTATTTTTGAACTAGGCCTCGTATGTTTTTGACATATTTGAAAGAGATATGATCCGAAAACATTATAAGAATTTTTTGTGAAATTTTGGAATAACAGAAATATAGGTTGCTTCACAACCTACGACAGAAATAGACACATGGACATGACACATAGACAAAAATGGACACATGGACATGACACATAGGCAAATCTGATGAGGTGGCGCCTAGTCACAGCAATCCACCAAAAATTTTAATGTTATGACCATCTATATTGGTCGTGATCAGGTAGAATAAGGCAACGGACCAATGTTGTCTGCTTTACGACCATTTTGTGTAAGGAAACTATTAACGCAGCGGACCAATGCTCCCTGATTTCCCCGCAAAAAAAAAGTGTTGTCCTGTGACTATACATATAACAAACTATTAGCGCAGGCACCAACAGCTCTTATCACATCAATAACAGCTGGTTTGCCACCGCCTTAAACATATTATAGGTCTCTTCCTTGCCGGAATAGCTGTCCAGGCAACTTTCACCTCCACTTGGGCACAGCCCATCCTCAGATTGACCACTTCATCAGAATGACCTAGAGTGAGGGCAAGGTATTCAAGTGCATCAACACCCACAAGAAATAGCGCCAGCTTCTGCTCCCGTGTGACGGCGACCACACGACGGCTCAACGGAACAGAGCCACCGTCACCGATTACCGTCGGGCTACCACCCGCTGCTTCGTATAGAATGATATGATCCCTGATGTTTCCAGGAGTCGAAGCAGCTACCCTAGAGATGTTGCACGGCCCCTTCAAAACATTTATTTCAATTGTAGCTTCCACAGGGCTGTAGACCTGTGCACATAACAACTCCACCGAACTCAGCCAACTACCTAGTTCAAGAGTCATAGTCGCCTTGCCTTCCCGAAGACGGACCCGTTCGAATTCTAGTATGCCTTTGCTAAATTCTTTGTCCGCACAACCATCATGCTTGATATTTAAATCGATCTCAAAATAAACCCTGTTTTCCAAGACAAGCCCTCGACACGGATCTGTTAAAGATAGCATATCATCCTGCAAAAGAAAAAGAAGTTAAAATTTTGCGTTGGACGCGACCAAGAGTCAATCACGGGTACAGAATAAAGGCGCATACCGGCGAGCTGATGTGTTGGGGGTCGTCCCTTTCAGGCCGAAACAGATAGACACATCGGTAGTCCTCTGTGTCCCTTGCAACAACAGTGCAAAATATGTCGACCGGAAAGCCAACATCTGATTCCCTTACCTTCAAGGAAACGACATTGACACAATATGTCGTGGCCGACTCACTCGTTGGTGTATTGTTGTTAAGCGGTGGGCCACGGGAAAAGCTAGCTGCGGATAAAGGCAATGATCACAAATCAAAGCCAACATAGTACAGTCCTTGCATCCAACTATAAAGACCTCAAAGAAAACATACGTAATGGAACGAACAATCATCAAAATACTCAGTCTCTTTATCTAAGTCAAAGAAGGCAAGGTTGAAGTCACTGAATCGACTCTTATCTGGTGAACTCTTGGCAACGAATATGTCGAGAGCCCGTAACGCCTTATCTACCAATTTCCGCTCTAGGTGCCACCAATTTGGATTGATTCTCATAGCCACCAAAACCTGCTCAACAACCTCAAAGAGTACATGCATGATTGTAGGATTTTGCGGTTCATCCATATCCAAGCCACCGAGGAATAATAAAACTAGATAACGGTACAGTTTTGTTGTTGATGTCAATGGAAGACATTATTATTAAGTGGTATTGCATCTGAAGAGTGTAAAGACATTATAAATGGACATACATACCGTGTGGCTAGCGCAAGATTCACTTGAATGCTCTTCATGTAATTCCGGAGTGAAGACACCGCTGATGTTTAGTACATGACAGGTCTCATGGGGCGACTTGCCCTTGATCTTATTCGCCAGAGTCTGACAGGTGAGTGCAAGCAGCCCTTGGATTTAAAGTTTTTGGGAAGCCTGTTAATAGCAAGCAACTGCTTAAAGAGATGAAGAAGAAAAAATATGGTGCTGATAGATAGAGGAAACAATAACTGCGTGGAACACTGCTTATATACGGATATTAGGCCAGTAGAAAATACATTCGAGAATACATTCGCAAACGCTTTGTGAGTCATAAGCGAACTAGGGTTATTAGGCTAGGCCAGACAATCATCATAAACTAGAGTAGATAATTGGATTTTGTGTGCCAGAAGAGTTAAATTGCTGGAGCTCACCAGGATGAGATTGTATAGTGTCTCGAGATCTAGGTCGCCGATGAACTTGGCATCCCAGGCACGGAGGTCGTGGCCGTCGGAGTAGGCGTGCTTCTTGCAGTAGTGCAAGGCCTTGGCGAGTGTTTTCCCTTCGACATTGACGTTGATGGGCTGGCCGCGGTAGCAGATGGTGTCGCAATGGATTTCCCCGGATTGGCTCGCCTCCAGCTCCGACACTACGAAACTCATGCCGTCCGGGGTCTGGAGTAGGAACGTCTTCTCGGCCGCCGCTGCCATCTTTTCTTCTCTTCTCCCACCTGTGCCGCCGCCGCTGCCGTCGTCTTCTCACATGATTTTCTGGATAACATATAAAGGGAAAGAAGCGAGCAAACGATCGATTCGCAGTGGAGCAATAAATAAATATATGATGAGGAGTTACAATTCTTCCTTGACAAGAAGGCCTCCGACTCCAAGACAAACTCACCCACAAGGAGGAGTTTTACCCTTTTACCTCCGCTCAGCAAAGGACTCCTTTGGAATTTCTACCCTAAGCTCCTATATGTCAGCGATTGGCACACACTCTGGGCCTGACCCATTGACGCAGGCTTTCGCCCCGCTTTATAGATAAAGCCATAAAGAAACAAAGTACACGGCCGAATGATACAAGTGTTAGAAATAAGAGCAATTTACCGAATGATTTTATTAACAGAAATACTAGGTAAAGCATGACTAATATAGCAGAGATAAAATAAGTCATGCAATCGGATAGAGAGAAGGTAAATAGCATCTGCATATATGAACTAGAGCCTAACATATGTAGGGCAAACACTAGAACAGGGAACTATGATAGGACCTCTAACAGGAAAAACAAGAACACGTACGGGACAGCAGCAGGAGCAGAAGCACTAGACTTGG
The DNA here is from genome assembly GCA_963921465.1 of Triticum timopheevii. Taxonomy (NCBI): domain Eukaryota; kingdom Viridiplantae; phylum Streptophyta; class Magnoliopsida; order Poales; family Poaceae; genus Triticum; species Triticum timopheevii. The sequence goes on from OY997266.1 coordinate 668,267,799, forward strand.
GATCGACATCCTCGGTAGCCATGTCGTCGAAGAGGTTGTCGACGTCGGGGAGGAGGTCGTCATCGGGGAAGTAGTCGTCGGTGTCCGTGATGAACCGGTCAGTAGTCGCACTGAGCGCTCCCCAAAAACCTTATCACCCTTCTCCCGTACAGGACTCAAAAAGGTGCGGTTTCAGAGGCATACTGTCCCGACCTGCAGTGCACACCGCAAGTCGGGCTGAGGAATATCGTAGCAGCAGCGTAGTGTTTAGGAACCGATGGCAAGAGGAAGAAGTAGTTCTGGTGCATCTCTCTGAGAGGAGCGACCTCCCTTTTATAGGCGCAATTGAAGGAGGCGAGAGGCTGCGCCGAGAGCTGAAGGGAACGAGGGAGACAAAAGGAACATGCTTCAGTCGAAGAGGTGAGCCGTTCGGATTCAGTGTCCACTAGAGAAAAACGTTTCAACTCCCACGTGACCTTTCGTGTACCCGTAGTGCGTGGCAAAAATTTAGACATCGGCTCGGCTCAATCCCGCAACCCGTGTCGTGACGAGGCGGGCGGAGGAGGAGGAGCATGCGTGGATGTTCCTTTTGTTCTCATTCTCATACAAGTGGGGAAAGAACCTCCCTTACAAAGAGGTCCAAGTCCTTCTAAACTAGCAATGTGGGACTAAACTTTAGTTCCACCTTTTGCCTTGCACGAATGGGCTGCGTGGGCCTCTAAAATTTATTAGGAATTTCTGAAACTGCTATTGGGTTAGGCCCAAAATAGACAAAATTTCAGCAATCCCCCACCAGATCCTAGAGGCACACAAAATTTGCCTTTGGCTCAAAAACACTGTTTTATATACCGATACTGCAGTGGAGACTGTTAAGTTCAACTTCCACCTAGAACTCTATGCTACACTATTAAGAAACTTGAACAATGGACTGGGCCTTGAACTGCAAGTTTTCTGCGAATCTAGCTTCACACAAAGCCTTGACCGATACATGGCTACCGTGGGTCTTCCCCGCGGGTGGAGCTTATGTGTCATACTCCGAGACCTTTCATGAGTTTACCATAGAGAACCCTACTCTCATAGATTGCGACATTTAACAATCAGACTCATATAGGTGCGTTCTTCAAAAGATGTTCTGCAGGACAACATCTCTGCTTCAATGAGCCTCTTAGAACAAATTAAGATATACATCAACCTGCCATGCAAATTGAAAAGTGTATTGCATCTTCGTGGAGTGGTATTGTTTACAGTAAGGATACTCTCCTCTCAATTGATCAACTGCTCACTACTAGGAAAAGGGCTATAGATAGGACTGATTCTAATGGTGCACCAGGTAAACAGTGCGCCACTACTATATACTAATGGCGCACTGGTTGCAGGTGCTCCATTAGTGTGGAAGACACTAATGGCGCACCAGACTCACGGTGCGCCATTACTATTGATTTTTTTCCCATTTTTCCATACAAACTAATGGCGCATGATGACAAAGTGCGCCATTACTAGTTAGAACTAGTAATGGCGCACGGCCAAGACAGTGCGCCATTAGTATATATTTTTTTTTACTTTTTTGCAAACCTACTAATAGCGCACCGTATCAAAGTGCGCCATTACTAGTTTAAACTACTAATGCGCGCCATTACTAGTTTAAACTACTAATGGCGCACTTTTCCACAGTGCGCCATTAGTATACATATGTTTTTTTTACTTTTCTGCAAAAGGTACTAATGGCGCACCACCTGCAGGTGCGCCATTAGTAACCAGGGTTACTAATGGCGCATTATGTGGTGGTGCGCCATTAGTAACCTGGGACCAAAAAAATATTTTGGACAGCCCACCTACCCACTCACTTTCCCCACTTCATTCTCTCCACCTCCTCCTCCAAGCTTGTCTCGGCTGCCTCCTCCTCCTCACCTCATTTCCACCATAGATTCATCAAAATTAAGTGGTGAAATTACCTTTTTTTGATAGGTAAGTAAGGGGAAAGGTATCTTCATGATGTAGATCTACTCTTTTTCTCCCTAGCTCGCTCCAACAATGTGCACATGCACTTTTTGTGGCCTAGCTAGATCTATGTATGTTTGTGGTGTTGCATGTGTTTGTGGTGTTGCATATATGTTTGTGTTTGAAGGTACCTGTATTTGAAATGCGATAGTTGCCAATATTTTGCCGGAATGTTTTGATTCATTTCCGTTTCGGCGAGAATTTTGGCACTATGCATTCTTTTTGGTCCTATTTTTAGGGAAGGTCATGCCAAATTTTTTCTTGGTTCTAAAATATCATTTTGCTCTACCCCGCAGGCGACCATGGTCCGCACGATGACTGAAGGCATCGTGAATAGGTTTTTGAGCTCCGCGAAGGCCGAGATGCTTCGAAAGAACGAGACAGAGATAAGATGTCCGTGTCGAAGATGCAAGCTGAAGAGCCTTATTGCGGACCCGGATTCCGGGCAGGTGCGGGACCACCTGCTCTTGCATGGTTTCATGGATGGCTATCGGTGGCAAGGTGACGAAGATGACTATGAAGTCGTCCATGGGGGCCGGGCAAGAAATGAGGAAGAGCAACAAGACAAGTACCACCGCGACGAGGGTGGGCAAGAAGACGAAGAATCTCCAGGACATGATCACGACGGTGATGCTGTACACAGGCATCATGTAGAAGATGTCGTAAATGATGACGGGGAAGATCAAGACGAAGGGCATGATCATGAAGATGAAGATACTGGAGCAGACGACGATGGAGGCTGGGTGCAGGACCCTCATATTCAAGAGCTGCTTCTCAAGAAGACGGATAACGCAAGAGCTGCCGCCCGAGAGAAAGCCAAGCTGGATCAACTGGAGATAGACGCGGTTATTCCATTGTATGAAGGATGCAGGCCCGAGGATACCCGCCTGAAAGTAACGCTCATGGCTCTGGAGATGAAGGTAAAACACAAAATGACCGACGCATGCTTCGACGAGAACATGTCATTCTGGCACGAACGTCTTCCCAAGGGGAACAAGTGCCTGACCAGTTTTGAGGAGGCGAAGAAAATCGTGTGTCCTCTGGATTTACCGCACGTGAAATACCATGTGTGCATGAACAATTGTATCATTTATCGGGACGAGCACGCGGAGTCTACCATATGTCCGGTTTGCGGTGTCACTCGATATAAGAAGAGGAAGAAAGCTCCTCGAAAATCGGTGTGGTACTTTCCGATCACTCCTCGTCTGCAGCGGTATTTCGCGGACCCTAAGGTAGCAAAGCTCCTGCGTTGGCACGCGGATAGGGAGGAGAAGAAGCGGGAAGATGACGGAAATGATCCGGAGATAAATAAAAAAGACAAGATGCTGAGTCACCCTAAGGATGCGAGCCAGTGGCAAGCGTTGAACTTCGAATACCAAGAATTTGGGAAGGATCCAAGGAACATCGTGCTGGGCGCGAGCACCGATGGAGTCAATCCGTTTGGCAGCCAGAGAAGCACACATAGCACCTGGCCTGTGTTCGTGTGGATGTACAACCTTCCCCCCTGGTTGTGCATGAAGAGGAAGTACATTCACATGAGTATGCTAATTGAAGGGCCGAAACAACCAGGGAATGACATCAATCTGTATCTGGGCCTGCTGAAGGAGGAGCTAGACACGCTGTGGAAAACGCCAGCCAATACGTGGGACGCCGCAGAGAAAGAATATTTCCCTATGAGAGCCGCACTGCTCACTACGGTGCACGACTATCTCGGTTACGGATATCTCGCGGGGCAGGTAGTCCACGGATTTTCTTGATGCGTAAGGTGCATGGATGACACAACGTATCGCCAGCTAGATAGAGATCCCGGGTCTTCGAAAACCGTGTTCATGGGACATCAAAGGTGGCTTCGCGACGATCACCCGTGGAGGAAACACAAGGATCTGTTCGATGGTGAAACCGAACCCCGAAAATTCACGTGTACGAGGAGCGGCGAGGAAATAGACGAGCTGTTGAAAAATCGGAAAGACTGCCCACTGCCGGGAAAGAAGCAAAAGGCGCTAGAGCTGGGAAAGAAGCGAAAGGCGCGAGAGCCGCTGCTGAAGATATGGAAAACGAGGTCTGTTTTCTGGGACTTGCCGTACTAGAAGATCCACCGTGTGCCTCACAGCCTTGATGTCATGCATATCACGAAGAACGTGTGCGAGAGTCTGCTTGGTACCCTGCTCATCATGCCAGAGAGTACCAAAGATGGGCCGAAAGCAAGGGCAGACTTGAAATCAATGGGCATCAGGCCGGAGCTTCACGCTAATGATGATGATGATGATGATGATGAGGCGAAGCAGGACACAGAAAGTCGTCGCAAAGGCAAAAAGGCCAAGAAGACCGGAAATGACTACCCTCCCGCATGCTTCACTCTAACTCAGGAGGAGATCGAGCAATTTTTCACCTGCCTCCTAGGAGTAAAACTTCCATACGGTTACGCGAGGAAGATAAGCAGATACCTAGACCCAGCGAAGCAGAAGTTCAGCGGGTTGAAGTCTCACGACTGTCACGTACTGATGACGCAGATACTTCCAGTTGCAATCCATGGGATCATGGACGCGCACGTCCGTGAAACGCTATTTGGCCTATGCAACTTTTTCGACGTCATCTCTCGGAAGTCGATTGGCGTGAGGCAAATCAGAAGGCTACAGGAAGAGATCGTGGTGATACTATGCGAGCTTGAGATGTACTTCCTGCCCGCATTCTTCGATGTTATGGTGCATCTGCTAGTCCATATCGTGGAGGATATCATCCAACTCGGGCCGACGTTCCTGCACAGCATGATGTCGTTCGAAAGGATGAATGGTGTCATCAAAGGATATGTTCGCAACATGTCACGTCCAGAGGGAAGTATAGCCAGGGGCACCGAGAACCCCGTTGGTCTGCCCGTCAACAGGCACCTTGGCAGGCTCGCTGGATGGGATCACCGTGATGGTCGCCGCGAAATGCATGTCGACTTCGACGGTCGACTCGCCGACTTTGAAAGAGCAAACCTAATCGCGCTACAACACATAGACGTGGTCGATCCTTGGGTGGAAGAGCACAAAACCTTTATTGAGAAGACGTACAATTACCGAGGCCAATAGAGGACGGACGGAGATATACTCAAAGAGCACAACTCATGTTTCACGAGTTGGTTCAAGTAGAAGCTTCTGTCGTACCCTTCATATGAAGATTCTTCCACGGAAGAACAACTCATATTCGCCTTGTCACAGGGCGCCGAGCACAACCTGATGACCTATGAGGCGTACGATATCAACGGCTACATATTCTACACCGAGGACAAGGACATGAAGAGCGATGGTTATCAGAACACCGGGGTAACATTGGAATCCTACACCGGTAAGGACAAGGACAGATACTATGGAAGGATCGAGGAGATCTGGGAGCTGAGCTACGCTGGAGAGAAGGTGCCGATGTTCCGTGTCAGATGGGCCAAGAGCGTCCTAAAAGAAGACCGATATTTCACCACCATGGTTATACCCGAAGCCAAATCCAAGACCGCGGGCGCAAACGTCACCGCGAAAAATGAGCCATGGGTACTGGCTTCCCAAGTGGACCAATGCTTCTTCATTACCGACCCGTCAAAGCCCAGTTGTGTTGTCGTGAGGAGAGGCAAAAGGAAGATCATCGAAATGGATGGAGTAGCCAATGAGCAAGACTTCGACAAGTACGGTGACCCGAAGATCGAACATGACGACGACGATGAAGTAGCAGCACACACCACAAGAAGAAGCAGGACCACCCTACCTAAAGGACGTTCGTTCCCTAGAAGAACTCCATTTGCGAAAAAGAAGGGCAAGAAGATTGTGAACAGATAGCAAGCTAAGATCGATTTTATTTAAAACGTAATCTTCATTTCTCGATTGTATTTCATGGGCACTTTTTGATATCATGAATATTTTTAAATTTCATGGGCACTTTTTGAATTCATGAGGACACTTGATCTCGATCCCCCTCCATCTTGATCTCAATTCCCCCTCCATCTCGATCTCGATCCCCGGACCCTCCCCCGCTCCACCGCCGCCGCCGATGACATTTTCAAGTAACAAATTTGAACATATTTTTTAAAAAATTATTACTATTTTTATAAAAAATATTACTGTTATGATTTAAACAAGTTTGAACATATTTAAAAACAAATAAATATAAAAAACAACATTTAAAATGCATAAAAAATATTGGGGAGCCTGGGAATCGAACCCAGGACCTCCTAGTGTGTGTGCTACGTGCTGACTAGTTGGGCTAGTGGGTGGGTTATGTTGTAGATAGGGCTAGGTTGTAGATATGATTAGTGGGCTAGATTAAAACAAAATTCTAATGGCGCACCGAGGGGAGGTGCACCATTAGAGCAGTCATACTTATGGCGCACGACTGGACGGTGCGCCATTAGAACCCTCCCCCTAGCTATCCTCCCTCTCTCTCGCCAGATCCCCTTCGACCCTCTCTCCCTCGCCACCAGATCCACCCGCGCGCTGCCCCGACCCACGACGCCGCCGCCCCGACCCTCACCGGACTCCACCCCCGCCGCCCCCGCGCCCGCCGCCCCGACCCTCGCCGGACTCCTCCTCGCCGTCTGCGCCTTCTTCCACATCATCCAGGCCTCCGCCGCCGCCGTCCGCCAAGGCACCAACCACCTCCTCGGACGGGGGCGCTCTTCCTCGCGCTCTCCTCACCAACCACGACACCGGCCACCTGCTCCTCACCAACCACAACGTCGGCCACCTGCTCCGTCATCTCCGGCAGAGGTTACTCCACCTTACTGCAGCACTCGTGCGCTTGGCGGCTAGGGTTTGCCTCCAGCCTCTACCCTCCCCCATCAACGAGAGGAGCATCCAGTGCCCCCGCCCTCGAGTTTGTCGACGGCGCCGTCCTCCAGCCGCAGCCGCCGCAGGTACAGAGCCCCCGATTCTATCTTCCCCCTCGCCCCCATTTTTTTCCTCGATCCAACCCATCTTTCAGATGCAAATCTGTGATCTCCATCTTTCAGATGTTATAGTGTACAGGAGCAACTTTGCACCAATGCATGATTCTAGTTAAAGTGCCAAACATTCTTAAACAAATGAATTTTTTGCAATTTGACATGATTACTTTGATCTTCTAGATGCTTCAGTCTCATTGTAGATTGAATTTGTTCTTGCCATACATCTGTGTTGTGCTTCATAGGCAGCAACAATTGTTCTTATCGATATATGGCCCATTGATAAAACTGCATTCATATAGATTAGCCCGTTCGGTAGAGAGAGAAGAGTGGGTTTCAGTTTGCTCTGGGCAGTGATGTGCACTGGAGTAGCCCTGTTGACATAGCTCATAGAAGTAGGTATTTCAAAATATATGGAGTAATGCATAAATTTGTACTCCAGCAATTTTACTCCAGTACTCAGTTTAAAATTCAGTTTACTGTTAAATGATAGTAATTCAGTTTGCTGTTAAATTTCAGATTCACAGGCTAGTTTCCAACAAACAAAGCCTATTCTTATGAAGAATAAATCAGCTGAAATGAGATACTGATCCTTTTTTAACTTTGTTTGTTTAGATTGTTGGAAATTTTAAGCTCTCAATCACTGAAGGCCACTGTATTTCTTTGAATTCAACCATTTAGGGGAGCTACAACTAGGAGGATTTTGGAGTCGTACTCTGAAACTGTTGCTGTTAGAACATGCTGTTACTTGCTGTCAGTTAACTGAATCAGTACAAAACTCTTATATGGAGTTAACCGAAGATCAGCAAGCAAATCAAAATCTGCAACACATTTTCTTCAGTCCCTAACTGACAACACAATTTCTTCAGTGTAGTGATGCAGCAATTTCTTCAGTCTAGTGTAAATGTAACTGACTACTGGTCAAATACTCTAGTGTATTTAGTGTAAATCTAGTCTGAAACTAGTAGAGCTCTTAGTGATTTGCAAATTCAGTTTAAATAAAAATTTGGTACATGACTACTGATAATGTATGAAAGATGTTGCTACTGGATGAGCACAAGAACTACTCAATAGATAATTGATTTTGTAGAACAAGTCTTGTTGCCAGTCTTGAGCCAATAGATAATCTTAATTGAAATTTGACCATGTCTTGTTGCCAGCCCTAATGAAAAAAGCAACTGAATTTCCAACAACCTGCTAGGTAGAACAATCCATTTCCAACAACCTGCTAGGTAGAACAATCCATTACTACATGGTTGCAACTGAATTGTCAACTCTATGTAATATGTATGCTGTGGCATGTGGTGTGGTCCGAGTGATCAGGTTTCAAGTGATTTTGAATTTTTATGATTTTTATGCACATATATATGTGTATGATGATCCTCCTTTCCTGCAGTAGTATAACTAGCATATATACCAAAAAGATTGTTATATTCCTCCCTGGTACAATAAATAATAAACTAAAATAGTTCCGGGTACAAAAAGAATAAACTATACATAGTTAATTTCTTCATCTTTGAATTGTTTCAGAAATTGGTATGACCAAAGATGCTATTGTATATAAATGGGCTGCTGTAGAACTGTTCTTCATCTTTACAGTGCTGTTGTATAGAAATATGCTGAATTTTCTGCTCTAATTGTTGCTCAAATAAATTTAGGAAAAAAATGGGGTCCTGGGAGATGCCGCTGCTGCTTGAGGCCCTTGAGAGGCCATTCGTGTCATGATGATTTTGCAGGTACCCCGAGAGGCCCTTGAGTTTGCCAGAATGTTGATTAACTTCCGTTCTGGCAAATTTTGGTACTCCATATGTCCTATTTTTAGCAAAGGTCATGCTGAAATTTTCCGTGAATTTTAGCATGACTTTGCTAAAAATCAGACATATGAGGTACTTGCTACTAATGCATGGGTCGGGGTATCTTAGTACTTAATTAAGTAGGATCAACTGCCCCTTTATTCTTGCTGTATTAAACCATAGGTGGCAATAGAGCCAAGTGATTAGTGCCAAGTGATTAGGCCCAACCTAGGGTGCCTCGGCATCGATAAACCCTAAATGATGAAACTTAACTTGGCTGTCCCGGATGCCTCCGTGTCGATGAGAACCTAAATGATGTATGCTTAGGCTTTTAGGGTGCCTCGGCGTCGACATACCCTAAATGATGAAAGCTTAGGCTTTTAGGGTGCCTCGGTGTCGACAAACCCTAAATGATGAGACCATGATCTTGTTCCTTGACAATAACCAACTTTTTGACCAAACTTTTTTCCTATTTAGAGCGAAACATGGCCTACAACGATGAGGCCGGTGGTTTGGATGGCAAGCAATTCTGGGAGCTGTCCCAGGAGATGGAGGAACAATCTCACCGCTATGAGGACACCGCGGAAGACACCGATCCTGATTACACAACCCCTAGTGGCGTCGGGGATGACACCACTAATGGTGCCGCCGAGGATGCCACCACTGATGATGGCGGCGCACACACAGATGGCAGCCAATCGAAGAAGCAAAGGAATGACTGCCGTCGGAATGCGCTCCGCACCGTCAAGGAGGAATTCACTCAAGTGGACTCCGACGGGAATCCAATGGAGCCCAAACATATAGTCAAGGGGTACTCGGTTCAGCTCGGGTGCATTCTCCGGAGCACCGTCTTGATCAACACCGAGAACCTTAGGCATAAGGACCGAGGGAATTTGCGCAACCTCCTCTTCACAAAGCTGCACGAACGATACAAGTTCCCCGCCGAATTTGAAAACACACGCCTCTCAGGGAATAAAGTGAACAGTGCCGCCTCACGAAGATGAGCACGACCCTGTCTACTTGGAGAAGCGCGGTGAAGAAAATGATTGATACAGGTGATAGTTATGAGAAGATCAAGGTGAAATATCCCTTGCTGAGCGAAGATGAGTACAAGGAGTTCAATATCAAGTGCTCGAGCAGTGCAACCTCTGAATCAAGTCAGTGGGGGAAAGAAATGCAGGAGTTGAACTTAGGGGAACACAACTCGGTCCCGGCGGTTACAGAGTGGCGGAGCCTATATGGGACAAGGAGGACGCGGAGCGTGCCGAGCAAGGCCTACCGCCCCGCTTCGAGAAATACAGCGGTAACAAGCAGATCAGGAACTATGTCAGGGCCCGGTACAAGGAGGACCCGATAACAAAGGAGCTTACCACGGATCCAAAGACCAGGGCGCTTGAGCTTGTTCTGGTAAGGAATACACCCCCGCGTAATTAGCTCCATATGGTTGCACTCTAATTAATCCCCAATATTTCTAAATGGTTCACGTTCCTTTCACAGGACACTGAAAGCAGTAGCGCGGGGTCCTCTCAGAGCTCCCCTTTCGACACCCCTTTAAATAGGGCTTTGAACATAATGAAAAGCAAGGATAAGCTCACTAAGCCGACGTCACCTGGTCGTGTTACCGGCAAAGGCTTGTCCACAAAATGGGGGTCATACTATACCGCTGGTGTGCGGAAGGAGAAAAAGGCCAGGTCGGAAAGCCAGACGCACGAGGTTGAAGCACTCAAGGCACAAGTGGCGCAGATTCCGGAGCTTCTCCAAGAGCAAGTGGAACAACAACTGGGAACGAAGCTCAACGCCATGGTGCCTACGTTGATTCATGGGCTGACGACATGAATTGCGGGCGGCCAACAGGGGCCTCCCCCGGTTCCCAGCTTCACGGCCAGCAACTCGCACAGCGCGCAGGCGGCGCCATTGGTGTTTCCGGCGGCGCCATTGGTGTCTCCGGCGGCGGCGCCATTGGTGTCTCCGGCGGAGGCGGTATTCATGTCTCCGGCGCCGGCACGGGCATTGGAGCTTAATGCACCCGGGTGTACGCCGGCCGGCACCTCGCCAGCAAGCGCCCCCTCCGTCAGTTGCACGCCCGCCGTTGGCGGTTCCTCGACATTAGCCGAGCTCGACGGCATCACGGTAACTAAGCCTCTCGGCCGATGACTTCATCTCCTTGCCTTTGACTGGGCATCCCTGACACCCTGTACATGTTTTCGCAGGGCACCGCCGACGTTCCTTGCACTCTTCTGCACTTCGTGGGCGCCGAGTTGGTCGATGTCGCCAAGGGCAGAATCGTTCAACCGGGCAACCCCATGTTACACGGTAATCCGATGCCACCCACAATGTATAGGGTTGAAGTCGTTCGGGTGCTGCCAGGCTGCGACGAGCTGTTACCTCTGGTTCGACCCGCTAGGGCCGATGAAGAAGATGAGATGACCCTCAGCGCCTGCGTAAACTGGCCCCTGCTTTGGCCGAAGAGCCAGATTCATTTGGGGGCGGGGGACACCACCCCACGGACAAGACCGCCAGTCGTGCCGGCGCCAAGCCGTGGCAAGAACGCCACAATGCTACCGGACCTGTCGGACATCCCTATGTCTGACATCCCTATGGCACAGGATCCAGACAGCCCTATGGCACATGATCCGGACAACGACGACAACGACGACGGTGCATTTACCAAAGTCGATAAGTACTTTGCCGAACATGGGTACGCTGACGAGTTCTGCGGGCCTCTTTCTCAACAACCCAACCAAGACGACCGCAATCTAGCTGGTACGGCGGAGAAATCCAATTGCAATAGGCGTCGTCTGGCGTTCAGTTCTCAGGAGACGCCTCCAGCTCCCGCCTTCACCGAGCCTCAGATAGCTGAGGTGCGAAATATTATCAGCCCCAACACGCTCAAGAAGGCGGTCTGTGAGCAGAACTCGATCCCATTACAGGAGATCAAGAAGAAGGGACAGAAACGAAAGACTAACAAGGGCGCCGGTGCGAGCCAGCCGGCACCGAGTTCGATCCGTGCTCAGGACAGGCCACCTTCACCTAAGGATATCTCGAGAAGGGTGCATGTGGCGGGTAGGGCGATGCTACCGCCAAATATGCTGAATGCTGCAACCGGTGCTATGCGAGTCTGCACAACAGTGTTCTTTCTTTGGAGAAGCGGCGTCTCAGAGAGAAGGATGTGGCATACCTGGTTTTCATGGCCAAGGTGCCAAAGGGCAAGGGCTTTGTGGATGGCGACATCGGGGGTACGATCGTCCTGCGGTTTGATGACATCTTTGCTATGTTTAACCTTCATCCGCTGCACTACACCTTCGTTCGGCTGTTTTCGCTGAGTATGGAGATGTGGATCATTAGAGACAAGACCACGGACATCGTGATAGTCTACCCCTTGTACATGCATGCCAAGCACTTGAGCAGCGTTGGGGACCGCCAAGTTGCGAGTTCACACCTCGAAGGCGTCATTCTGGCAAACCCAGATAAGGATAACTTCCTTGTGGCTTACTTTCCCGAGTAAGTCATCCCTTAACCGCCCCGTAACATATGATTTCTTAGATTTCGATCGTTCTTTTTTTTCTAACATTCCGTGTTCTGTGCAGTGACACACATTGCACACTCATCCTCTTAAGCCCCAAATATTCCATGGCCACGTATTTCGACCCGAACCGTAATTCCAAGATAGACTACACAAATGTCAAGAAAGTACTTGATGATGTTCTCCCTGGCTACGCCAAATCTGGAGGCACCTTCACCAAGACTGTTCGTAAGTACGGCAAGCACATGTTCTCACACAATACGAAGTTCTGCTACGTCAAGCAGCCGCCTGGCGGTCAGAAGGATTCCTACTACGCCCTCCATCACATGCGGGCGATCGTAAGGGACCATCATCAACTTCTGCTACCAGATAATCTCAAAGATTGGGCCGCGAACTTGTCGGCAATCTAGGACGCGGACCTCAGACAAGAATTCTTTCGCATCCAGTCGGACTTTGCGGACATCATCCATCAAGATGTCCTTCATACGTCGGGGCAGTTCTTCCTCAGATATCAACCGTCCAACGATGAGATAGATGGAATGCTACAAATGCAGGGTGACAACGACCGCGATTTCATGACCATCGCGACAGACGGCGGCTTCATCCACGCTCCTGTCCAATGAGTCGAGTCGAAAGCAGTGATGTGTAGTTCTGAAACATTGATTGGCTCATGTTGTAATTAAACTTTAATGAATTCGTATGTCTCTTTGGTTTGGAAAGTCGTTCAACTTAGATGTAATCGATGCTATTTATTAGTAGGACCATGAATCGTGCTATTAATGTCTTGCTTTTATCTTCCAATCCTTTTGTTGCATACTTACATATTGCTTATGTATTGTCTGTTGTTTGGCTTGTGCATAGAGATGCCGTCGTATGTCGTGTACAAGGGTAAGGTTCCCGGAGTCTACGACGACTGGGAGGAGTGTCGGAGACAGGTTCACCGTTTCAGCGGTAACAGTTACAAAGGGTACACCACTAGGGTGGAGGCCGAATCTAGATATGCCCGCTATCTAGCAGGAGAGAGAAGGGAGCGTTGGAGGAACCGGATGAAGACCAGTTTGATCACGATGATGCTCATCGTGATGACCACAACTCTCTTTTATGTGATGGTAGTTTAGATGATCGATATCGACTTGTAATGTGAAGACAAACTCGATACTCGCGGTCTTGAGACTTGTAATGTTTCATCTTTGTTCGGTCTTTTGAATTCAGAGACTAATATGATGAATTGTATTCGGAGACTAATCTTCTATTGTATTCGATGAATTTGCTGTTGCTGTGTGCTGCTGTCTATATTATGTCTAATAATATATTTTGTAACCTGTGCAAAAATCAGAAAAGCAAAAAATAAATAAATATTCATACTAATGGCGCATCAAGGCAGAGTGCGCCATTAGTATGCCAAAGGATACTAATGGCGCATCAAGGCAGAGTGCGCCATTAGTGTGACAAAGCACATGGTTACATATGGCCCCCCGGGAGGCATACTAATGGCGCATGGAGTTACATACTAATGGCGCACTGCTAGGTGCGCCATTAGTATACCAGATACTAATGGCGCACCAGTGGTGCGCCATTAGTAAAAAATTCTAATGGCGTGCTACTAATGGCGCACCGGTAGTGCGCCATTAGTAGGCAAAACCGGTGCGCCATTAGTAGGCCTTTTCCTAGTAGTGGCTTGTCCTTCACATCTAATTCATGGGATCTCCGATCACAAAGACTGGGTTACCACTGTGAACAACTCATGTTGTGGGTCTCATACCCATCACCCTTGATGCATTATCTATCACATTACGTGATAGACCCTTAGTAAAAGGATCTACCAGATTTTTAGATGTTTGGATATAATCCAATGTAATAACTCCGGAGTTTCTCATTTTCCTGACAGACTCTAACCTTCTCTGAACGTGTCTTGATGACTTCATGTTATCATTTGAGCTGCTCACTTTCGTGATCACAGTTTGATTGTCGCAGTTCATAAGGATACCCAGTACAAGTTTCTCCACAACCGGCAAGTCATTCAAGAGCCGACAAAGCCAATCTTCTTCAACTGTAGTTGTATCTAGTGTTGTGAGTTCTTCTTCCATTGTTGACCTCATTAAGATGGTCTGCTTGCAAGACTTCCAAGAAACAGCGCCACCTGCATGAGTGAATACATATCCACTCGTGGCCTTTAATTATCTCATCAGCATCTGAGATCCAGGTTGAGTCACTATACGCTTCAAGCACCTTAGGGTGCCCAGTATAGTGAATTCCATAATTCGCAGTGCCTTTCAAATAACGCAAAACTCTCTCTAGAGCTTTCCAATGCACATCTCCTGATTTTGAGACAAATTGGCTCAGTTTGCTAACAGCAAAAGAGATGTCAGGTCTTGTAGCACTGGTTAAATACATACGCGAGCCAATAATCTGAGAATATATGAAACCCCTAACCTAACCCTAGAAAAATCCCCAAAACCACCCAACCCCCCCCCCCCCCCTCCCCTTCAGAAAAAAACCCAGCCCCTGAACTGCTGAAGTGTGGAAAACTTTTGGTCCCGGTTGGTGGCACCAATCGGGACAAAAGGTCCCCTGCCTGGGCAAGCCGCTCCAGCCACGTGGAGCCCCATCTGTCTCGGTTCCTGATCGAACCGGGACTAAAGGTAGAGGTCTTTAGTTACGACCCTCTAGCCCTGGTTCGTAAACCAGGACAAATGACCCTCACAAACCGGTTTGAATGGCCCTTTTTATACTAGTGTACTTGCTTTGCAAAGTCCCACACAAGAAAGAAATATGAATGTTGAACCTGGGCTCAAATGAATGAATGGATTGAGCTGAAATTTGATGGATGATGGTTATTTAGACATAGGAAAGCACTGTAGAAAATTGATACCATTTGGACACGCCAAAGTGGTACTTCCTTCACAATGCTCTTCTCTGGCAGAAACTTTGGAAAATTAATGAGAAAAATTGGATAAATGAAATGAGCTCAAATTTTTTGTAGGTAAGTTACATAGGTACGGTCATGCCCTGGTAAATTTTCAGAAATACTGAAGCAATATATAAAATAGTTGCTTCACATACGGAAAATATGACAAGAATAAAATATTTAATGATGAGCTCACATGGTTTGTTTGACAAACCTCAAAACTTTTTGAGAGTGATTATTTGAGCATATGGAAGATTTGGTAAAATATAAGATCATTTGGATAAGCCTAGCTAGTACTTACTTCACAAAGCTTCTCTCTGGATAGAATCTTTGAAAATTTGCTGAGGAAGATTTACTAGGAAAATAGAGCTGAATATTACCATGTGGGAATGATTTAGGTATGTAAGAGTGCGCAAAATTTTTGAGGGTAATAGGAGGGGTCTAGATAGCACTTGCTTTGCAATATGCCAATCTGGCTATAAAATAGAAATTGAACCTGAGCTCACATAGACGATTTGATTGAGCTGCAGTTTGGAGGAGGGTGTTAATTTGGGCGTATGAAGGCACTACATAAATGTCATTCCATTTGGATATATAAAAGTGGTACTTCCTTCACAATGCTCCCCACTAAACAGAAAATTGGGAAAAATATAGTGGGAAAATGGTTACATGCAATGAGCTACAATTTGGTGGAAGGAGGTTCTATGGGCAGGGTCATGTCCTAGTAAATTTTCAGCAATTATAAAGAAATAGAAAATATAGTTACTTCACAAACTGAAAATATTACCAGGAACAAAGATTTTATGGCGAGCTCTCATGGATTGTTAGATATGGGGCTAAAGTTTTGTGCTGAGCTATGATATGGGCATATAGAAGATGTGAATAAAATTCAATTCATTCGGATAATCATAGCTAGTACTTCCTTCACAAAGCTTCTAGCTGAACAAAAAAACTTCGAAAATTTGTCGAAGAAGATTTACTTGGCATATGGAGCTTAATTTTGTCATGAGGCAATGATTTCGATAGGAAATAATGCCCAAAATTTTTGAGGGGAATCAAGAATAAATAAATAGCACTTCCTTCACAAAGTGTTGTTCTGAACAGAATAGGAAAATGAATATTGTTGCATTATTTTTGAACTAGGCCTCATATGTTTTTGACATATTTGAAAAAGATATGATCCGAAAAAATTATGAGAATTCTTTGTGAAATTTTGGAATAACAGAAATATAGGTTGCTTCACAACCTATGGCAGAAATAGACACATGGACATGACACATAGGCAAAACTAATGAGGTGGCGCCTAGTCACAGCAATCCACCACAATTTTTAAGGTTATGGCCATCTATATTGGTCGTGATCAGCTAGAAATAAGGCAGGGGACCAATGATGTCTGCTTTACGACCATTTGTGTAAGGAAACTACGACCTTTCCGACCAAAATGATCGTTATGGTTTAGGGTTTGGATCCCTCCAAACATCTTACGACCAATTGGTCTCAAATGGTTGTAGATTTACGACTATTTCTTTCAGGGTCGTCAGTGACAGAAGGTCACAAGTTGACATATTTCTTGTAGTGTGGGAGCACCGTTTGTGGAGCAGCGCTGGAAGACATAGGTACGAGGTGGAGCAGCTTCGTCTTGAACGGAAGGTCGATGGAGATGTCAAGTCATGCATGGCTGACAGATGCTACACCATGTCATGCCTGGTGGGAAGGTGCTACGTATGACATATCTTCCAGAGTCTCTGCATCGGAATGGAGGAGCGCAAGGCGGTGGCGTCGTTGACAGATGGCCGGACTAGCAAGGATGATGCGGATCTCTTTCCTAAAGATGGAACATCAGTTCGATGATGATGGTGGCTTATAAAACGTGTGCATGTGGTGTATGTTATAATTATGCCGCACTGGTTGTTGGTTCTGGTACGTTATATAGACTAGCAAACATGCCCGTGCGTTGCAACGGGAGACAAAAAAGTTACACACGAGCCAAATAAGTATGACTCAATACCCCAAATTATGAGCGTCCTCTATTTTCACACGGTAGCTCACCATGTTTCCACTTATCTTTCTTTTCACCCTCGTTGATGATGTACACGATGTCCATGTGATCGATGCATTCGATGTGGTAAATCCCAAGGCAATTAGCTTGCCACTGCATGGCAAACTTGTCATTGTGCCGCGCAAGAGAATGTTTAAAACTTTAAAAACAAATTTCATGGACCACAAAGTACTCCTAGCGCCTAGACATAAAAGGATTTTCCAAAAGCTACCCAAATCCTAGACATGAAAGACTTTTGAATCGACGAACATTTTTTGTTTTCATAAACATTCTATGATTTCTCGAATATTTTTTGAATTCATAAACATTCTATGATATCTCGAATATTGTTCTCAAAACTTGCAACCTTTTGTAATTTGAAATCTTTAATTAATTTAAAGAAGGAAAAACAAAAATAGAAATGAGAAAAGAAAAGAAAAAAAATACACCAAAAGAATTAAATCTGGAGAAAATTTATGATTTCTCGCACATTCTTTGAATTCATAAACATTCTATGATTTCTTGAATATTTTTCTCAAAATTTGCAACCTTTTGTAATTTGAAAATCTTGAATTAATTTAAAGAAGGAAAAACAAAATTTTAAATGAGAAAAGAAAAGAAAATATGGGCGTCACGCCCCACGGGCCGGCCATGAACGCGTATGTGAGACAGTGGGAGGGAGGACGTGCGTGAGAAAAAGGTGGAGGAAAATAGTATGACCCCTAGGGATCGAACCCGGGTCTGGGCAATGAAGTAGATAGGATTCAACCACTGATCTGTTGTAGCGAACGTGACAGATGTGGGATATTATCTTTATAAAAGACTGCGTGACGATGACTTTGAAAAAAAAAACGAGTTGTTTTCTTGACTTATGAGTGGCATAGCAGGTAATTTATAGCAACTTTAAGGGTATTTTTTTTAAGGACGACAGAAATCTTATTTGCTTTATTATTAGGTAGAGACTAGCGCATATGCCCGTGCGTTGCAATGGAAAAAAATGATGTTTTGCGCAAGCATGATGTCCAACAACATCGGATTCACTATAAAGAACATAGTGCAACGCAGCATCCTTCTACAAAGTAAATATAAAAAAATAAGTTGCAATTTAGCCGTCTTCATATTTTATTTGTGGGGCATAATCTCCCACTGATTCCATTTAAGTACAATCTTTTTTAATGGCATTTAAGTGTAATCTTTTCATTAATTACCATGACGTCCTCACGCGTTTTAGTCCAGAATCAAATCTTTCCTTTCTTACTATCTTATTTCCTAAATATTTGTCTTTATATATATTTTAAATGGACTACCACATATGGATGTATATAGACAAATTTTAGAGTGTAGGTTCACTCATTTTACTCCGTACGTAGTCACTTGTTAAAATATCTAGAAAAAAAATATATTTGAAAACGGAGGAAGTAATTTAGTAGCCTCAGCACATTGAAGCCTATAGATTCTTCCTTTTAATTATCCTTCCTTTTTACCCCAAATCCTTCATGTATAATTTATTAAGACCACAATCTTTATAATAGTTATTCCATTGGTTTACCCATAATCTTTTCTTTAATTAGCCACATCCGTTTAAATATTATATTTAAGCCCACAATCCTTCTTTTATTAACTCATTCGCGTAATTAGCTCGCCCTAAACATGATGACTGTCACTCGTATATTTAGAATGAGTTGGAGTTAGTAAATATGACAGGTGCATAAGTCTTCGGTTGTTACATCGAAGTGCTAGACAGAAGGTCTTGTGTTTAGTTCTCGTAATGTTGATTTACTTTGATCCAATTATTTTTCGCGGTCTCTTTATGAAAGCCCATAAAAGGCCCATCCACATACAAGTACCTAGCCCAGATCGCTTAACGTGTGTAAACCA
This sequence comes from Triticum timopheevii, assembly GCA_963921465.1. Classification (NCBI taxonomy): domain Eukaryota; kingdom Viridiplantae; phylum Streptophyta; class Magnoliopsida; order Poales; family Poaceae; genus Triticum; species Triticum timopheevii. The sequence continues at coordinate 668,286,822 of OY997266.1, forward strand.
AACGAAAAGGAAAAGGACTAAACCAAACCAATAATACCTATTCCCTTTAATAATAGGTATAGATATAGATATAGATATAGATTGTTGAGACGTAAACCATGATGCTAGCTTCATTCATCATAGTTTATACTGTACTACTAAGAACCAAAGCCTGGTGGTGCTGACTGGAAAGTGGGATACAAACAAAAGGGGATAAAGAGAATGAGCGGAAAGAGTGGGAACGCGTACGCGGAGTGGCTGCTCGTGCAGTTTCCTCGGTCACGCACCCACCTACTGTGCTAATGCTGGATCTTGATTTGTAAGTAGGTACACACCACCTCGATTAAGATCCAGCAATTATATATATGTACACGAGCTCCTCGATGAAGATCCAACAATTACCATGTGCCGATGAGCAAGACGGAGGAAAGACAAAGATCCAACCGTTAATAATGTGCGTTGGTGAGCGCAAGAGGTGAGGACTTCGTTGGCCGGCGTGCTGCATCGTGGTGACAGCACTGTCCGGGTGCATGTGGGCCCGGCCAGGCCATCGAGGCCTGGCAAGTCCTCGTCGCCGCGTCCGGTCGGCTCCGCTGTGGCGGTGGAGGCTGTCCCCTCCTTCCGGTCGAGTTGTGGTCGCTCCCGTGGCTGGTGTCTCCTCTTCCTCTCCAAGCCTCGTGTTGACAGCTCCAGTGAAGCGGGGAGGGTTGTTCGGTAATCGTGGTGGCACAAGCTGGTGGGTGGCCGAGGAGGTGGTGCATTTCGAAATGCCTGAGGTGGTGGTGGTGGTTGTGGATTGGGAGAAATCCCTGTCGGCCTGGCCGGCACCGATGCGATGACGCCTGCGGGCGCCGTCGGACCTTCCCGAGGGGCATCGGGTACACCCCTTCCCCACTATCCCTCGCGTACCGGGGGAAACCCTAGAACTTGTTCGGGCAACAGTGGTGGCATCGTCACACTCCCTCTTGAGGGTGTTGCTTGGGGCGCGGCGCTTCGGGATGCTGGGAGCGTGGTGGTACTTCTTTGGAGGGTGCAACGGTTGCCGGACTTCCCTTCTTCGTTGATCTGCCGTTGTCAGCATTTATTTCTCTTTCTTCTTGTTGTTTTTCTTTTGGGTTTATCTGTGCTGTGGCCCCAGCAAGTTGGATGTATCGGATGTTTGCTTTATAATATAAAGCGGGGGGAAACCCTTTTTCGTCAGCGCAAGAGGGAGGATACACCAACGTCCAACCGTTAACAATGTGCGTTGGTGAGCGCAGGACAAAGGAAAGATTAAGTTCCAACAGTTAATAATGTGCGGTTGGTGAGCGCATGACAGAGGACAGGTCCAAGGAGAGGGCGGCGACCGACGCGCTATTCATCGAACTCGACACGGAGGTGGAGGAGGAGGCGGAGGCTGACACGGAGCAGCCAGAGGAGTTGCGTCAGCCTCCCATGTACCTAGAGGCCGGAATGGAGATAGTGGACATCTTCAACGACAACGAGTAGCCCAGAACCGATAGTTGATCTATGTAGTACGTTGGTGTTTTATTTGCATGATCCGCATCGTTTTAAGATTTCATATATAAGGTGTTCGGATGCAAAGAGAGATATACAAGGATTGCCTGCATAAGCACCGGGCGCGTCTATGCCTGTTTGAGGGGCCGGATTTGCCATATCTCGGTGTTGATGCTCTTAATCCCCATTGCATTTCGGGTAACATTTACCGTATATTTGACTAGAAAAATATAATGACATGTCATCAAAAGTATATTGCACTACTTGGAATCGCACACTACTCCCAGTGCCAGAAACACTCGGCAAAGGGCCAAAAAAAACTTGGCAAAGCCTTTGCTGAGAATTGTTCCTGGCAAAGGCCACCAAACGTATACCTGTCTGGTAAACAGAAATTTGTCGAGATCCAAATGTCGGGCACTTAGTAAAGAGTTTGTTGAGTGCCAAACATTATGTATCAACAAAATAAAGTGACAAATGGAAGACAGACAGAGATGGTGTTTGCCACGTGGCCTATCTTTGCCAGGAGCCACTCTTGTCTCTCGGCAAAGATAACCAATAGCAAACTGGGCTGTGTCACTACCTTGGTAGGCAGGTCCCACGTCTTACGGCCGAGCAGATGCTTTGCCGACAGCTTCACTCGACAAAGCTAATGAGTAGCAAACAGCCGTGTGTCCACCACCTGGCAGGTTGGTCTCACGTCCTATGCCGAGCGGATGCTTTGCCGAGAGCTCCTCTCTGCAAAGCAAACGAATAGAAAAGCGCCACGTGTCCACCACCTGACAGGCGGGTCGCATATCCTACGCCGAACGGATGCCTTGCCTAGACCTACTCTCGGCAAATCAAACAAACAGGAAACAACCACTTGGCCACCACCTGACAGGCGGGTCCCACACACCTAAACCTATGTACACTTTGCCGAGAGCTTCCCTTGGCAAAGTGTGTCCACCACCTGACCGGTCAAACATGTGCTTTGCCGAGAGCTAGTCTCGGCAAACCTTATATCTCATGCCGAGGCGTAGTCCCGCTCAGCAAAAATGTCAGGCTCTAGAAGTCAACACATTTTGTTGAGGGCCCACTGGCAAACTTAGCATCCTGCTCTAGTTTAAGAGCCTTTCCTGAGAGGAGCTCTCGGTATAAGATATGTTACCAAGTGTCCCTCTCCGTAAAGTTTTGTTCAACAATGTATTTTTCTTATTTTTTGGTTCATCCCTGCAGCAAAACATATACATCATCACACATAACACATCTCACATGTAAGCAACATCGCACATAAAAAAGCAATAATTGTCAAGCACAACCCACATACAAGCAATAGTGCATTAAAGGAGCAATAGTTGTCAAGCACACTCCACTACCACACGTTCACAAGTCGCAAGCACACACGAGCTGCAATAGTTCTCAAGCACACACATGAAAGAGTTCCAAACATCAACATAACACGAAGTTCATGCGGTTTTGGAGATCGGAATGGGAACATCAACATCAGAAGGTGTCATTTCATTTGCTTCCCCAACTCCATCAACTGGAGGTAGAACTACATGAATATTGTTTGCCCTTGTGATGAATTGAGGTATAAGAATTTTGAGACAAAAAGATGAATGCAAATGGTGATGGGGAAAATGGAGATAGGAATAGTTCGAGTGGAACTCATAATGTTCCACTCTTGCGCCACTGGCCATCTGGCACTGGTCTGACATGCACAGAATAAAGATTGGCCACGATTATGTTGTAAAGACTTCACTAGAGCATTTCGTGCCTTCAGCTTAGCCTGGTCTTCATCTCGTTCTGTCTCGATGTCATTCAACCGGGTCTACGATATGGCCATGCAAATGTCCTTCGTGTTGAAATACAAGCATGCGGGACCATGAAGGATCAATGAAGATGCGCTGACCTGAATTTCCTAAAGAATGGCCGTGGTACATGAATCATTAGCCCATGTGAACTAGTTTGAGTTATGCCTATGTGAACTAGTTTGAATTATGCCTATGTGAATATTTGTGCCAAGTGCTCGAGGAATTTCTAGGGAGCTAGGAGCTCTCACATTCCTTGATATAGTGTCATTTTCTGCACTGAAGATATGGACGGAAAATGTATGTAGCTGTTTTGAGTTGCAGGGATTAGATAAGAAAAAGCTCGACGACAAAATCAATGGCACATATTTCCGAGAGCAACACTCGGAAAACTCACTTTAACGAGCGGCACGCTCGAAAAAAGAGGTGACCCGAGCACTTTAACTATTGGAGTGTCGTTCTTTTCCGAGGGCGTCTCTCGGAAAAGGGGTCATCTGAGAACTTTAAGTACTAGAGTGGCATTCTTCTCCGAGGGCATGCAACACTCGATAACAGCACCACTGCCATGTGGGACATGTGGCCCAGAAGTCAGGTCCAAAGGTTTCAGCCAACGGTGGGATGTCGAGGGGAACCAGACAGCTCTCAGTAAAGAAAGCGCGTCATATCATTATTTTTGAAAATTTATCAAAAAATTTGAATGTTTCACTGACAATCGGGTCCAGCGGGTCCACCTGCCAGGTTAGAATGTTTCTACAACAGGTGTTTTACCGAGCGGTGCTTCATGGCTCTCGGTATATGTATAACAGAAAGTCACGGAGCCGTTAGTTCCAAACAGGTATGCTACATGGCTAGTCTTTGCCGTGGTGCTCTCGGTGTCTGTGTCATTTGCTGTTTGCCCTTTGTGCACCATGATGCTGTGTCGGCAACATTACCATGTTGTCGTGAAGCCGTAGTTGTCAAGTGTAGCTCTGATGTCTTTCTACAGATTTCAACAAGTGACTTCATACGGAGCAAAATGAGTAAATCTACACTCTAAAATATGTCTATATACATCCGGAAGAAGGTAGACTGACCACGCACTGTAACCGCTCGCGCGTTCTAGCTGTTGGTGTTGAGTACTAGTAGTAGTATAGTACTAAAAAGCTCAGAAGCAAAGAGACCAAAAAGAGTTGGTGACATCTCAATACGCGGGCATGGTAGGTGGGCGCACGGCTCCGCCACAGGTCCTTGAGCGTGACCACCTACTGCACTTGCACCTAGCAGTGTAGTCGGGCTAGTATATGTATCTCCCGGTGTGACAGCAGCAGTCCACACAAGTCATTCACCATCCCATCTCCATCAAGCTCCAACCGCACCATGCCTCGACCTATGCCTCCACACACGTTAATGGTGGGGAGCCAACTGATGGCTGCCGCCACCGCCATCTTGGCCTTGCTTCCCTTGGCAGTCGCTCCTTTCCAGACGCCAGGGGGAAGGGTGAGGCTGTCTTTGTCCGTGGCTTCGTTTTTCCTTTTCCTCCAGTGCTTTCTTGGTGGTGCTCGCCGTCGCTCCTCGAGCTCCTTCGTCCGCTATGGGGCGTGGGTAGCTTACCATGGCCCTTTCTACCTTGCCGCGTATGCCGCAGGCAACTTATGTCTGCTCTCCTCCCATGAGGAGTTGGACATCCTGGCGTGGGGAATTGTGTGGTTTCACGCCCTGGATCCCATGCCGCCCATGTTGGTCTATTATAGAGGCAATTATGGCCATATGTGGAGCAATACGAACAATGCCAAGTCTCTTCGTTTTATGGCGACCATCTTCCATGCGGTTTATATGACAAAGACATGCACGGTGATGTCCTTTGTGCTTTTGCTATGCTACGTACTTTATATGACTTTCAGCAGAAGGGTGTCTGTTCCACTATATCTGTCGCGGTTGCATAAGGCTGCTGCTCCTGCTGTTATTTCTGGTCAAGATGCTGCTCCTCCTGTTATTTCTGGTGAACATGGTACTCCTGTTGATGTTCCTGCTGCTCCTGCTGCTATTTCTGGTCAAGATGCTGCTCCTCCTGTTATTTCTGGTGAACATGGTACTCCTGTTGATGTTCCTGCTGCTCCTGCTGCTATTTCTGGTCAAGATGCTGCTCCTCCTGTTATTTCTGGTGAACATGGTACTCCTGTTGATGTTCCTGCTGCTCCTGCTGTTATTTCTGGTCAAGACGATGCTCGTGTTGATTTTCGAGTATATCTGTCGCGGTTGCGTAAGGCTGCTGCTCCTGCTGTTATTTCTGGTGAAGATGGTGCTCCAATTCCTGCTCCTATTGTTATTTATGGTCAACATGATGCTTCTGTTGTTATTTCTGGTGAAGATGCTGCTCCTGGTGCTGTTTCTGTCAAACAGGACTTGGTGTTCAGCTACAAGTTGTTCCTCAGGATGCTAAAACGGTTAGATCAAGAGGGGCTTGTTTCTAAAGCGAGAAAGTCGCTTTCACGTATAGGTGATGCAGCTGCTGAAGCTAGATTCCGGACACAGAACCAGACAGCATTCCATGTGGTTGAGGTACAGCTGGCTTTTCTATATGATGATTGCTTCACAGGCAACAATACCCAGCTGACTACTGTATTTCATGAGCTTTTAGATGGCATTACTCCAACGGTTACATTTTGTACCTATGCTAGTTTATGTGTATGGCCACTTATACATGGCCTAACACTTACATTGTATAGCCGATCAGGGCTAGTCCTTACAGTGCTGGTACTTGTCCTAGATTGTTTAAGAGGACTGGTGCCTTTTGATCGTTTTTGGGCATCAGACTGGGGCAAAGCAATGTTGGCACAAAGGAAGACTGAAGGCAAAAAAGCCCGTCCACCATTTGTTGACAGCTACTTTCCAGTGTTCAACTTCAGTAGTAAACGTTACTGGCAGCAGATGATTGGTCAGTACTCTGTTCTCCAAGACTACAACCGTGGCAACAGATGGAAGGCGGTTGTATCCAATGTAGTGGCCTTTGCACAGGCAAGATGGCGGCCTTCCATGCGTGAGATGCATTACCCAAGAGAAGAAGAAGCTGCCATCCTACCTAAAGATCTCAAGCTGAAGCTCGAAGATTCTCTTGCGAGAGAACATGACCTGGGTATCGGTCTGACGGGAGGTCTCCGGGCGCTATTGAATACAGTACCAATACATGTTTGGATCTCAACACTGAAGGAGAAGAATCATGCTAATAGAATCCTAATCTGGCACATCGCAACCTGCTACTTGGATATGGACCGGGATTATGGCAGTTGCTATTGGCTGCCGCAGCCCACTTCTAAAGCAAAACCTATCTACTACATCGCAACAAAGTTGTCAAAGTACTGTGCCTACCTGGTGGCATTTCTCCCGGAGTTGATCCGAGATGAAGCCCGAGCAAATTCAAAAGCTTTTCAGTTAGTGATGGAAGAAACCAGAACGGTCCTGGGAGATGCAAGATCGGACAAGGATAAGTACAACAGGATGAAAACACTGTCTGAGCATAGTTCGGCGCCAACGTTTGAAGCGGGTGTTGCTCTTGCGAAACGGCTTCAGGGTGAATTTTCTATTACAAAAATTGAAGCACAGAAAAAGTCAGAAAGAATTGATGCACAGAAAAATTCAGAAAGAATGAAAGCAAATTCAGACATAATGAAAGCAAATTCAGAAACAATTGAAGCACTGTGGAATGTGCTGGCAGATTTCTGGGTTGAGAGCTTGCTCTACATAGCTCCGTGTAACAACACTGCCAAGCACATCGACATGCTCGCCCATGGCGGAGAGTTGATCACCCACGTCTGGGCCTTGCTCATCAACACAGGCATGATTGTATGTCCGCCCGTCAGCAACCAGGGTGGTTTATGATCATTAAGCCACACTGATTTGGGACAGCATGATGCATGCTATCTTTTGAGACTTAATTTTCATCTCTGTTTCTCATCTATGTTTGTGTTGTACTACGTGTTTTTGTTGTTAATTTCCACCTCTGTTTCTCAGATTTCAATTCGTATCTTGTAAACCGCCCGATGAGGATCTTGTTTGTCAATAAATTATGTGCCCGTGCAGTTGTGTGTGGAGTATGTAATTGATCTATATTTTATTTTATTTCTACGGAATCTATATCTTCTTTTCGTCTATGTCTAAATAGCTAGCCCCCACTCACTATTTTTCTCAACACGCAAGAATGCCACATCATAGCACAACATGCATGAGAAAAGGTCCACCCTCACTACCATATGTCTTTCAACATGCAAGTATGCCACTTCATCAAGACATACATGGAAAAAATACCAATCTCAACATGCAAACATACATGAGAATTTTCATTTTATTATACATGGACACTGGACCATAAGGCCAAACTTGCATCAGTACATGCAGCTCACTGACGGCACTGATTCCAGAATTTTCAAGGTAAAAGAAAGCAAATCAAGATTGCGCGTAGGAAGGCACGTGATCCTTACAACATAAGAGATGATAGAGCTTCTTCACGTGTGTTGGTGTTGTGTAATAGGCGAAAATGTCTTACCTCGCATGAGGGGACGTGATGCGTGTTATATAGCAGGGGTGCAATAACCCTGATAGCGCATACAATCGATTGGAGAGAATCCAAGATATATCTTGAGGACAAAGTTACGGAGGAGATAGAGATAGACCTGGCTAGTTACAATAGATAAGAAATACAGCCTAAACTACCTCCTGAGCTAACTACCAATGAAGATCTCTCCTGTCACGTTACAATGTATGCGCATGTGTGGTTGACACCCTCCCTTAAATCAAAACTTGGTGAAGTTGAGATTATGTTTGTAGTCTTCAAAACTTCGTATAGGCAAAGCCTTTGTGAATCCATCTGCAACTTGATCTCTGGAGTGCACAAATCGAATGTCAAGTTGCTTCTGAGAAACCCTTTCTCTAACAAAATGAAAATCAATTTCTATATGCTTTGTCCTAGCGTGAAACACTGGATTTGCAGAAAGATAGGTGGCACCAAGATTGTCACACCATAGACATAGGGCTTGTGTATTTTTCACACCAAGATCCTTCAACATGGACTGAACCCATATTATCTCTGTTGTAGCATTTGCTAATGCTTTATACTCTGCTTCTGTGCTTGATCTGGAGACAGTAGCATGTTTTCGTGTACACCATGATATTAGGTTACGTCCAAAGAATACTGCAAACCCACCAGTTGATCACCGGTCGTCTAGGAATCCTGCCCTATCAGAGTTAGAGAAGGCACTGACAAGAGTAGAGGGTGATTTTCTGAAGTTTAAACCAATGCTCAAAGTGTTTTTGATGTATCTGACTATACGTTTGGCAGCTGTCAAGTGAACACTAGTTGGTGCATGAAGGAACTGACATACTTTGTTAACAGCAAAGGAAATGTCAGGTCTAGTAAGAGTGAGATATTGTAATGCCCCTACTAAACTTATGTATTTTGTGCTATCCTCTTGATTCAAGAGTATCCCTTCTGTAAGAGATAATTTTTCTGAGCTGGATAAAGGAATGGGTGAGGTTTTACAACCTTGCAAGCCAGCCTCTTTTACTAGATCAGTTGCATACTTTTCCTGAGAGAAATAAAGTCCTTCCTTGTGTCTTTTCACCTCAATTCCAAGGAAAACTGCAAGTCTCCAAGACTCTTCAAGGCAAAATCTGCACCCAAATCTTTTAACAGTCCTGTGATGGCTTCATTAGATGAGCTTGTCACAATAATATCATCAACATAGATGAGAACAAATATGCATTTTTGACTTGTTGTAAATAAACAATGAGCTGTCAGATTTTGATGGAACAAACCCAAGTGCCTGCATTTTATGACACAGATCACCTTTGGTCACCCATTTATTATTTGCTAATGATAGTTTGGTCTTCATTAATGCAAGTAATCCCAGTGCACTTCGGTTGAATGAAATTCTAAGAATTTATGGTGAGGCATCGGGTCAGTGTGTTAATCATGAGAAAATCTCTATTCTACTTCAGTTCTAACACACCCGATCCTTTGAAGCAAGTTTTGAAGGCAACTCTGAATATTCAAGTTGAAACTTTCCATGGGAAGTATCTTGGGCTCCCTACTATTGTGGGTCGTATAACTAGTGGTACATTTGACCACACCAGCAAAAGGGCTCGTGGCAAAATTCAAGGATGGTCGCAAAAATTGCTAGCCTATGCAGGTCGGGAGACCTTGCTAAAGTTGGTGGTTCAGGCTATTTCAACCTATCCAATGAGAAAGTTCTTCTTGACAAAGAAAGTTTGTAAGAGTTTCACATCTCCTATGGCTAGATATTTCTGGAGTAGCTCTGCTGACAGAAAATCATTGCATTCGGTCTCTTGGAAGGAGTTAGCAACACCCAAATGCAAGGGCGGCATGGGTTATTGAACCCACATCTGTTTAATCTTGCTATGCTTGGTAAGCATGGCTAGCGATCTTTGACAAACCCAACTTCCCTTTGTGCAAGAGTACTGAAGGGTAGATACTTTCCGGATACTGATTTTATGCATGCATCTGTTCCCAAGTCGGCTTCGACCACTTGGAGAGCAATTATCGCGGGAAGAGACACTCTGAAGAATGGTTCGATCTCCCGTGTTGGAGATGGCAGCACCATTTCAGTCTAGATCGACAAGTGGATTCCAGGAACAATATCCATGACACTGAAGGAAATATGCCCTAGAGGAAATAATAAAGTTGTTATTTTATATTAGATTTCTTTATTCATGATCAAAGGCTTATTATTCATGCTAGAATTGTATTGATCAGAAACTTCAGTACATGTGTGAATACATAAACAAATACTGTGTCCCTAGTAAGCCTCTACTAGACTAGCTCGTTGATCAAAGATGGTTAAGGTTTCCTAACCATAGACATGTTGTCGGTGTACTAAAGTAGGGGGGTACCTTAGTACCCCGAACTTGTGCATGGGCAGTCGCAGTGACCCGCGGCAGGGCTTGCCGGGCGTCCGCCAAGGTCCTCCGCGACTACTTTGATGCCATTCAAGAACGGAGTACTCAAGCTAAAAAATCCCGGCAAGAGGAACTTGCCGGGAAGGCCAACCAAGGCCCCGGCAACAAGAGCTTACCGGGAAGAAAACAAAGGCCCCGGCAAGAGGAGCTTGCCGGGAAGGCCGACCAAGGCACCTCCAGAGGACTTGCCGCGGCGCCCCGCGCGTCCCGGCAAGGCCCGACGGCCGGCAAGCTTGCCGGCACGACAAGAGGAGGACCGCGGCAAGGCACTTGCCGCGGCAAGATTGCCAACCAAACTCCAGCACATCCGGCGACGTGTCATCACAAGGCCATCCCAAAGGCACGTGGCGAGGCACTACGCAGCCATGCGGGGCGAGGTGGCAAGCGGAGCTGACAGAGACGCCATCGTGGCAACCGGAGGCTCGCTTGACGGTCGCTTCTCTGCACTGTTGGGGCGACCGGACGGGCATTAGATGCCCTTGTCCCCTGCCGCCAGAGTTAGGTAGGGGACACTGTTGGTCACTGTTACACCAACCTGCATTTTTACCTTTCTACCCCCTCTTCTTACGCTGCCACCTATTGGTGCCCCCTTTAGACTATAAAAGGGAGGCCCATGCGCACGTAGGAGGGGTTCGATTCATCTTGAGATACAGGACTAGGGTTCGGTCCATTGGGCACACACACACCACACCACCGAGCGCTCGCAGTCGAGCAAGATCAAATAAAAACACAAAGCAGCAGTAGGAGTTTTATCTCTCCGGAGAGCTCCGAAGCTGGGTAAAAATCGCCCGTCTCCCCGGGGCGCGCCCGGACCTGGATCTGCTCTGCGCGCGGCCTCCGCCCCCTCGCCGAACCAGAAAGGGCCCCCCCGTGCCCCATAGGTGCCCGGGGCCGCAGACACGACCATCCCCGGCCCCCGACATCTTTGGCGCGCCAGGTAGGGGGTGCGTCGAGGTCGTGAGCATCTGACCCGGTCTCTACGCACGCTGCGTCAACGCCTTCATCAACATGCCACCGAAGAAGAAGCCTTCGGAGGCGGCCGCTCCGTCTACATCGATTCCGCCACCACCGCCGGAGCAAACGGGCGGTGGAGTGTGCGCCGGCGGAAGAGCGGGCGCCGACGGTGGGGCTCACGTCGTCACCAGATCCAAAAACAAGGCCCCGCAAGCGTCGGCGACCATGCAGACACCGCACCCTTCCCAGGAGGTGCAAGGTCGACAACGCCCCGGTGCTCCTAGCACCGTGCTCGCGTTGGAACAAGGCCAAGCTGGTGGGTCGCGAGACACTCGAGGTCAGCATGCTCGCCCGCATGCTGGCGCGAGCGAGGTACGGTCGCCAGGGCGGGGCGTTGCACCTCCCAATCCAGTTGGGAGTCCGAGCACATCCCGCTCCTCGCGCCGCTCGTCGCCACCACCACCCAAGACAGCAGAGGAAGCGCTAGCCCGAGCCCAGCTGCTCCTAGACTACCCTCCGGCGCCGCACAAGATCGACGACTGGAGAATGACTATATACAGTCTCATCGCCTTCGCCAACGACGACAAGCCCCGGCAACCGAGCGCATCGAGGCCCCGGCAAGGCGTCCAAGCGCAAGCCGATGCCGACAAGACCGCTGGGGGGGCCACCTCCGTGCACTCCCAGCCCCGAAGGCCAAGATCGCCGGCTCGTCGGACTAACCCCGATGGCGACTCCACCGCGTCGTCGGACCCGCGAACCTGACGCGATCAGCGCCACATTCTCCAAGAACGGCAACACGAAGACGCTCGCACTCGCATCGAGCGCAGGAGGGAAACGCGACGTCAATCTGACCAGCGCGCCGGGCCCACTGTCGACATGCATGCGCTAGGGGAGCCAGGCGACTTGCCATACGCGGCAGGTTGCCCTGCGTTCACCCACGAGCTGTGGCAAGTCCAGTGGCCCAAAACCTAGAACTTCAAGCCAGACGTGCCCGAGAAGTACGATGGCAGGATACATCCATCGGAGTTCCTCAGCATCTACACCATCGCGGTGCAGGCTGCCGGAGGGCGCGATGAGAAGATCCTCGCCAACTACTTCCCGCTGGTGCTCAAGCCTAATGTCAGATCTTGGCTCGTGCACTTGCCGGACGGTTCCATCTCTTCATGGGCGGACCTGTGTCATCAGTTTGTCGGCGCCTTCACAGGTGGCCACAAGCCTCATGGCCAGGAGAGTGACCTCCACTTGCTCGTCCAGAAAGTGGGGGAGCCCCTGCGCAAGTACATACAGAGATTCAGCCAGGTGCAACGCAACATCCCAGACGTCCACCCTGCCGCAGTTATCAGCGCCTTTCATCAGAACATGCGTAACTTCATGATGAGGGAGGAGATGGCGATGTGCAAGATCAGAAACGTCAGCGAGCTCTATGCTCTGGCAGACAAGTGTGCACGGGCTGAGGAGGGGAGGAAAATCCCCGGGGAGGTTGCAGGAGCAGAAGGATCTGACAGTGAGGATACCGCCCCGGCAAGGAAGAACCGGAGACGGAACAACAGGAAGAGAAAGACTAAGGATGTGTTAGCTGTTGAGCATTCCGGCAATGGGGCGACTCCGACAAGGCCAAGGCCGACGACTCTGGCGAGGCTGTGGTGGCCGCCGACAAGCAGGATGGCTCCGGCAAGCGGTATTGCAAGATCCACCGCACCAAGGGCCACGATCTCCAAACCTGCAAGAAAGTCGAAGAGATGGCGGAGCTGCAGAAAGCCGAGTACGAGCGACGCGATAAGGAGAGAGCCCAGGGAGGTGGCGGAGGATCCGGCAAGAAGCTTCCCGCCCGGGGAGGACACCGCGGCTAGGCCAAGCCGCGGCAAGGAGATAGGCCTCCCCGCGGCCGCGACAAGGACGAAGATGAGGATGAGATGGAGGAAGATGAGACCGATGACAAAGAGTTTCAGAAGGCGACAGAGGTGCTATGCATCGACGGCGGCGCCTCTCTGCACGCCTCGCACCGTCAACTCAAGCAGTGGGTGCGAGAGGTGAATGTAGCGGAGCCGTCCGTCGAGGCGCGCAAGCCTCTGAAATGGTCCGGCACGCCCATCATTTTCGATGTTGAGGACCACCCTGATCGCATCACTGCGGTCGGGTGCTTGCCGATGTTGGTCTCACCAACGATCCGCAACCTCAAGGTCACGAAGATGTTGGTTGACGGCGGGGCCGGCCTGAACCTGATTTCCTCCACAGTACTCAAGAAGCTCCAGATCCCCGACGGCGAGCTCGAAGAAACTGGTACCTTTCAAGGGATAAATCCGGGAAGGAGCAAGCCCAAGGGGAAGATCACGCTGCCATTGACATTTGGCAGCGAGCTGGATTTCAGGACAGAGAGGGTCACCTTCGATGTTGCTGATATCCCATTACCTTACAATGGGATACTCAGCCGACCAGCGCTTGCCAAGTTCATGGCAGCCTCTCACTACGCATACAACGTGCTCAAGACGCCTGGCCCGATGAGTGTCATTTCTGTCCAAGGTGACAAGAGGGATGCACTCATCTGCGCCGACAAAATCTACCGGGAAGCAGCAGCCGCGGCAGAGCACGAGCCACTTGCAGCTGAAGCTCCCCGGGGGAAGGAGAAACTCAAGTCCGGCAAGTGCAGCCCTGATGCCCACTCCGGCAAGCGCACCTCCCCGGAGTGTTGTGCTGCCATCGAGAGCGCACCATCGAGCTCCACCGGCAAGTGCAAGAAAGCAAAGGCAGACCCGCCAAAGACCTAGCCCGGCAAGAACAGCTCTGGTACCTGCTCCGGCAAGCACGCCTCCCCGGAGTGCCGCGCTACCGTCGAGGATGCACCATCGAGCTCCACCAGCCAGTAGGGCGAAGAAAGCGTCTAGTTTCAAGCTTTTGGATTGTATTCCCTGAGAATCCATGCCTTGTACAAAGAACCTGTGCGCAGAAAGATCGAATCATGGCTAAGTTGCGCCCTTGATCCGTTTCGAGTCCGCTCAACGACGAAAGCGCGACGCAACTAGCCCGACGAGTTCTTCCTGCCGGAAGCAACACCGCCAGCGGGCTGCTGATGTCCCGCACTCAGCAAGTGTGTTTGCGCCGGCAGGTTCCCTAAAAGAGCGGGGGGGGGGGGGGGGAGGGGGTGAAAACGTACAAGGGGGGAAGTCAAGGGAGGAGCGCGGCTTTGCCTGACCGCGGAAGACAGAAAAGCTAAGTCACCCGAGCTTGAGTGCATAGCTCTTTTGTTTAGTTTTAAGCGCTTATGTTATGTTCCTCAAACGTTCGTCCCTTGTACGAAAAACCCGTGCGCTGAGGAGCCAACTCGTGGTTAAGTTGCGCCCTTGCTTTGTTTTCGAGTCCGCTCGACAATGCAAGCGCGCTGCAACTGGCCCGAGAAGGTTTCTTGCCGGGTACAACACCGCCAGCGGGCTGCTGACGTTCCGCACTCAGCAAGTGTGTTAGCACCGGCAAGTTCCCTAGAAGCATAGGGCAAAAACGTACAAGGGATGTGATGAAATCGAGGGATACAATAACGTAGCAAGCCTTGCCATGGGACGTCCTTTGTATGAGAAACTTGTGTGCGGAGGAGCTAACTCGTGGTTAAGTTGCGCCCTTGCTTTGTTTTCGAGTCCGCTCGACAATGCAAGTGCGCTGCAACTGGCCCGAGGAGGTTTCTTGCCAGGTACAACACCGCCAGCAGGCTGCTGACGTTCCGCACTCAGCAAGTGTGTTAGCACCGGCAAGTCCCCTAGAAGCGTAGAGTGTAAACATACAAAGGGCGAAACATGGCGTCGCATTGCCCAACTTGAAGTTACATTGCAAAGAGTAACTTATTACAGCGTTGTCTTAGTTATTTTTTGTGACTGTAATAACAGCGACAAGGAGAAACCAGAAGGGCGCACTGGCGAAGAGGCCCCGGCAAGCCGATTCCACTGGGGGCTGCGATTGCCAAGATCCCTACGCGGCAAGTCAGGGTCCCCGGGGGCTACAACGCTGGCGGCAAGGACGGAGCAAGGCGCACCGGCACCTAGATCCCGGCGGAGCCAAAGTTGCCGGGGGCAGCAAATATTAAGATTCACCCCCAGCAAGCCAGAGTCGCCGGGGGCTGTAATACCAGATAAGTTTTTCATCCCTCGTCATGCATCCTCTTATGGGCTGGGGAAAGCGAGGCCGCGTCTCTGAACGATCATGCCTTGTACGAAAAACCAGTGCGCGGAGGAACCAGTTCGTAGCTAGTCGCGCACCGACCATTGTTTCGAGTCCCCTCGACAATATTGGGTGAACTGTGGTTAGCTCAACGACAAGGTTTCTTGTCGGTCGCGGCACCGCCGGCAGAGAACCAACTCGTAGCTAGTTGCCTTACTGTCATTTCGAGTCCGCTCAACGACTTAAGTAAGCCGCGACTAGCTCCGCGACAAGGTTTCCTGTCGGTTGCAGCTCCGTTGCCGAGGTTCCGCACTCGGCGTTCACGGCAAGGTGCCCGCGCCGGCAAGTTCCCTAAAAGCGTAGGGTACAATTGTACAAGGCACACAATCAAGTAAAGGACTTAATCCAGCAAGCTTTCCCCTCTTTTCATTAAAAAACATCCCAATTTAGTGCAAGTCCATGGAGGGTGAAAAACATGATGGAGAGGATTACAAACTTTAAATACAGCTAAGGCCCAAAGGCTTACAAATTAAAAGATAAGATGCCCGTAATCCCTCTCCTGTTTCTCTCTTCAGGAGGTAGGTCAAGGAGGCCCCGGCAAGAGAAGCTTGCCGGGGAGGGCAAAAGAAGCGCCTAGGCGAGCTACGGGTGCCAGAAGACACCAAGAGAACTTTCCGGGGACCGGCCAGGAGCTTGGCGGAGACGGAGGCGCCGGAGGCAGAGCTCGAAGACGGGGCGGCAGGACGTCAGCACGCTGTCGAGGGCACCTTGCCCTCGTACTCTGGCTTGACGGCCTTGCCGCCACCCCTCTTCCTCTTCCACCGCCTCCCTACGCCAGCCGCCCAAGCAGACGGCCCCGGGGAGTTCAGAAGGACGGCGACCCGGATGATGGGGTCGCCGGTGGCGCGCGCGAGGCAGCGTCCGACGCCTAGTCGGACCCGCTGTCCTCGTCGTCACTGTCGCTTCCCTCCTCGTCACTCTCGCTCGAGGAGGGACCTTCGCTATCGGAGGAGCTGTCCACGCAGCATCTCGCCCGGATGCCGGAGTCCTCGAAGACCTTGACGGCGCGAAGGTTGCCCTCCATTAACTTAAAATGGAGGGTAAACCCCGCCGCCAAGCTATGGATGCGGGCGAACGTCTTCCACCCTCGATCGAAGTACATCACGCCGGGGGCTGGGGATATGACACTAACTCGAGTGTCGCTGATCCCGTAGCCCCTCATGCGTAACTCCAGCATCTCGGGCGGGTCCGGTTCCATCGCGCTCGCAAACGGAGCCGGAAGCCGGAGGCGTCGACGAGGTGCCCGGCGCAGCTTGACGAAGAACTCCCAGGAGTCGTCCCCAATGTGGACCGCCTCGAGGAGAGGAGCCGCCGGCGGAGACGGGGGTGGCGCACCACCCCGGCCGCCTCTCCCCCGAGCGCCTCGGCCACGCCCTCGACCTCGTCCTCGGCCTCGCCCCCTCCCTCTTCCCCTCGCGGCCGGCTCCGCCACCGCAGGGGCGAGAGAGGGAAGGATGCGCTGTCTGGCGGCAACCCTCGCCGCCACCGACGAAGGGCCAGGGTTCCCTTTCTCCATGGTGAGTGGGAGAAAGGAGAGCAGAAGTTAAAAAGAAAAGAAGGGGATGAAGGAGTGTGGGCTTCTGTGCCCCCCTCCCTGCCCTTTATAAAGGAGCAGGGTGGGAGCCCGGCCGCCCCGCTCGGCGAATCAAGGCACGGGAGAGCGGGGAATCGGGGCCGACCCGCTGCCTCTGCCCACGCCGGCCCGGATTCCCCAATCTCACCGTCCGTGACCCCAAGCGCATGGGAGCCGCGTGGCAGGGATGCAGCGCCGAGTGGACGGGTGAGGCGGTCTCGCCCCACCCCGTGAGCACGAGAGCAGACGCCTCAAAAGCCGCGCACTGACCCCGTCCAGTAAATGCACCACACCCCCACGCCTACCTCCATTTAGGTAGGAGGGCATGGGCCGTCCCCTTCATCATGGCTTGATGCATGCTCGCGAGGCTCAGCCCCGCACGCGCCGCCCACGTCGCCCACGATGCCGCGTTTGACGCGTGCCATTCCGAGCGTGCGCGGTGGAAGCGGAGTCCGATTTTGTGTGGACCCAAGCCACGCGTGCCCGTGCACTGTTTTGGGCCTGGCCCAACAACGCTCGGCACCGTGTATGGCCCAGGCCCGGGGGCTTCTGTCGGTGTACTAAAGTAGGGGGGTACCTTAGTACCCCGAACTTGTGCACGGGCAGTCGCAGCGACCCGCGGCAGGGCTTGCCGGGCGTCCGCCAAGGTCCTCCGCGACTACTTGGATGCCATTCAAGAACGGAGTACTCAAGCTAAAAAACCCCGGCAAGAGGAACTTGCCGGGAAGGCCAACCAAGGCCCCGGCAAGAAGAGCTTACCGGGAAGAAAACAAAGGCCCCGACAAGAGGAGCTTGCCGGGAAGGCCGACCAAGGCACCTCCAGAGGACTTGCCGCGGCGCCCCGCGCGTCCCGGCAAGGCCCGACGGCCGGCAAGCTTGCCGGCACGACAAGAGGAGGACCGCGGCAAGGCACTTGCCGCGGCAAGATTGCCAACCAAACTCCAGCACATCCGGCGACGTGTCATCACAAGGCCATCCCAAAGGCATGTGGCGAGGCACTACGCAGCCATGCGGGGCGAGGTGGCAAGCGGAGCTGACAGAGACGCCATCGTGGCAACCGGAGGCTCGCTTGACGGTCGCTTCTCTGCACTGTTGGGGCGACCGGACGGGCATTAAATGCCCTTGTCCCCTGCCGCCAGAGTTAGGTAGGGGACACTGTTGGTCACTGTTACACCAACCTGCGTTTTTACCTTTCTACCCCCTCTTCTTACGCTGCCACCTGTTGGTGCCCCCTTTAGACTATAAAAGGGAGGCCCATGCGCACGTAGGAGGGGTTCGGTTCATCTTGAGATACAGGACTAGGGTTCGGTCCATTGGGCACACACACACCACACCACCGTGCGCTCGCAGTCGAGCAAGATCAAATAAAAACACAAAGCAGCAGTAGGAGTTTTATCTCTCCGGAGAGCTCCGAAGCTGGGTAAAAATCGCCCGTCTCCCCGGCGCGCGCCCGGACCTCGATCCGCTCTGCGCGCGGCCTCCGCCCCCTCGCCGAACCAGAAAGGGGCCCCCCGTGCCCCATAGGTGCCCGGGGCCGCGGACACGACCATCCCCGGCCCCCGACACATGTGTCATTTGATAACCGGATCACATCATTAGTAGAATGATGTGATGGACAAGACCCATCCGTTAGCTTAGCATAATGATCGTTCAGTTTATTGCAATTGCTTTCTTCATGTCAAATACTTATATTCCTTTGACTATAATATTATGCAACTCCCGGATACCAGAGGAATACCTTGTGTGCTATCAAACGTCACAACGTAACTGGGTAATCATAAAGATGCTTTACAGGTATCTCTGAAGATGTTCGTTGAGTTGGCATAGATCAGGATTAGGATTTGTCACTCCGAGTATCGGAGAGGTATCTCCAGGCCCTCTCGGTAATACACATCATAAGCTCTCAATCAAATGACTAAGGAGTTAGTCACAAGGTGATGTATTATGGAATTTGTAAAGAGACTTGCTGGTAATGAGATTGAACTAGGTATGAAGATACCGACGATCGAATCTCGGGCAAATAACATACCGATAGACAAAGGGAATTACATATATTGTCATAACGGTTCGACCGAGAAAGATCTTCGTAGAATATGTAGGAGCCAATATGGGGATCCAGGTTTCGCTATTGGTTACTGACCGGAGAGGTGTCTCAGTCATGTCTACATAGTTCTAGAACCCGTAGGGTCCACACGCTTAACATTCGTTGACGATATAGTGTTATATGTTTTGGTTACCGAATGTTGACCGGAGTCCCGGATGAGATCATGGACATGACGAGGAGTCTCGAAATGGTCGAGGGGTAAAGATTGATATATATATATATATATATATATATATATATATATATATATATATATATATATATATATATATATATATAGGACGTTGGTATTTGGACACCGGAAGTGTTTCGGGACAAAGGAGGGGACAGACCAGCCCGCAAGGGGGCTGGTGCTCCCGCTCCCTTGTTTGGCTAGCCCTGGGTAAGGAAAAGGGGGAGGGCTAACCCCTCCTTCCTTTCCCTCTCATGGGAGAAAGGAAAGGGGGGGCACCCTCCCCTGCCTTTTCCCGTACTAAAAATAAGGAAAAGGGAGGGTGCAGCTTGGGAGGGACACCAAGTAGGATTCGTCCGACATGGGCGCCTCCTTTGGCTTCTCCTCCCTCCCTCCCACCTATATATATATGGGAAGGGGCACCTAGCACACAACAAAAATTTGCTAGCTGTGTGCGGCGTCCCCCTACACCGTTTACACCCCCGGTCATATTTTGGTAGTGCTTAGGCGAAGCCCTGCGGAGATCACTTCACCGTCACCACACCTCGTGTTGCCAGAACTCATCTACTACCTCGCCGTCTTTCTGGATCAAGAAGGCGGAGGACGTCACCGAGCTGAAAGTGTGCAGAATGCGAAGGTGTCATACGTTCGGTACTTGATCGGTTGGAGCGCGACGAAGTTCGACTACATTAACCGCGTTGTTAAACGCTTCCGCTTACAGTCTACGAGGGTACGTAGACATACTCTTCCCCTCGTTGCAATGCATCTTTATGAATAGATCTTGTTGACACGAGCAACTGGTCTTGGCGGCAGGAGATTTTCATGGATACTTTTATTGCCCCAGATGCCGAGGCAATCCTTAATATTACAATTTGGCAAGGGAGGGGGCGAGGATTATCTAGCTATTAATGCAAGCATATCAGAAAAACCAACAACTTTGATCAAATCAATAACAGCTGGTTTGCCACCTCCTTAAACATATTAGGCCCGCCTCTCCCTTATCGGGACAGCTGTCCAGACAACTTTCACCTCCACTTCGGCACAACCCATCTGCCGATTTATCACTTCATCGGAATGACCAAGAGTGAGGGAAAGGTGTTCAAGTACGTCGCCACCCTACCAAGTGCTGGCCTGTTAGTAATCCAGTTTTCCCAAAACCCTAAAACCCCTGGAGGCGCTGGTGGCGATTAGGGTTTGACATGGAGTCGACTTTGCCCAACGATTCATCGCCGGTGCAAGAGGGAGAGGAAGCGACAAGTGCTCCGAGGTCAGGGCTGCGCCTAGTGCCGCGGGCTCGAGGGAGGGAGCGATCCCCAGGCGGGCTGCGCCGCCAGAAGGAAGCTTGAGGAGGCCTTGGGGAAACTTGACATATCCGAAGAAGAGGCTACTCCTCTGATCCTCGACGATCGCATCGAGGGAAGGCCGGAGAAGTGGCTTTTGGTCGGGAAGGTGCTCCACCGGAATCATCTACACATCCAGACCATCACTAATGCGCTTCGGCTGGCATGGGGCAACCCACGTGGTTTGTAGTTTAGATCAGCGGGCGTCAACGTGTTTGTAGCAGAATTTCAGAATCAGAGGGATAGAGATAGGGTGTGGAGTCGCTCGCCATGGCACATCAGTAAGAACGCCGTGGTGCTGGCTGAATTTGATGAATGCATGCGCACTACTAGGGAAAACCCTAGTAGTAGCGCGGGTTTTGAGGCTAGCAGCAGCGCGGGTGGCCGCGCTACTAATAAGGTGCTACAGCTAACTCATAGTAGTAGCGCAGCCCTAACCCGAGCTACTACTGTTGACTATATCAGCAGCGCTTTTTGTGAACGCGCTACTATTAACTAGCTGTAGCGATTTCACCATCCCTCGCTACTGCTATATCTTTCATCATTTTCCCATTACCCCTTTCCCTTTCAGTTCTCCTTTCAGATACTAGATACTAGGTACTGCTAGTAGATATCAAGTTCATAAACCATTACTAGGTAGTACTCCCTTCGTTCCAAATTACTCGTCGTGGTTTTAGTTCAAACCACGACGAGTAATTTGGAACGAAGGTAGTACTATATAACAATTTCATGCATAGCCAACATGCATCCTCAAGTAGTACAAGGTCATATCAATGGCTATCATCATATGTAGTTCTAGGTGATGTCGACGACGATCATCATATGTAGTTCTAGATGATATAGCCACACACACATATGTAGTTCTAGATGATATAGCCACACACACATATGTAGTTCTAGATGATATAGCCACGCACACATATGTAGTTCTAGATGATATTGAAGACAATCATCATCCTCAAGCCTGGGCGGTTGGTGTTCCTGATAGTAATTAGGATGGCCTTTCCAACACAAAGATTCTTGCCATCGAGGAATTTCTTCCACCCAACCGAGTTTAAGTGTGTGCGACCGTCCGTGTCCACGCGGTAAGTACTGGTTGTGACGGAGCCCCTTGAAGTAAGGCGTAGTCCAGCTGAGCCTTCTTCATCAGGCTCGATACCATAACTCAGAGATATGCTCTTTGCCAATTTCTGAATAAGAAAAACATATTAATTAATAAGCATGTGATCGAACTCTACACTAAAACAAATCATCGACTAGATTCCACATAGCATACCATATCATTGGACTGTACACTAAGTAATTCACACTATTAATTTGCATTTGTAAGTATAACATACCATATCATGTCGATCAACCATGGTATTTGTCAAGCGGGTCACGAATGGCACCCCGACAAAGTCAGCACGTGGCGGAATTATGTCCCACAGGTTGGACACCTCCTCCTCACTCAGCCTTGTTCTTTGAGCTACGATGGCTTCATGAAGTGTGTCATCATCATCTTCATCGAGTGGGTCCTCATTATCTTCATCATCTTCATCATCTTCGTCATCTTCATCATCTTCCACCAGGTTGAGATAAATGACAGCTAGCTTGGGTCTTTCTGCTCGGAAGTTGAAGCTGATCAACTCACCACCAGTAAGATGCATGCGAGCGACGAAACGGGCCCATCCATCTCCTCCAATCTGTGACATATTGCGTCCTTTCTCGACCTCCATATTGTACGGCCCCCCAGGAGCCTCAAATGTCATAGTGTCTCCTGTCAGCTTGTTGAATTTCAACCTCACATTGCATGGGACGATCTGTGTAAAATAAGAAAAATGACACAATGCAGTAATGCCAACACTAAAAATAAAATAGTTATTACATTTCATCTAATTTCTTACCACCGCATGACGAAAACTCGGCTGGAAGTAGATGTCGAACAGCTTGCCAGTTGCAAGGCTGCTGGCGCATCTTGACTTGCACAGTCGACATAGTGGTGGTGGTGGTGGCGCCATTTTTCCTAAAGCAATATGAGCAAAGGATGAACGATCAACTAAATTAAAATGTTCTAAGTGAACTAAATCAACTAGCCTAATAAATCAACTAAATCATATCAACTAAATCAAAATGTTCTAAGTGAACTAAATCAACTAGCCTACTTAATCAACTAAATCATGTCAACTAAATCAAAATGTTGCATATGAACTAGCCTACTAAACCAACTAAATCAAAATGTTCTAAGTCAACTAAATCAACTAGCCTACTAAATCAACTAAATCAAAATGTTCTAAGTCAACTAAATCAACTAGCCTACTAAATCAACTAAATCCAAATGTTCTAAGTCAACTAAATCAACTAGCCTACTAAATCAACTAAATCAAAATGTTCTAAGTCAACTAAATTAACTAAATGAATTAGCCTACTAAATCAACTAAATCAAAATGTTCTAAGTCAAGTAAATCAACTAAATCAAAATATTGCATATGAGCAGGAGAGAGAAGGAGGGGCGACTCGATCGAGGCGGGAGAAGAGAGTAGGATGGAGGAGGAAGGCGGAGCGAGGAGGGGCCGGCCGGCGCGGCCAGTTGAGGGAGGACGGAGGAGGAAGGCGGAGCGAGGAGGGACCGGCCGGCGTAGCCAGTTGAGGGAGGACGGAGGAGGAAGGCGGAGCGAGGAGGGGCCGGCCAGCGGCGAGTGGAGAGGGAAGACGGAGGAGGAGGCCGGTACCGAGTCCAGCAAGGAGGAGGAGGTCACGACGCGCGGCACAGATGGAGGAGGGGCGACGGGGGTGGAACGGAACGCGGCGCAGTCGGATCGGAGAGGATTGAGTGTCTGTGTGTGTGAGTGGATCGGTATGGAGGAGATGGGGAGATGAATGGCTTAGCAGTAGCGCGCTTTAGGAAAAGGCGCTACTTCTAAGCTATCCAGCAGCAGCGCCTTTCACAATAAAGCGCTACTGCTACGTGTCACATGTAAAAATAGACTTTGTTCAATATATCAAAAATACATTGATCATCAACGATCTTTTTGTGTACAATCTGATTTGTCAATATGAGTCCTCACCGGTTTAGGAACAGGTGAAGACTCATATTGCAGCCACAAATTCTACACATAGAGTTCAATGAAGATCAGGTGCTTGTCAAAGTTTGAGAAGTAACGTATTTAAGGTGGTATAAACTCTCTTCACGGAGCGAGGTGGGACTAAATTTTTGTAGGAAACTTAGCAGTAGCGCTTATCTGAGAAATGCGCTGCTACTATGCTACGTAGCAGCAGCGCGCGTTGCTATAACGCGTTGCTGCCATAACTAGCCTCGCGGCGGCCTCGTAGGAATTACAGCAGCAGCGCGTCTTTGAGTGGACGCGCTACTGCTATATTTGTCTCAGCAGCGACTTTCGTTTGTGCGCGCTACTGCTAGTTAGCAGCAGCGAGTTATTTCGAAGCGCACTGCTGATAAGATTTTGTGTATAGGCTTTTCCCTAGTAGTGGCGGCCTGATGAGGTTCTATTCGATCGTATGAAAATTTGGGCTAGGGTTATGAATCTACCCTATAACCTAAGGTATGAAGTGTGGTGGATGCCTATCGCTAAGCAGATGGATAAAAACGCCCAATTTGTAAAGTTTGATCGTAATGGTGGCTTTCTGCGAGCAAGGATATCCATTGAGGTAGATAAGCCTTTGAGAAGGTGGAAATTAATCGAGTCTGCCAGGAGAAAGAAGATGGATATATATGATATTCAATATGAATAGTTGCCCTACTTTTGTTTCTCCTGTGGTAGATTAGGGCACTTGAACTATACTGTGCTAGTCCGGGCTCACGCGATGACAAGGGTGAGCTGCCGTTTGGCTCTAAACTCCGTGCGCCGGATGATGCAAAGAAGGCGCCGGTCAGCGACAATTCCTCTAGGGACACAAAGTCTCAAAGCAAGCCAACCACGAGGAACTCTAGCACTAACAAGGAACCTGGAGTGGAAGTTACATCTCCTAAGAAGAACAAGCAGCCACCTAAGCGGAAAGACGCCGCTCATCAGGTGTATAAACCCGTGGCTAAACCCTTGTTTCTTACAGATGGGAGCTCAGTTGATCCATTGGGGGACGCGGGTGCAAGCATCAGGGACCCAACCACAGCTAGCAACGATACAGAGGGAGATGACTTTGCTCGTGAACCAAAGAAGAAGAAGCCCACACCAGATAACTCGGCAGAGACCGCGCCCCGGTCCTGCCAGTCATAATGAGTGTATTAAGCTGGAACTGCCGGGGGCTTGGGAACCCTGAGGCAGTTCGGGAGCATCGCAGTATCGTGAAGCTGGAAGGCCCCTCCCTTCTCTTTGTAATGGAAACCAAGATCAATGCAAAAAGAGTTGAGGATCTGAAGTTTACACTGGGTTTTGCAGGCAGTTTTGCAGTGGACAGTGTTGGCCTTAGTGGCGGCATAGGTCTTTTCTGGTCTAGAGATGTGACCGTGGATTTGAAGAATTTCAGTAAGAATCATATTGATGTACGGGTACATAGCAATAATCAGAACGCCTATGTTTGGCGTTTCACGGGTATTTACGGAGAACCGCGAGCTGAGGAGGGACACCACATTCCCCATGGTGCTTGGATGTGCATGGGAGACTTTAACGAAACTTTGTATGCGTGTGAGCATTTCAGTAGAGCGGCTCGATCTGAAGCTCACATGAGATCCTTCAGGGAGGTTGTGGATGAGTTATATTTCCAAAATCTAGGCTGGTCTAGTACGGCTTATAAATGGGACAATCATCAAATGGGAGAAGCAAATGTTAAGTCAAGGCTATATCGAGCTTTTGCGAATGAGGAATTTCGGCAGTATTTTCACCATATACGGGTTTGTCATGTTCCGTTAGTTGAGTCTGACCACTGCTTTGTGTTAGCAGAAATCAAAGAGGAAATGTCGGATCGCCCGAGGGCGAAGAAGCAATTCCGTTATGAAAACGTATGGCAAACTCATACCGATTATGACCGTCTAGTTGAACAGACTTGGCGGGGCATATCACGCTCTCCGGGGCTCCAAGGTATTGCATCGGCACTTGGTACCTTTCAGACAACCCTAGAGCCGTGGAGTGTGAAGGAATTTGGGTGTTTGGCACGAACTGTCAGACAACTTCAACAACGACTGAATCGTGTTCGGTGTCAGGCTATAGGCACTGGGCCTTCATAAGAGGAGAAAAGCATTGTAAAAAAACTGAAAGAGGCCTTGCTCCAAGAGGAGATTTGGACTCGACAGCGTTCGAGAGTTCCGAGGCTCTGAGAGGGCGATCGTAACACATCATATTTCCAAGTGCAAGCAGCTCAGCGCCAACGTATGAATAAGATCTCAGATCTTCGCCGAGCGGATGGCACGATTTGTGCTAGTGGAGATGAGGATAAGGTGGAGGTGCAGAATTTCTATCAGCGACTCTATGAATCACAAGGTTTCGTGGAGCCCCAGCTACTGTTATCACATGTGCCAGTTAAAGTGACACAAGCGATGAACATAGAACTTTCCAAACTCAATACCCAGGAGGAAGTCAAAGTGGCGATGTTTCAAATGGCTCCTTCGAAGGCTCCCGGTGTTGATGGTTTTACTGCAGGTTTTTATCAACGTCATTGGGAACTACTTGGTAATGACGTAACCGAGGCAGTACTTGATTTTCTCAATGGAGGGGAGCTGCCAGCGGGACTGAATGACACCTCTATAACCCTGATCCCAAAGGTTAGACATCCCCAAATGATTTAACAATACCGTCCTATTGCATTGTGCCCAGTTTTGTATAAAATTGCTACTAAGGCAATCACCAATCGTTTGACATGCTTTATGGATGAGATTATAAGCGAAGAGAAAAGTGCTTTCGTTCCCGGATGCCTCATTATGGACAATGTGCTAGTAGCTTATGAAAGTGTACATACTATGAGGAGGAGGAAGAAGGGAAAAAATTATTCATGTGCGGTCAAGCTCAATATGATGAAAGCATATGATCGTGTTGAGTGGCATTATCTCGAAGCTATACTAGTTCGGCTGGGCTTTTGTATGAGCTTTGTTAGATTGATAATGAAGTGTGTCTCATCGGTGCGCTTCTCGGTGCGGGTTAACGGTGAACTTTTACCATACTTCACACCATCCAGAGGTTTGCGACAAGGTGATCCAGTTTCACCATTCCTTTTTCTGCTATGTGCCGAAGGTTTTTCCTCGTTGTTGAAACATTACAGTGGAGTAACTATATACAGAGGTCTGAGGGTGAGTTATAGATTACCATGGGTCACACATTTATTATTTGCGGATGATAGTTTGATTTTCATCAATGCAAGTAACCCAAGTGCTCTTAGACTCAATGAGATTCTCCGGATTTATGGAGAGGCTTCGGGACAGAGTGTTAATCGTGACAAAGGCTCTATATACTTTAGTACTAACACTCCTGATTCATTGAGGCAGGTTCTGGAAGCAACATTAAATATCCATCACTACAGGAATCTGCTACTTTGCCATCTGCCACGGCGGACGGCAAAGGCATGGATGGCGGACGGCAAAGGTCTTTGTCGTCGGCCGCAGACAGCAAAAGTGGACAGCAATGTAAGGGATGGGAAAGAGCTACATTGCCGTCCGCTTCGGGCGGGTGACGGCAAAGGGTCCTTTGCCATCAGCTGCCAACGGCAAACAATGCTGACGGCAATATTTGCGCTGTTACTCCGTCAGGTGGTTAATGGCAAGCCTTTGCCATCCGCCGCTGTAGGCAAAGTTTTTTTTCCTCTTTGCCGTCTGCCGCTGTAGGCAAAGTTTTTTTCCTCTTTGCCGTCAGCCACTGTTGGCAAACTAACCAAATAGGTCAGCCTCCCAGGAAGCACAGTTGCCTGCATATTGTCTCTTTTTTCTGTTTTTTTAAATTCAACAATTTTCACAGCAAATATATATGACATATATAGATATATTTCACAGGGCTATTTAACAGCACATAAGTTTCATCGTACATACATATATAGTTCCATCCACTCATACATAGCAAGTTGCACATACACATAAGTTGCAACCATTAGGAGGTTGCACATACATATTACAATGCAATGTTTCATCAAGATAGCAAGTTCCATCTTAGCATACACATAAGTTGCATCCATTAGAAGAATACTAGAAGAGAATGAAATAAAAAACAAGCACTCCATAGCAAGCTAGCTTCCGAGAAGTGAATGAAATCTGCAAAATGGCAAATAAGAAAGTTAGGACAAGGTGACTAGAAGAAGAAGACTAGAAGAAGAAGCACGCCATCGTTTGTGAGGTAACTTAGGTGAAATGGATCGTTTATGAGCTAGCTGAGGTAAAATGCATCATTTTAG
The DNA here is from genome assembly GCA_963921465.1 of Triticum timopheevii. Taxonomy (NCBI): domain Eukaryota; kingdom Viridiplantae; phylum Streptophyta; class Magnoliopsida; order Poales; family Poaceae; genus Triticum; species Triticum timopheevii. The sequence goes on from OY997266.1 coordinate 668,314,690, forward strand.
AGCTAATGTAGGTAAAATGGATCGTTTATGAGCTAACTAAGCTAATTATGCCGTTTTTTACATACGTAAGGTAAGTACATGTCATTATTGAGCAAACCTAGTTAACTAAGCATATTATAACTAACTTAGGTCATTTTGGAGGAAACAAAGCTAAGTAAAGATCGTTTTAGATCTAACTTAGGTAAAATGGCTGGTTTTGGAGGTCGGTAAGCTTATTAAGTCATTTTGCAGGAAAAGAAGCTAACTCTAGCTAGGTCATTAAGGTAAGCATATTGGATGAAATAAAACTAAGTCTAGGTCTTTATGCATTTGTTAAGCAAAAAACTAGAGAAACTTACCTTGATCATGGAGGTGTGGGAGCGGGCTGGCTCTTGCCAGTAGCTGGAGAAGGATCGTGTGATGCTTGTGTGGAGTTATGCTGCACCAAAGATCATTTCCAATGTTTCGTTATCATGATGACACTCAAATGTTAAGACTAGCAAGTAACGTCCATTCAAATTAAACTCACCGTGGTCTCAGGAGCAATCTCTGGATCAATGGCTATGGAGCCATGGGACCTCATCACCTACTCTGGATTGCTCGGGTTAAACTCCTCCCCTTTCCTCGCCTTCCCCTTGACTTGCTTGTAAGAGGCAGTGTGGGCCATGGCATACAGTTGTACCCCTCTGGCACCTTATCCGTCTTATTGTAGCATGCCTGAAAGAGAGAAACAAAGTAAATTAGTAATTAAAGGGCTCAAGCTAGCATGATGAATGAATTGCATTAATCATGAAGTAAACCACATTACCCAATTCCGCCCGAACTGATATAAGCTAGAGCTACCTTGATGGTGTGGCACACCTTCAATTTGGGCACGTTTGTCCTTGGCCTTAGTCGGCTCCCCTTCCATCTTTCAACACCTACCATGACAAAGAGTAAACGAAATTAGTACAACATAAAAAAATACCGACATGAATAATAATATGTATATCACTTAAGTGTATCATCATCATGTACAACATAAAAAAATTGAATACCTGACACTACTAACAATCTTGATTAGTATCATCAATAAATGCATAATCATCATCATCACTATAATCAATGACGGGCTCATAGGGTTCAGTGGCATCAACATGTGGAAGGCCACCTTTACGTAATCGGTCAAGCATTGAGAGGTCTTCCGCAGCAGTAAACTCTTCTTGTTCCGGCTCTTCTTGTTCCTCCTCTGGGGTGATGTGGGATTCACTGTCGCTGTCTACTTCAATGTTTTGGGGTGAAGTATACCGGTTCTTGAAACGCTTTTTGGAAAGACGTGTCTCTTGGAAGAATTCTCCTTCATATGTGTCTGGGTTAATGTGAGGTTCATAATCCTCTTCCTTTGGGGGAGATAGTCTAGCACATGGCGGCACTTCATAAACGACATCCCAACCTTTCAGATTTGGATTAGTTTGGCAGGCCCAGGGTAGATAGAATACTTGGGTCGCCTGTTGAGCCATAATATAGACATCAGGAACATCTAAATGGGTGCTTTGGTTGATTTCAACTAGCCCTATATGTTCATGAGTCCTTCTAGTCTCCTTCGGCTGAAACCAATAACATTTGAAGACTACGACATTTGGTGGGTTTTCACCATAGAATAGAAGTTCATAAATTGCTTCAACTCTCCCATAATACTCGGTACCTCCTTCGCCGATAGCAGATACACAACAATTTGTAGACTTTCGGTCGGCCATAGATAGCTCTTTGCCATATGTACGAAAATGATACCCGTTGATGTCGTATTTGTCAAGTGAATGGACCTTATAGTCAAAACCATTAGCGACTTGTCTCAATTCGGCGTCCATAGACTCTGAATTAGCCTACAAGTTTAATATGAAAGGATTGTTGCATTTCGCACAAATTAGCGAATGAAATGAAATTGTCTAATAGAATTCACCGTTTGTTTGAACCAAGAGATGAAACCGGGATAGCCGCCTCCTTGCTTTGCGAGAAGCTCATACTCTTCGATGGATTCCTTTTGGATCACCGCTCCATATGAGAATAGGACGACGTATCGACTATATGAAATATCCAGGAATAAGAGCAGTTCAAAGGAAATAGAAGTTGCGAAACAATGTACCGAGAACTTACTCGATGTACGGCCGCACTTCTATCAGGTTGGTGAAGATATACAACGAAATGGTCCGCCATTCTTCGTTATCCAAAGATACTGGATTTGAAACACTGGCTGGTGCGAGATTGCCTTTGAATAGGCTGAGGTTGGATCCATCCTTTTTAGGCTCGTCAGCATTGTACCGAGGCTTCGGATTATGCAAATGATGATTTTTGGTTTCGTAGTGTGCTGTCACGAAGTTTGCCGCCTCCTCAGTGATGAATGCCTCAGCCATAAACGCTTCAATTCTACGTTTATTTTTACATTTTTCCCGAAGCGTCTTCTACATCCTCTCAGTTGGGTAGCACCAACGATTTTGCACGGGCCCCCCCAATCTTGCCTCTGTCTGGAGATGCAAAATCAAATGCTGCATTGGATTAAAGAAGCCCGGTGGAAAGATCTTCTCTAACTTGCAGATCAACTCTGGCACCAACTCTTCCATTTCTTCTAGCACGCCAGGCGATAGTTCTTTCGCACAAAGAACACGGAAGAAATAGCTGAGTTCTTGCAGTACTAGCCATTCATCCTCAGGGATGAAGCCACGCAACATCACCGGCATTACCAGCTCAATCCATATGTGCCAATCATGACTCTTGAGACCAAATATCTTCAATTTATCAAGACTCGCTCCCCTCTTTAGATTCGCTACATACCCATCGGGGAACATCAACTGCATTTTCACCCACAAGATAATTTCCCTCATAGCTGGCCTTCCAAGATTGAACCATGCCTTTGGCTTCGTCCAGTTCTGCTTTCCTTTCGGTTCTTTCATGTTTTGTAACGGCCTATCACATAGTGCCTCCAGAGCGACTCTAGCCTTAGTATTATCCTTTGACTTCCCATCTATGCCAAACAATGTACCAAAAAGTGCCTCGGCGATATTCTTCTCAGTGTGCATCATGTCGATGTTGTGTGGGCAAAGGAGGTCTTTGAAGTAGGCAAATCCCATAAGCATGTTTTGTGAGTCCAGGCGTGCTCAGAATTATACCCCTTGAAGTACCCTGGATGCTCTGGATCTGGCTCGAGAGCGTTTAACTGATCCAGGGTCTGTTTGCCTCTCAACGCAGGTGGTGCAGAGTTTTTTACAACTCTACCTCTGATGAAGTTCTTCTTGTCTTTCCTGAACCTATGGCGAGGATCCAGGAACTGTCTATGCATGTCGAAGCAAGAAAACTTGCGACCGGCCTGAAGCCAACGAAACTCAAGAGCTCCTTTGCATGTCGGGCACGGGAACCTTCCATGCACACACCAGCCAACGAATAGCGCATACGCCGGCAAGTCATGCGTCGAGTACATGTACCAGACATGCATTATGAAGCTTCGTTTGCTATAGGCGTCGTATGTCTCGAACCCATTATCCTAGGCTTCTTGCAATTCGTCCTTAAGCGGCTGCATGTACACATTCATATTTTTTCCCAGATAGTTGGGCCCTGGAATTATCAACGTCAGGAAAATGTTCTTTCTTTGCATAATCTGTCCGGGGGGGATATTGAGTGGAAAGACAAATACGGGCCAACAACTGTATTGGGCTGCCGTCATACCAAACACACTGAACCCATCGGTGCTGATGCCGACTCGAGGATGCCTCGGATCTGCCGCTTTGTCAGCACGTAATTCATCAAACCTTTTCCACGCAACACCATCCGATGTGTGTACCATCATCAGTTTCCCATCTACATCTAGTTCGGTTCTTTTGCCTGTTTTGTGCCATGTCATCTGTCTGGCCGTCTCTTCAACCATGAAAAGACGTTGAAGTCTTGGTACGATTGGCATATACCGAAGAACACTAACAGGGATTGTGGTCTGTGTCTTCTCACCCATACCGTTGTCTACCACAATATACCTGGAACACATGCAAATTGGACAATAGTTCAAGTCCGCATAGTCAAGCCTAGATAAGGCACATCCTTTCTCACAGGCATGTATCTTCTCATAGAGCATCTTCAGTGCATGGAGGATTTTGTCCGACTGGTACAGGTTTGCAGCCATTATATGGCCTTTGGGTAGAAAGCGTCCAAATACTGTCGTAATTGCGTCATAGCATTCTCTGCCCAAGTTGAACTGAGCCTTCGAAGCCATTACTTGTGAGATGGCATCCAACTGACAAAGCTCAGTGTGCTGGTGGAGTGGACGTTTTGAAGACTCCAACATTTCATTGAAGGCCTTTGCAGATTCCTCCATCTCCTCGTCCGAATCCCGAGCATCATCATAGTCTTGCACCATGTTTTCCATCCCGGTGACATGCTCGTCCGTGCGACGATGATCCACCTCAGCTCGGTCACGTTGGGCAGACTCACCATGAAATGTCCACACCGTATAATCGGGCGTAAAACCATTCTTCTGCAGGTGTTTACCCATTTCAGCCTCTGTCCTCTTTTCCCAATTGCCGCATCGGAAACAGGGGCACCAAGTTTTCCTCTGGCCATTTGCAAATGCGGCTTGCACAAACCCCTTGGTTTTTGTGAACCATTCAGCGCTCCATTTGTTCTGACCATGTGACCGGTATACATCCACGCAGGATCACTCATCTTGACTTTCAGAGCTACTGGACACACAACAATTATATATATAATTCACCATGTATATATTCATTAGTTGATCTACTTTGTCAATTTTATTACGTCCATGCAACCTACACTCTAATAGGTAATGATAGGTCCTAATCCCACCCGAGTATGTGTAGATTGGGTTCATTTTCCCATATGCTATGCTCCGGATCCGATGCAAAATTTCGGCAGCACCTCCCCATTGTTCTCCTGATACACGTCTCTGCAATAAACGGAGAGGATGTGTACCCGGAGAACAACAGGGGAGGCACTGACGAAATTTTGAAGGAAATATGCCCTAGAGGCAATAATAAAGTTATTATTTATTTCCTTATATCATGATAAATGTTTATTATTCATGCTAGAATTGTATTAACCAGAAACATAATACATGTGTGAATATATAGACAAACAGAGTGTCACTAGTATGCCTCTACTTGACTAGCTTGTTAATCAAAGATGGTTATGTTTCCTAACCATGAACAAAGAGTTGTTATTTGATTAACGAGATCACATCATTAGTTGAATGATCTGATTGACATGACCCATTCCGTTAGCTTAGCACCCGATCGTTTAGTATGTTGCTATTGCTTTCTTCCTGACTTATACATGTTCCTATGCCTATGAGATTATGCAACTCCCGTTTACCGGAGGAACACTTTGTGTGCTACCAAACGTCACAACGTAACTGGGTGATTATAAAGGTGCTCTACAGGTGTCTCCAAAGGTACTTGTTGGGTTGGCGTATTTCGAGATTAGGATTTGTCACTCCGAATGTCGGAGAGGTATCTCTGGGCCCTCTCGGTAATGCACATCACCTAAGCCATGCAAGCATTGCAACTAATGAGTTAGTTGCGAGATGATGTATTATGGAACGAGTAAAGAGACTTGCCGGTAACGAGATTGAACTAGTTATTGGATACCGACGATCGAATCTCGGGCAAGTAACATACCGATGACAAAGGGAACAACGTATGTTGTTATGTGGTCTGACCGATAAAGATCTTCGTAGAATATGTAGGAACAAATATGGGCATCCAGGTCCCGCTGTTGGTTATTGACCGGAGACGTGTCTCGGTCATGTCTACATTGTTCTTGAACCGTAGGGTCCGCACGCTTAAAGTTACGAGGACAGTTACTTTATGAGTTTATGTATTTTGATGTACCGAAGGTTGTTCGGAGTCCCGGATGTGATCACGGACATGACGAGGAGTCTCGAAATGGTCGAGACATAAAGATTTATATATTGGATGACTATATTCGGACAACAGAAGTGTTCCGGGAGTTTTCGGAGAAAAACCGGAGTACCGGAGGGTTACCGGAACCCCCCGGGAAGTAATGGGCCTTGATGGGCCCTAGTGGAGAGAGAGAGGGGCCGTCCAGGACAAGAGGCGCGCCCCCTCCCCTTGAGTCCGAATAGGACAAGGAAGAGGGGGGCGGCGCCCCCCCTTCCCTTCCCCCTCTCCCACTCCTTCCTTCCCCTCCTTCTCGGAATAGGAAAGGGAGGGGGGAAACCTACTTGGAGTAGGTTTCCCCCTCCTAGGGCGCGCCTCCCCCTTGGCCGGCCCCCTCCTCCTCTCCTCCTTTATATACGGGGGCGGGGGGCACCCCATACACACACAAGTTGATCTTCATGATTGTTCATTAGCCGTTTGCGGTGCCCCCCTCCACGATATTACTCCTGGGTCATATTGTAGCGGTGCTTAGGCGAAGCCCTGTGATAGTTGAACATGAAGATCGTTACCACACCGTCGTGCTGACGGAACTCCTCCCCGTACCTCTGCTGGGTCGGAGTTCGGGGTGTGAGGGAGTCCTGGACTAGGGGGTGTTCGGACAGCCGGACTATTAATGTCCGCCGGACTCCAAGACTACGAAGATACAAGATTGAAGACTCCGGCTCGTGTCCGGAAGGTACTTTTCTTGGCGTGGAAGGCAAGCTCGGCGATACGGATACGTAGATCTCCTACTATTGTAACCGACTCTGTGTAACCCTAGCCCTCTCCGGTATCTATATAAACCGGAGGGCTTTAGTCCGTAGGACAACATACACAACATACAATCATACCATAGGCTAGCTTCTAGGGTTTAGCCTCCTTGATCTCGTGGTAGATCTACTCTTGTACTACCCATATCATCAATATCAATCAAGCAGGAGTAGGGTTTTACCTCCATCGAGAGGGCCCGAACCTGGGTAAAAACATCGTGTCCCTTGTCTCCTGTTACCATCCGCCTAGATGCACAGTTCGGGACCCCCTAACCGAGATCCGCCGGTTTTGACACCGACATTGGTGCTTTCATTGGGAGTTCCTCTGTGTCGTCACCAATAGGCTTGATGGCATCTCCAACCTGCAATGCTGCCCAGGGTGAGACTTTTCTCCCCGGACAGATCTTCGTATTCGGCGGCTTCACACTGCGGGCCAATTCACTTGGCCATCTGGAGCAGATCGAAAGCTACGCCCCTGGCCGTCAGGTCAGATATGGAAGCTTAAACTTCACGGCCGATGTCCGAGGAGACTTGATCCTCGACGGACTCGAGCCACAGCCAAGCGCGCCGCACTGTAACGATGGGCATGATCTAGCTCTGCCGCCGAACAGTGCTTTGGCGGCCGCACATGAATCCGCTCCGGCCATTAGCCCGGAGCCGATCGCCCAGATCGAGGGCCGGTGGGTAGACGCCGCCCCGGGGGCTTCAACATCCACGGCGATGGAGCCGAACACTAATCTTGTCCCCTGCGAAACTCGTGATTCCGAGCCGCCGGACTCCTCGCCGGACTCCGAACCTCCCGCGCCCCTACCAATCGATCCGGATTGGGCGCCGGTTATGGAATTCACCGCCGCGGACATCTTCCAATGCTCGCCTTTCGGTGATATCTTAAATTCACTAAAGCATCTCTCGTTATCAGGAGAGTCCTGGCCGGATTATGGCCAGGATGGTTGGGATGCGGACGACGAAGAAATTCAGAGCCCACCCACCACCCACTTTGTAGCCACTATCGACGATCTAACTGACATGCTAGACTACGACTCCGAAGACATCGACGCTATGGTCGACGATGCCGGAGACGAACAGGAACCAGCGCCCACAGGGCACTGGAAGGCCACCTCGTCATATGACGTATACATGGTGGATACCCCAAAAGATGGGGACGGCGAAGGAACAGCGGAGGCAGATTCCTTAAAGAAACAGCCCAAGCACCGGCGTCAGCGGCGCCGCTCTAAATCTCGCCACAGCAAAAACGGAGATTTCGGCACAGGAGATAATAATACTCCAGAGAATGCCGAAGACAATCCCCTCCCGCAAGACTCAGCGCAGGAGGATGCAGAAGCAAGCCCTCATGAGGGGGCGGCAGACGAAGAGGTCGAGGATCATAATTATATGCCTCCCTCCGAAGACGAAGCAAGCCACAACGATGATGAATTCGTCGTACCCGAGGATCCCGTCGAACAAGAGTGCTTCAAGCGCAGGCTTATCGCCACAGCAAACAGCCTAAAGAAAAAATAGCAGCAGCTTCAAGCTGATCAGGACCTGCTGGCCGATCGATGGACCGAGGTCCTCGTGGCCGAAGAGTATAAACTCGAACGTCCCTCCAGAAGTTACCCAAAAAGCAAGCTGCTCCCCCGATTAGAGGAGGAAGCATACATACATCCATCACCAGCGCACGATATGGCTGACCGACCACCCCGTGGTCGTGACAGAGAGGCATCCAGGCCCCCAGCCAAGACCATACCCCGGCATCGCTCCAAAAGTACGAAGCCAATAGGGAACGCGCCGGACTTGCGAGACATATTGGAGGACAAAGCAAGGCAATCCAGATCCATCTATGGATCACGTGGGCGCCCTACGACCCATGACGAATACCGTCATGCCGGATACAATAACCCCGGATGGGCCGAACACAGCAGACAGCGCTCTCTCGAGCTGTGTCGCGATATCGCTCAGTACAGGGGCGCCGCGCACCCGTTATGCTTCACTGACGAAGTAATGGATCATCAGATCCCCGAAGGGTTTAAACCCATAAACATTGAATCTTACGATGGCACAACAGACCCCGCGGTGTGGATCGAAGACTATCTTCTCCACATCCATATGGCCCGCGGCGATGATCTCCATGCCATAAAGTACCTCCCACGCAAGCTTAGAGGACCAGCTCGACATTGGCTTAACAGCTTGCCCGCAGAATCAATTGGGTGTTGGAAGGACCTGGAGGCCGCGTTCCTTGATAACTTCCAAGGCACATATGTGCGACCACCAGACGCCGATGACCTAAGCCACATCATTCAGCAGCCAGACGAATCGGCCAGACAATTCTGGACACGGTTCTTGACAAAGAAAAATCAAATCGTCGATTGTCCGAACGCAGAGGCCCTTGCAGCCTTCAAACATAATATCCGGGACGAATGGCTAGCCCGGCACCTGGGGCAGGAAAAGCCGAAATCCATGGCAGCCCTCACATCGTTAATGACCCGCTTTTGTGCGGGAAAGGATAGCTGGCTAGCCCGCAGCAACAATCTCCGTAAAAATTCTGGCAGTCCGGATACTACGGACAACAACGGCAGGTCACGTCGAAACAAAAACAAGCGCCGAATTAACGGCGACGATAAGGAGGGTACGGCAGTCAATGCCGGATTCCGAGGCTCTAAACCCGGTCAACGGAAGAAGCCATTTAAAAGAACCATTCCGGGTCCGTCTAATTTGGACCGAATACTCGACCGCTCATGCCAGATACATGGCACCCCTGAAAAGCCAGCCAACCACACCAATAGAGATTGCTGGGTATTCAAGCAGGCCCGCAAGTTAATTGCGGAAAACAATGACAAGGGGCTAAATAGCGACAACGAGGAAGAGACCCGACCGCCGAACAACAGAGGACAGAAGGGTTTTCCCCCACAAGTACGGACGGTGAATATGATATACGTGACTCATATACCCAAGAGGGAGAGGAAACACGCACTCAGCATACGTCATGGCGGATTCGCCGCATTGGTCTTGGACCCAATCGTCGATGGGTTTCACCTCACGAGAGTCCTGATGGACGCCGGCAGTAGCCTGAACCTGCTTTATCAGGATACAATGCGCAAAATGGGCATAGACCCATCAAGGATTAAACCTACAAAGACAACCTTTAAAGGTGTCATACCAGGAGTGGAAGCCAACTGTACAGGCTCAGTCACACTGGAAGTGGTCTTCGGATCCCCGGATAATTTCTGGAGCGAAGAGTTAGTCTTCAACATAGTCCCGTTTCGCAGCGGCTATCACGCTCTGCTCGGACGAACCGCGTTTGCCAAATTCAACGCGGTGCCGCACTATGCATACCTAAAGCTCAAGATGCCAGGCCCTCGTGGAGCCATCACGGTCAATGGGAATATGGAACGGTCCCTCCGAACGGAGGAACATACAGCGGCTCTCGCGGCAGAAGTACAGAGCAGCCTTCTAAGGCAATTCTCGAGTCCGGCTGTTAAACGGCCGGATACACTAAAGCGCGCCCGGATCAATATCAACCAAGACCACCTGACGCGATCAGAGCACGCGTAGCAATGCGGCCCCAACCCTCGCCCGCGTATGATCGCAAGAATAACACTCCGCGTACATCATTACGCTTTGGAGATACAATGGGCACAGGGGAGGGGGCACGATCACAACGGACCCAGAGTGCGGTTCGACCACACCAGGGGCTCGCAAATGTGCCTCTTTTTTATTATTATTTTTCTTATCTTTTGTACACAGGACTCTGTTCACCAGAAGCCCTGTCCGGCGGTGAACCTGTCGAACTCACGATGCAACAGTCAAGGACTAAAGAAGGCCGCGTCGAACACTCAGGTGGTCTCAATTACGAGCATTAAATTCAATTATATACACCAAATCCACAGCTGATCCCTGGAGGGGGACATGTTTATTTAGTCCAAATCCCTTGCTTACCGCACTACTTGTATCAGCCCGCTCTTCTAGCAGACTTTTTCTTTCATTAATAATGCAGCACCTTTATGATCGCAATTGCATTACATCATATATATATGTTCATTATATGACATTCTGGCACCCGTATATTTTTGGTACGGCATAATACACCAGGGGCTTATGTTCCCCACTCTATGGTGTGATAAAGTCCGAACACTTTCACAAGTGCGGCACCCCGAACTTATAGCATTATATGAATCGGCTCCGAATCATGTCTTGGGTCAATAGTTGGGTTTGCCCGGCTCCCATGTTTGGCACCTTACGTTTCCGTTCCGTCGGCTAAGGTAGCACTGGGAGAACCACTGCGATTGCCCCCCAGTTGAGCCGGGTTAACGCCTCAGTGGAGAAAGCTAAAACTGACCGGCATGATAAGGCGAGAGACTGGTCGCTGTTCGAGAGGTTTTTTCGGGTCCTTAAAGACTCACGCCGCTTCGAGCGAAGTTCCGGATTATGTCGGATGAAGGCGTGGATAGCGCCCCGGATTCGGTCTTCCGAATACCAGGGGCTTCGCCGAAATTTAAAATTATAGAATTCTATGGCTAAGTGAGAGTGTTCAAGCATTATAAGTCCGGTCGCCTTGTTCGTCGTGTTGAGCGCCTCCCTAGATGGACCCAAATATGGGAACAAGAGTGCTCAAGTTTATCACCGAACACCCCAGCACTTGTGGCTTGGGGGCTGAAGCCAACGACTTGCCATCTCTCAGATTTTATAAACGGCCGCACAGAAGGTAATATTTTAAATTAAACAAGCGTTGCTCATGGCGCATATGAATGAAGTTTTCAGTGCACAGGATAAATAAACAGCGAGTTCACTCAAAGATTACATTTCGGGAGCACTCATCTGCAATATTGCAGGCTCCCTTCAGGACAACATTATAATACTTCTCCGGCGTGTGATACTCCTTGCCCGGTGGCGGTGGGTCCGTGAGAAGCTTCTCCGCATCCAATTTGCCCCATTGCACCTTTATGCGGGCAAGGGCCCGACGAGCACCTTCGATACAGGTGGAGCGCTTGACTACATCCAGCCTAGGGCATGCATCCACCAGCCGCCGCACGAGGCCAAAGTAGCTACCAGGCATGGCCTGTCTAGGCCACAGCCGGACTATGAGGCCCTTCATGGCCTCCTCAGCTACTTTGTGGAGTTCGACCAGCTGCTTCAGCTGGTCGCTTGGGGGCACCGGATGGCCGGCCTCAGTATACTGAGACCAGAAGACCTTCTCCATCGAGCTCCCCTCCTCGCCACAATAGAATGCGGCGGCATCAGCCGCACTACGCAGCAGATCTGCAAATGCCCCTTGAGAGCTCCAAATTCGGGTAAGTGTCAGGTAGTTCACATTAACATGCCTGCTTTGCATGAAAAACGCCTTACCCACCGCTATCTTCTTTATGTCCTCAACCTCCTGAAGGGCCTTATGGGCCTCCTGAAGGCAAGCTCGGACTCTCGAGTCTTGGAGTCACGCTCCAAACTCTCATGTTTTTCCATGAGAACCTGGAGCTCTTGCCGAACTTCCGCCACCCGCGCCTCTTGATTTTCTCGCTCAGCCCATTCCGCGGCCGCATTGGGTTCGGCCGCGGACACAGCATCCTTCAGGGTTGCCACCTCGTTAGTGGCCCCTGCAATGCACATATTATCCTTGTTAATTTTATTTGCAACCAAAATCCTTTTTTGTAAGGTACTTATTCAAAGAGGTGTTACTCACTTCCTTTTTCCTCGAGCTGCTTCTTTGCATGGCCGAGCTCTTGCTCGGACCGCTCGAGATTCTTTTTCAGCACGTCAACCTCCACCATTAATGCGGCAGAGGTCAGCAGTGCAGCCTGCAAACCCATATTGACATATTTTAGGCAACACTCCGTATATCTTGTTATAGATCCTTAGTCCGGCTTTTCTTTCCGAACACCGAACCAAGCATCAGGGGCTACTGTCTATGCGGTATTATATTACATAATTTTTACTTCTTACCTCAAAGCCTGTTAAAAGGCTACTGCAGGCTTCGGTCAGCAAGCTTTTCGCGAGTTGAACCTTCTCAATCACCGCACTCATGATAGTGCGGTGTTCTTCCTCGATGGAAGCGCCTTTAAGCGCCTCCAGCAGGTTATCCGGCGCCTCCGGTTGGACGGAGGCCACCGGCGTCACGGTCCTGCCCTTCTTTCGAAGGGGCCGCTTGCCGGACTCCGGAACCACTGCGGGTTCCGATGTAGAGTCCGGCACGAAGTCTGGGGGGCTGCCTGATGGCTCCTCCGGAGCCTCCTCCTGATGGGTCCCTCTCCGGGATCCCACCTCGACGTCCTCGTTGGCGCATGGGGTGGAGGCAGTCGGGGTGGAATTTACATCCGACGAAGCCAATGACCCGCTTGATGAGTCGGGGAGATCATCATTGGCCGGACTACGGACAGAATGCGGCGTTAGAAGGATACTACGCAACATAAAAGTAATTACACATCAAGGATCCGGATACTTACGATCTTGCCGGACGCCTGGCCCTTGGAGGCCGCTCATCCTCACTAACGCTGATGTTGGCGGAACTGTCTGGGGGGATAGTTCTCCCCCTCTTGGACCCTTCGGCCCCCCCGATGGGGGAGGCCTTCCTTTTCGTCTCTCCCTCCTCCGGGAGAGAATACTCCTCCTCCTCGTCTTCGGGAGAGGAGTCCTCGTCGTCGTCAGACGCCTGACTGCGGGAACTCTTTCGAGTCCCCGCGGCCACCTTCTTGGCCTTCTTCTCCGGCACCACGTGCGGTGCCGGAACTAGCAGCCCTGTTAAGCGGGCATTCGCTGGGTCTTCTGGCATAGGAGCCGGGTTGATGAGCAGCTTGGCCTTCTCCATCCATTCCTGTCAAAGGAAGAGGCAGAATGAAGCCTCACTAGAGTCAATCTAGTTATCACAAGTGTCCCGTAATGGGGTTGAATCACTTACCTCGTCAGTTGGATTCTGCGAGCCGAATCCGCGGTCTTTGGTCGCGGACGCGGGGGCTTCGGCGCCCTTGAACAGCACCCTCCAGGCGCCTTCGTATGTTGTATCGAAGAGCCTGTTTAGCGCTTGGTGCTGTTCCGGATTGAACTCCCACAAATTAAATGCCCGTTCTTGGCATGGGAGGATCCGCCGGACGAGCATGACTTGGACCATGTCGACGAGCCTGAGCTTATTGCTCACCATCTTCTTGATACATGCTCGGAGTCCCGTCACCTCCACCGGATTCCCCCACTGCAAGCCCTTCTCTTTCCAGGAGGTGAGCTGCGTGGGGATGCCAGATCTAAACTCGGGGGCCGCCGCCCATGTGGATTTGCGCGGCTCGGTGATGTAGAACCACCCCGATTGCCACCCCTTGACGGAGTCCACGAAGGTCCCTTCTAGCCAAGGGACGTTGGGCAATTTGCCCAACATAGCGCCTCCGCATTCCGCTTGCGTACCCTTCACAACCTTCGGCTTGACGTTAAAGGTCTTGAGCCACAGGCTGAAGTGGGGCCGGATGCAGAGAAAGGCCTCGCACCCGACGATAAACGCCGAGATGTTGAGGATAAAGTTCGGCGCCTGATCGTGGAAATCCAGGCCGTAGTAAAACATGAGCCCCCGGACAAATGGATGGAGCGGAAAGCCCAGTCCGCGGAGGAAGTGGGGAAGGAAGATGACCCTCTCATGAGGCCAGGGGGTAGGGATGAGGTGCCCCTCGTCGGGCAGCCGATGCGCGATATCGCCGGGAAGGTATCCGGCGCTGCGCAGCTTGGTGATGTCCTCCTCCTTGACGGTGGAGGCTAACCATTTACCTCCCGCTCCATACATATTCGGAGAATGTCGAGGTGAGATGCGCGAGTTCGGGCGTTGGAGCTTGAATTCGCGGGGATGGATAAGCAAAGGAGGAAGAAGGCGTAGGTGAGAAGGTTAATCCTTATCCCTTATATATAGGTGGACAAAACTATGCGTCCCCCACCGGCCTGGTAAAACTCGCTTATCTCCCAAGCGCCACCGTTGATGGCGCGGTTGGGTTACCCATGCACGTATTGATGAGAATCCCGGAATAAGGGGAACACGATCTCTGCTTCGACAAGACGTGCCAAGGAAACCGCTTCGCTAAACATGCTGAGGTGGTATAATGATTCAAACAAAGACCTGGTGGCGGTGTGATGTCACGCTGCATAATACGTCAGCAGATTGAACTAAGTGTACATTTTATTCTCTCTACGGTGGAATGTGGAATTTATTTTGCAGAGCCGGACACTATCCTGGTGTTCATTATCTTCTATGGATTATTCAAGGGAGGAACCCGCCTTGCAATGCCGAACATTATGCACGCCGGACTTATCATCATTGAAGACTGGTTCAGGGGCTACTGAGGGAGTCCTGGACTAGGGGGTGTTCGGACAGCCGGACTATCAATGTCCACCGGACTCCAAGACTACAGAGATACAAGATTGAAGCCTCCGGCTCGTGTCCGGAAGGTACTTTACTTGGCGTGGAAGGCAAGCTCGGCGATACGGATACGTAGATCTCCTACTATTGTAACCGACTCTGTGTAACCCTAGCCCTCTCCGGTATCTATATAAACCGGAGGGCTTTAGTCCGTAGGACAACATACACAACATACAATCATACCATAGGCTAGCTTCTAGGGTTTAGCCTCCTTGATCTCGTGGTAGATCTACTCTTGTACTACCCATATCATCAATATCAATCAAGCACGAGTAGGGTTTTACCTCCATCGAGAGGGCCCGAACCTGGGTAAAAACATCGTGTCCCTTGTCTCCTGTTACCATCCGCCTAGACGCACAGTTCGGGACCCCCTACCTGAGATCTGCCGGTTTTGACACCGACAGGGTGCGTCATCGAGTTGTACGTGTGTCAAGAACTCGGAGGTGCCGGAGTAACGGTGCTTGGATCGGTTGGACCGGGAAGACGTACGACTACTTCCTCTATGTTGCGTCAACGCTTCCGCTTTGTTCTACGAGGGTACGTAGACAACACTCTCCCCTCTCGTTGCTATGCATCACCATGATCTTGCGTGTGCGTAGGAATTTTTTTGAAATTACTATGTTCCCAACAGTGGCATCCGAGCCTAGGTTTTATGGTTTGATGTTATATGCACGAGTAGAACACAAGTGAGTTGTGGGCGATATAAGTCATACTACTTACCAGCATGTCATACTTTGGTTCGGCGGTATTGTTGGATGAAGCGGCCCGGACCGACATTACGTGTACGCTTACGCGAGACTGGTTTTACCGCCGTGCTTTGCACATAGGTGACTAGCGGGTGTCGGTTTCTCCAACTTTAGTTGAACCGAGTGTGGCTACGCCCGGCCCTTGCGAAGGTTAAAACAGCATCAACTTGACAAACTATCATTGTGGTTTTGATGCGTAGGTGAGATTGGTTCTTGCTTAAGCCCGTAGCATCCACGTAAAACTTGCAACAACAAAGTAGAGGACGTCTAACTTGTTTTTGCAGGGCATGTTGTGATGTGATATGGCCAAGACGTGATGCTATATTTTATTGTATGAGATGATCATGTTTTGTAACCGAAGTTATCGGCAACTGGCAGGAGCCATATGGTTGTCGCTTTATTGTATGCAATGCAAACGCTCTGTAATTGCTTTACTTTATCACTAAGCGGTAGCGATAGTCGTAGAAGCAATTGATGGCGTAAACGACAACGATGCTACGATGGAGATCAAGGTGTCGCGCCGGTGACGATGGTGATCATGATGGTGCTTCGGAGATGGAGATCACAAGCACAAGATGATGATGGCCATATCATATCACTTATATTGATTGCATGTGATGTTTATCCTTTATGCATCTTATCTTGCTAAGATTAACGGTAGCATTTTAAGATGATCTCTCACTAAAATTATCAAGAAGTGTTCTCCCTGAGTATGCACCGTTGCCAAAGTTCGTCGTGCCCAGACACCACGTGATGATCGGGTGTGATAAGCTCTACGTCCATCTACAACGGGTGCAAGCCAGTTTTGGACATGCAGAATACTCAGGTTAAACTTGACGAGCCTAGCATATGCAGATATGGCTTCGGAACACGAAGACCGAAAGGTCGAGCTTGAATCATATAGTAGATATGATCAACATAAGATGTTCACCATTGAAAACTACTCTCACATGATGATCGGTTATGGTTTAGTTGATTTGGATCACGTGATCACTTAGATGACTAGAGAGAGGTCTGTCTAAGTGGGAGTTCTTAAGTAATATGATTAATTGAACTTAAATTTATCATGAACTTAGTACCTGATAGTATCTTGCTTGTCTATGTTGATTGTAGATAGATGGCCCGTGTTGTTGTTCCGTTGAATTTTAATGCGTTCCTTGAGAAAGCAAAGTTGAAAGATGATGGTAGCAACTACGCGGACTGGGTCCGTAACTTGAGGATTATCCTCATTGCTGCACAGAAAAATTACATCCTGGAAGCACCGCTGGGTGCTAGGCCTGCTGCTGATGCAACTGACGACGTTAAGAACGTCTGGCAGAGCAAAGC
This sequence comes from Triticum timopheevii, assembly GCA_963921465.1. Classification (NCBI taxonomy): domain Eukaryota; kingdom Viridiplantae; phylum Streptophyta; class Magnoliopsida; order Poales; family Poaceae; genus Triticum; species Triticum timopheevii. The sequence goes on from OY997266.1 coordinate 668,331,800, forward strand.
TGATGACTACTCGATAGTTCAATGTGCCATGCTTTACGGCTTAGAACCGGGACTTCAACGACGTTTTGAACGTCATGGAGCATATGAGATGTTCCAGGAGTTGAAGTTAATATTCCAGAAGAATGCCCGGATTGAGAGATATGAAGTCTCCAATGAGTTCTATAGTTGCAAGATGGAGGAGAATAGTTCTGTCAGTGAGCATATACTCAAGATGTCTGGGTATTGTAATCACTTGATTCAACTGGGAGTTACTCTTCCGGATGATAGCGTCATTGACAGAATTCTCCAATCACTTCCACCAAGCTACAAGAGCTTCGTGATGAACTATAATATGCAAGGGATGGATAAGACGATTCCCGAGCTCTTCACAATCCTAAAGGCTGCGGAGGTAGAAATCAAGAAGGAGCATTAAGTGTTGATGGTCAACAAGACCACTAGTTTCAAGAAAAAGGGCAAAGGGCAGAAGAACGGGAACATCAAGAAGAACAGCAACCAGTTACTGCTCAAGAGAAGAAACCCAAGTCTGGACCAAAGCCTAAAACTGAGTGCTTCTACTGCAAGCAGACTGGTCATTGGAAGCGGAACTGCACCAAGTATTTGGCGGATATGAAGGATGGCAAGGTGAACAAAGGTATATGTGATATACATGTTATTGATGTGTACCTTACTAGAGCTCGCAGTAGCACCTGGGTATTTGATACTGGTTCTGTTGCTAATATTTGCAACTCGAAACAGGGACTACGGATTAAGTGAACACTAGCAAAGGACGAGGTGACGATGCGCGTGGGAAATGGTTCCAAAGTTGATGTGATCGCGGTCGGCACGCTACCTCTACATCTACCTTCGGGATTAGTATTAGACCTAAATAATTGTTATTTGGTGCCAGCGTTAAGCATGAACATTATATCTAGATCTTGTTTGATGCGAGACGGTTATTCATTTAAATCAGAGAATAATGGTTGCTCTATTTATGAGTAATATCTTTTATGGTCATGCACCCTTGAAGAGTGGTCTATTTTTGATGAATCTCGATAGTAGTGTTACACATATTCATAGTGTTGAAGCCAAAAGATGCAGAGTTGATAATGATAGTGCAACTTATTTGTGGCACTGCCGTTTAGGTCATATCGGTGTAAAGCGCATGAAGAAACTCCATACTGATGGACTTTTGGAACCACTTGATCATGAATCACTTGGTACTTGCGAACCGTGCCTCATGGGCAAGATGACCAAAACGCCGTTCTCCGGTACTATGGAGAGAGCAACAGATTTGTTGGAAATCATACATACAGATGCATGTGGTCTGATGAATGTTGAGGCTCGTGGCGGATATCGTTATTTTCTCACCTTCACAGATGATTTAAGCAGATATGGGTATATCTACTTGATGAAACATAAGTCTGAAACATTTGAAAAGTTCAAAGAATTTCAGAGTGAAGTTGAAAATCATCGCAACAAGAAAATAAAATTTCTACGATTTGATCGTGGAGGAGAATATTTGAGTTACGAGTTTGGTCTACACTTGAAACAATGCGGAATAGTTTCGCAACTCACGCCACCCGAAACACCACAGCGTAATGGTGTGTCCAAACGTCGTAATCGTACTTTACTTGATATGGTGCGATCTATGATGTCTCTTACTGATTTACCGCTATCGTTTTGGGGTTATGCTTTAGAGACGGCCACATTCACATTAAATAGGGCACCATCAAAATCCGTTGAGACGACACCTTATGAACTATGGTTTGGCAAGAAACCAAAGTTGTCATTTCTTAAAGTATGGGGCTGCGATGCTTATGTGAAAAAGCTTCAACCTGATAAGCTCGAACCCAAATCGGAGAAATGTGTCTTCATAGGATACCCAAAGGAGACAGTTGGGTACACCTTCTATCACAGATCCGAAGGCAAGACATTCGTTGCTAAGAATGGATCCTTTCTAGAGAAGAAGTTTCTCTCGAAAGAAGTGAGTGGGAGGAAAGTAGAACTTGATGAGGTAACTATACCTACTCCCTTGTTGGAAAATAATACATCACAGGAACCGGTTTCTGTGACGTCAAAACCAACTAGTGAGGAAGCTGATGATGATGATCATAGAACTTCAGATCAAGTTAATACAGAACCTTGTAGGTCAAACAGAGTAAGATCCGCACCAGAGTGGTACGGTAATCCTATTCTGGAAGTCATGCTACTAGATCATGATGAACCTATGAACTATGAAGAAGCGATGGTGAGCCCAGATTCTGCAAAATGGCTTGAAGCCATGAAATCTGAGATGGGATCCATGTATGAGAACAAAGTATGGACTTTGGTTGAATTGCCCGATGGTCGGCAAGCAATTGAGAATAAATGGATCTTCAAGAAGAAGACTGACGCTGATGGTAATGTTACTGTCTACAAAGCTCGACTTGTTGCAAAAGGTTTTCGACAAGTTCAAGGGGTTGACTACGATGAGACCTTCTCACCCGTAGCGATGCTTAAGTCTGTCCGAATCATGTTAGCAATTGCTGCATTTTATAATTATGAAATTTGGCAAATGGATGTAAAAACTGCATTCCTGAATGTATTTCTGGAGGAAGAGTTGTATATGATGCAACCAGAAGGTTTTATCGATCCAAAGGGAGCTAACAAAGTGTGCAAGCTCCAGCGATCCATTTATGGACTGGTGCAAGCCTCTCGGAGTTGGAATAAATGCTTTGATAGTGTGATCAAAGCATTTGGGTTTATACAGACTTTTGGAGAAGCCTGTATTTACAAGAAAGTGAGTGGGAGCTCTGTAGCATATCTAATATTATATGTGGATGACATATTATTGATTTGAAATGATATAGAATTTCTGGATAGCATAAAGGGATACTTGAATAAAAGTTTTTCAATGAAAGACCTCGGTGAAGCTGCTTACATATTGGGCATTAAGATCTATAGAGATAGATCAAAACGCTTAATTGGACTTTCACAAAGCACATACCTTGACAAAGTTTTGAAGAAGTTCAAAATTTATCAAGCAAAGAAAGGGTTCTTACCTATATTGCAAGGTGTGAAGTTGAGTAAGACTCAAAGCCCGACCACTGCAGAAGATAGAGAGAAAAAGAAAGATGTTCCCTATGCTTCAGCCATAGGCTCTATCATGTATGCAATGTTGTGTACCAGACCTGATGTGTGCCTTGCTATAAGTTTAGCAGGGAGGTACCAAAGTAATCCAGGAGTGGATCACTGGACAGCGGTCAAGAACATCCTGAAGTACCTAAAAAGAACTAAGGATATGTTTCTCGTATATGGAGGTGACAAAGAGCTCATCGTAAATGGTTACATTGATGCAAGCTTTGACACTGATCCGGACGATTTTAAATCGCAAACCGGATACGTGTTTACATTAAACGGTGGAGCTGTCAGTTGGTGCAGTTCAAAGCAAAGCGTCGTGGCGGGATCTACGTGTGAAGCGGAATACATAGCTGCTTGGGAAGCAGCCAATGAAGGAGTCTGGATGAAGGAGTTCATATCACATCTAGGTGTCATACCTAGTGCATCGAGTCCAATGAAAATCTTTTGTGACAATACTGGAGCGATTGCCTTAGCGAAGGAATCCAGATTTCACAAGAGAACCAAGCACATCAAGAGACGCTTCAATTCCATCCGGGATCTAGTCCAGGTGGGAGACATAGAGATTTGCAAGATACATATGGATCTGAATGTTGCAGACCCGTTGACTAAGCCTCTTCCACGAGCAAAACATGATCAACACCAAGACTCCATGGGTGTTAGAATCATTACTATGTAATCTAGATTATTGACTCTAGTGCAAGTGGGAGACTGAAGGAAATATGCCCTAGAGGCAATAATAAAGTTATTATTTATTTCCTTATATCATGATAAATGTTTATTATTCATGCTAGAATTGTATTAACCGGAAACATAATACATGCGTGAATATATAGACAAACAGACTGTCACTAGTATGCCTCTACTTGACTAGCTTGTTAATCAAAGATGGTTATGTTTCCTAACCATGAACAAAGAGTTGTTATTTGATTAACGAGATCAGATCATTAGTTGAATGATCTGATTGACATGACCCATTCCGTTAGCTTAGCACCCGATCGTTTAGTATGTTGCTATTGCTTTCTTCATGAGTTATACATGTTCCTATGACTATGAGATTATGCAACTCCCGTTTACCGGAGGAACACTTTTTGTGCTACCAAACGTCACAACGTAACTGGGTGATTATAAAGGTGCTCTACAGGTGTCTCCAAAGGTACTTGTTGGGTTGGCGTATTTCGAGATTAGGATTTGTCATTCCGAATGTCGGAGAGGTATCTCTGGGCCCTCTCGGTAATGCACATCACCTAAGCCTTGCAAGCATTGCAACTAATGAGTTAGTTGCGAGATGATGTATTACGGAACGAGTAAAGAGACTTGTCGGTAACGAGATTGAACTAGGTATTGGATACCGACGATCGAATCTCAGGCAAGTAACATACCGATGACAAAGGGAACAACATATGTTGTTATGCGGTCTGACCGATAAAGACCTTCGTAGAATACGTAGGAACCAATATGGGCATCCAGGTCCCGCTGTTGGTTATTGACCGGAGACGTGTCTCGGTCATGTCTACATTGTTCTCGAACCGTAGGGTCTGCACGCTTAAAGTTACGATGATAGTTACTTTAAGAGTTTATGTATTTTGATGTACCAAAGGTTGTTTATAGTCCCGGATGTGATCACGGACATGACGAGGAGTGTCGAAATGGTCGAGACATAAAGATTGATATATTGGATGACAATATTCGGACACCGGAAGTGTTCCGGGAGTTTTTGGAGAAAAACCGGAGTACTGGAGGGTTACCGGAACCCCCCCGGGAAGTAATGGGCCTTGATGGGCCCTAGTGGAGAGAGAGAGGGGCCGGCCAGGGCAAGAGGCGCGCCCCCTCCCCTTGAGTCCAAATAGGACAAGGAAGGGGGGGGGGGCGGCGCCCCCCTTGCCTTCCCCCTCTCCCACTCCATCCTTCCCCTCCTTCTCGGAATAGGAAAGGGAGGGGGGAAAGCTACTTGGAGTAGGTTTCCCCCTCCTAGGGTGCGCCTCCCCCTTGGCCGGCCCCCTCCTCCTCTCCTCCTTTATATACGGGGGCGGGGGGTACCCCATAGACACACAAGTTGATCTTCATGATCGTTCATTAGCCGTGTGTGGTGCACCCCTCCACGATATTACACGTCGGTCATATTGTAGCGGTGCTTAGGCGAAGCCCTGCGACAGTTGAACATCAAGATTGTTACCACGCTGTCGTGCTGACGGAACTCCTCCCCGTACCTCTTCTGGATCGGAGTTTGGGGTGCGTCATCGAGCTGTACGTGTGTCAAGAACTCGGAGGTGTCGGAGTAACGGTGCTTGGATCGGTTGGACTGGGAAGACGTACGACTAATTCCTCTACGTTGAGTCAACGCTTCCGCTTCGGTCTACGAGGGTACGTAGACAACACTCTCCCCTCTCGTTGCTATGCATCACCATGATCTTGCGTGTGCGTAGGAAATTTTTTGAAATTACTACGTTCCCCAACAAATTTATGCGTCGGATCCGGAGCAAAGCATATGGGAAAATGAACCCAGTCTACACATACTCGGGCTGTCCATGGATAGCGTTGGACAATTCGAAAGAATCAAGGTTATAAATATGCAAATGCATGCATATTTATAACTATGACGCTTTCGAACGGGAGACACATATTGGTTACACATACTGATGATTCAAGACACATATATAGCTAGCTACCAAATTTCATGTCATTTGTGCAAATAATTAATGGGGGAGAAGGACATGTCATTTGTGCTCACCCACGAACGAAGGGGCAGAGCTCGTCAAACGCACGGCGAGGTCGTCGAACACCAAACCTCGCAGCGATGAAACAACTGCACATTTAAATCTACCCGATCAACACAATTATATATGATGTTTTTCATAACAAAATCGAAAAATATATGACCTAACTAATAATTCACAAATATATAACCCTGTCTGTCGGTGTCAAAACCGGCGGATCTCGGGTAGGGGGTCCCGAACTGTGCGTCTAGGCGGATGGTAACAGGAGACAAGGGACACGATGTTTTTACCCAGGTTCGGGCCCTCTCGATGGAGGTAAAACAATACTCCTGCTTGATTGATATTGATGATATGGGTAGTACAAGAGTGGATCTACCACGAGATCAAGGAGGTTAAACCCTAGAAGCTAGCCTATTGTATGATTGTTGTAGTGGTTGTTCTATGGACTAAAACCCTCCGGTTTATATAGACACCGGAGAGAGCTAGGGTTACACAGAGTCGGTTACAATGGTAGGAGATCTGCATATCCGTATCGCCAAGCTTGCCTTCCACGCCAAGGAAAGTCCCATCCGGACACGGGTCGAAGTCTTCAATCTTGTATCTTCATAGTCTTGGAGTCCGGCTGACGATGATAGTCCAGCTGTCCGGACACCCCCTAGTCCAGGACTCCCTCAGTAGCCCCTGAACCAGGCTTCAATGACGATGAGTCCGGCGCGCATATTGTTCGGCATTGCAAGGCGGGTTCCTCCTCCGAATAATTCATAGAAGATTGCGAACACCAGGATAGTGTCCGGCTCGGCAAAATAAATTCCACATACCACCGTAGAGAGAATATTATGTATACAAGCTCAATCTGCTGACGTATTTTGTGGCATGACGTCACACCACCACCAAGCCTTTACTAGAATCGTTTTTTATTGTACCACCTTAGCGCGTTTAGTGAAGCGGTTTCCTTGGCACGTCTTTTCGAAGCAGAGATCGTGTTCCCCTTATCCCGGGATCCTCATCAATACGGACGTGGGTAACGCAACCGCGCCCGTTGCCACGCCCCCTCTATCGAAGGCGAGTCCCGAACAGTCGCGGAGACGGCTCTTGGTATTTTCCCTCGTTATAATAGGACCAAGGCTCGTTTCTTTTCTCCAATCCTCCATCGAATCTTCTCCTTGCTCCAAGTTCCAACACCCAGAGCCCTAGATTCGAGTGCTTCGGACCTTCAACAATGTCCGGCTCCGACCTTTAGGGCCGGTGGATGCCCTCCTCCGTCACGGAGGAGGACATGCTAAAGCTGCGAGAGGCCAAGTACCTGTCTTACGAGATTTCGCACAGGTTTCCCGCCGAACGGCAGGCCATCCCCACCCCTGAGCCCAGCGAGTACGTCGTCTTTGTGTCCCACCTCCGTCGGGGTTTAGGCTTCCCGATGGATCCTTTTGTGAGAGGGCTCATGTTCTACTATGGGTTGGAATTCCATGACTTGGATCTGGAGTCCATCCTCCATATTTCCACATTTATTGTCATCTGCGAAGCCTTCCTCCGCGTCACACCCCACTTCGGCCTGTGGCTGAAGACCTTCAATGTGGAGCCGAAGATGATCGAGGGGCGTCAAGCAGAGTGCGGCGGGGCGGCTGTGAGCAAGAGGGCCGATGCCCCGTGGCCCGAGGGCTCCTTCCAAGAGGAGCTGGGCTTATGGCAACAGGAGTGGTTCTATATCACCGCTCCAAAGGGCAGCGGGCAGAAGCCGCCGCCCATATTCCGCTCGGGACCTCCTCGACGGTTGATGTCATGGGTCAACCAAGGGCTCAACTGGGGGCCGTCAAAAGACGTGCCCCTATTGCAAGGCCGGATTCGAGACTTCCAAGCGAGGGAGATCGATCAGGTCATGGTGATGCAGGTTATGCTGATTAGGCGTCTCCTGCCCTGCAAACGCCGCCCTCTCCGGCTGTGGGAGTTTAATCCAGAGGGGCCACGAATTCTTCAACACTTCATGGGTATGACACCCGTGGAGATGTACAAATTATTCTTCGGATCACGAGAGGCGTGTCCAGAATTGACCGAGGACGCCGGCCTAAGCTCCAATCGCCCGGATACACAAGTAAGTAGATCCAAGTCCGGACATACCGTTTGTTTGCCTTCCAATGATTCGCCTTTTAACCCGTTGCCCTTTAACAGGAGTGGATAGCGCAAGCAAAGCTGATACGGTGTCCGGCGCCCCTCCTAGAGACCGCGCCGGATCCCATGCTGGTCAGGATGCTGGAGGTGGCGCCTTCAGAAGAAGGTGAAGGGGAAAACAGGGGAGCTACCGCCTCGCCCAAGGAGGCTCTTGAAGAAGGGGGGATCGAGAATCGCTCCCTCCAGGGGGAGAAGAGGACCGCGTCTGGAGACCCGGAGGCCAAAGCCCCTAAGCGGGGGAAGAAATCTTCACCGGAGGGTCCTGCGTCCGGGGAGGCCCCGGCCGCACAGTCTCCCCAAAAGAATCAGCCCTCCAGCGAGCCGTGAGTAGAAAAAAGGGAGTTCGGTAATAAGAGACATTCCTATTTGTGCTTCTGAGGATAACCGAAATTTTTACCTTGTAGTTCGGATCTCCGACCTTCTCAGATGAGCTCGTCTTCGGGGGATCTACGTCCGGAGATGGTGGAGAGCGAGACGCCTCCGTCCGCTGCGCCGTCAGATAGGGCAGACGAGCCTGAAGTGTCATCACGGAGCGTATCCCCGAGCCCGGCAGAGCCGAAGAGTTCGGCGCCGACTAGTGTTCGGCCGGGGGAGCTGAAGGATCTGCTTGAGAGGGCGTCCATCTCAGAAGATCACCATGCATTGATGAGTATGGTGATTGGAAGGATTTCGTCCGCCGAAATCGGATTGCATAATGTCGTCAGGAGTTTGCTGGCGGGGTTTGTGGTACGTAAAAATGACACACCTTTTTGACAGTTCTGCACATAAAAGTGCGCCCTGTATAGATAGTAGCCCCTGAGACTCGGTAGGTTGTCGAAAGCGACAGCGTGCCGAGGATCAAAATCGTAGGTATTGAGTGTCGCCTTTCCTATGCAGGTGGAGGATAGTCCGGGGGCCAGCCGGACTGATGGAGTTGCTGAATTAAAGCGGCAACTCGATGTTGCGGATGCGGACATCGCGCTAGTCAACAAGCGACTTGACGAGTCACAAGGTAAGTTGTTTCTACACAGTCACCTATTAAGGGAGCCAAAGCCCACCTCTTACCATATTTGTGCTTGACGCAGATGGTGCCGCTGCTGTGGAGAGACTTCGGGCAGAACTTGCTCAAGCCAAGGAGCAAGCCAGAAGGAGTGATGCAGCTGCCTTGAGGGCGGCCGAGGAGTTAGAAGCCGAAAGGGCTGCACACTGCCGAAGCAGGGAAGAGATGGCCGAAATGGCCGTTAAGTTGAAGGATGCTACCGACCGCAATGAGGCTCTTGAAAAGGAGCACCTATCGGAGCGAGAAGACCTGGGGAAGGCCACCGCCGAAGCCAAGGATGCCCGTTCTGCAATGCGGGCTATAAAGGAGGAGCTGCGCCAGGCCGGAGACATTGTGGCTGGCAAGCCTTTTTTGGTGCGCCGCAGGTTTACGGATCCAAAGTATGCCCAGCTTGGCCAGTTGTGGGGTCCGGAGGATCCTTATATGGACTTAGCGGCGAGTGCGGCGGATGCCGTTGTGCACTTCCGAAGTCAGAAGGATCACAAGACGGAAGAGCTGTTTTGGTGTCAATTCCATAGTCCGGATCATTCACTTCCGCTGACCGATCGGTTGGCCGAATGGGCTGCGCTGAATAGGTTGTCCGGACTTGCCATGACGGATATCGTGACTCATGTCTGGCTGGATAGGCCCAAGCCGAAGAGCTATTTTGGCTTATTGCAGCAATTTCTTGGGGCGGTGCCGCATATCAAGGCGATGAAGCGGTCGGCCTGCATAGAGGGTGCATGGATGGCACTCGCCCGTGTGAAGACACATTGGACGGAGATGGATTCCACCGCTATTGCGACCCAGGGTTCGGACGAGAGCCGGTTACCTGCCGAGCACTATTTTTGGGAAGTTCTGCGTGGTTCTCGTGTAATAGAGTCGCAATGCTAAAAAAATGTCACGTTCAAATGAACATTTTATTTTGTAAAACAATGTTTATAATGTAAGCGCTTTTTATACTTGTGCGTTCAAGTATTGAAATATCTCCTATGCGGCCGTTTATGTATACGTGTGTATAACCTGAAAGATGGCAGTCGTCGGCTTCAGCACCCACGCACAAGGTGCGGGGGTTTTCGCAAAAATAGCGCATTTTCACACTTAATCCGACGTCTCGGTCCTGTGAAGGAGGTGGTACCGTAGCAAACGAGGCAACCGGACTATAATGCTTTATCACTTTCACTTAGCCATGGGAGTTCGAGGGTGGGGCTATGATATAGCCCCTGGGGGCACCACGCTATCCGAATTCGGGGCGCGTATGTGCCTGACCGGGAAGCGGTCCTTCGTCAAAGCGAAGGAATTCTAAACTTTCCTGTGGTCGATCGAGTGGTTGACCAGTCTCTCATTGAATCATGACAGTCAGCTTTCGGCTTTCTCTACTGAGGTGCTCGCCCAGCCGAACTGGGGCACAATCGCAGTAGTTCTCCTGGTGCCGCGTTAGCCGATGATACGGAACGTAAGGCAGCAAAACAAAGGAGCCGGGCAAACCCAACATTTGACCAAAGGCATGATTCGGAGCTGATGCATATAAGGCCTAACTCGAGACGCCGAACACTCCCTAAGGTGTTCGGTCTTTATAATAACGGGCGGAACAATGCCCTAAGCCCCTAGTGTCCAGGTACGGGCGAGGTCCTCTGATGCGGCCGATGCCAAAACGTCAGTCTCCTCTCTGGTTATCATGAAAAACCAGGGGATTATAGCAACAAGAGACAGTAAAAAAGGTTTACGCAGGGTCTTAATCTGAAAAGAATCCTTGCAATGGGTCCCTACTGCACGTCTGCGCCTGTGTCTCCGTTGTGCCGTATCCTGGACGGGTGTGCACGTTGTTCATCTGTAAAAAGAGAGGAACTTAGTTTGAAAGGGAATCGTACGGAAAGTGCATAAAAAATGGAAATATTAATGAATGAATAAGGCTGAGCCTATATTAGCTCATTATTGCTTATACGCACAGCCCCTTGTGAAGGGGTGTGCGGCTAGGGAGCCCCTAGCTTATTTATGCCGGACTCGTCTAGCCGTGTCCGGGGTCTTTGAACGACCTTTTAATGAAATGATGCCACGTGGACCGGGCATTTTAAGTGTAAGAGACGCGTAATGTGGTATTGCGTTAAAGCGGACAAAAGCTTCACGTCCCAATAGTGCTTGATAGCCACTTTTGAATGGGGCGACATGAAAGATTAGCTTTTCGCGTCAGAAGTTGTCCGGTGACCCGAACACAACTTCTAGTAATAAGGAGCCAGTGCACTTGGCGCAAGGGCCTGGCGTTACTCCTTTAAAGGAAGTGCGGCTATGTCGAATTTTAGTAAGGTCTATCCCCAACTTACGGATTGTGTTCGGATATAGCAGGTTTAAATCGCTGCCGCCGTCCATCAGGACTTGTGTAAATTGTATTCCGTCAATTATAGGATCCAATATCAGGGCAGTCCATCCTGCGTTTCCAATGCTTCTGGAATAATCCAGTTGGTCGAAGGTGATTGGTTTTGACATCCAACTCCGAGGTTCCGCTGGGGTGGACCGTGCGGCACTTATTTTACCGGGTGCCGCATTGTTTTTCCGTAATATCACATGAAGTGAGTTTACTGTTTTGACTTCTTGTGGGAAAGTCTTTTGTTTTCCGGTGCTCTGCTAGTGGGGTTCATCATCATCTCCGCTTGGTGCGTCGAGCCCCTTGTGTTCGGCGTTGAGTCGGCCGGACTGTTTGAAAACCCAACAATCTTGGTGGGTGTGGTTTGCAGGCCTTCCGGAGGTACTGTGGATTTGGCATATCCGATCCAAAATTTTGTTTAAGTTGGAGAGCTCGTCACTGTTATCCTTAAGAGGCAGTGTTTTATTGTTTGGCCGTGAGCTTTTGAATCCGGCGTTGACCGCCGTGTTCTTTGGGCTTTTTTCTTTATTCCGGCGCTGATCCTTTCTGCGCCGTGATTTTCCGTTTCCATCTCTGATCTCAGATGTACTTGGGTCGCTGGTGCTGCATCTTGCTAGCCAGCTGTCTTCCCCCGCGCAAAAGCGGGTCATGAGGCTTGTTAGCGCTGCCATTGTCCTCGGCTTTTCTTGGCCGAGGTGTCTGGCGAGCCATTCGTCTCGGACGTTGTGTTTAAAAGCTGCTAAGGCTTCCGCGTCCGGATAGTCGACTATTTGGTTCTTTTTGGTAAGGAACCTGTTCCAGAATTTGGGCGCTGACTCTCCGGACTGTTGAGTGATATGACTTAGATCGTCTGCATCCGGAGGGCGGACATAAGTCCCTTGAAAATTTGCTCTAAATGCGTCCTCAAGCTCTTCCCAACTTCCAATAGTGTTTTCTGGGAGGCTTTTGAGCCAATGCCGAGATGGCCCCTTGAGCTTGAGGGGTAGATATTTTATGGCGTGGAGATCATCTCCTCTAGCCATGTGTATGTGTAGTATGTACTCCTCTATCCAGACTCCAGGGTCTGTTGTTCTGTCATAAGCCTCTATGTTTATGGGCTTGAACCCTGCTGGAAATTCATGATCTAGCACCTCATCGGTGAAACATAGTGGGTGTGCGGCGCCCCTGTATTTTGGTGTGCCGCTGTCTTCGAACACTTGGCGTGTTGTGTTGCTTCCTGGGGCCCTCTGTTTTGGCCCGTAAATGGACCTGGCTGGGCCATCTGTTTTCCCAGGATCATGAGTTGGCTTGTGTGCGGCGCCGCTTGTCGCTTTTGGCCTGTCATCTGGCCGTCTATCCAGCCAAGCGGCCTCTTTGTTCTTTGACTGTGGGGGCTCTATGGCTTCCTCGTCAAATTCTGGCAGCAGCTTGCGCTTCGGGTAGCTCTTTGTTTGGTGGCCATTGCCTTATTTGTCTGCGGTCTTGAGTACTTTGCTCCACCTCATTCTGAGTATGTCTTCCGCTGTTTTGAGCTTTCGTTTTTCCTTCTTCACACTTCTTGCAGTGGCGACGAGTCTTTTGTGAAGGTTCTTATGCTCTGGTGGTGTGTCCGGCGTAAGGTCGTCTGGACTGTTGGTTTTGCCGGGCATGGATTGATTATCCGATTCGTCCTGTTCGGACGGTTGCTTGGTTGCATGTTCGTCGTCCACTGGTTTGCCCTGCTCTATTGCTGGGTCATTAGGAGCGCTGTTTTTGTCGAGGCGGGACTTAGGGCGGCCTCTGCGTCGCCGTTTTGGTTGTTTGTCGGCTGGATTATTCTTTGTCGTGCCCCGTTGGTCCTCCTTATCGCTTCCTTTTGGGGTGTCCACCATGTATATGTCGTACGACGAGGTGGTCTTCCAGTGCCCTGTAGGCGCTGGTTCTTGGTCGTCTCCGGCATCGTCGTCCATACCGTCGATGTCTTCGGAGTCGTCGTCTAGCATATCGGTTAGATCGTCAACAGTGGCTACAAAGTGGGTGGTGGGTGGGATTTGAATTTAGGATGTCGCCAAAGGGTGAGTGCTGAAAGATGTCCGCCACGGTGAACTCCATGATCGGCGCCAAATCGGATTTGATTGGCAGGGGCGCAGGAGGTTCGGAGTCCGGCAGGGAGTCCGGCACCTCGGAGTCACGGGCTTTATAAGGGACAAGGTCAGTATTCGGCTCCATCGTCGTAGCAGTTGCAGCCCCCGAGGCGGTGTCCAGCCACCTGTCCTCGATCCGCACGATCGGCTCCGGACTATGGGTCGGAGCGGATCCGTGTGCGGCCTCCAAAGCACTGTCCGGCGGCAGAGTTAGATCGCGCCCATCGTGACAGTGCGGCGCGCTCGGCAGTGGCTCGGATCCATCAAAGATCAAGTCTCCGCGGATGTCTGCCGTGAAGTTTAGGCTTCCAAACCTGACCTGATGGCCAGGGGCGTAGCTTTCGATCTGCTCCAGATGGCCAAGTGAATTGGCCCGCAGTGCGAAGCCGCCGAATACGAAGATCTGTCCGGGGAGAAAAGTCTCACCCTGGACGTCGTTGTTGTTGATTGAAGAAGCCATCAAGCCTATCGGTGACGACGCAGAGGAACTCTCAATGAAAGCACCAATGTCGGTGTCAAAACCGGCGGATCTCGGGTAGGGGGTCCCGAATTGTGCGTCTAGGCGGATGGTAACAGGAGACAAGGGACACGATGTTTTTACCCAGGTTCGGGCCCTCTCGATGGAGGTAAAACCCTACTCCTGCTTGATTGAGATTGATGATATGGGTAGTACAAGAGTGGATCTACCACGAGATCAAGGAGGCTAAACCCTAGAAGCTAGCCTATGGTATGATTGTTGTAATGGTTGTTCTACGGACTAAAACCCTCCGGTTTATATATACACCGGAGAGGGCTAGGGTTACACAGAGTCGGTTACAATGGTAGGAGATCTACATATCCGTATCGCCAAGTTTGCCTTCCACGCCAAGGAAAGTCCCATCCGGACACGGGTCAAAGTCTTCAATCTTGTATCTTCATAGTCTTGGAGTCCGGCTGACGATGATAGTCCGGCTGTCTGGACACCCCCTAGTCCAGGACTCCCTCACAAATATATAACCCCGTCGGCCTCTGGAAGGCCAAAGAGCACCTTTTCGGGAGGTTTAGGGGGTCGGGGTGTCATGTCGGTGTCCGGGTGCTGTTTCGGGGTTAGGGTGTCGTGTCAGGGTCGGGGTGTCGGGGTGTGGTGTCGTGGTCTGTGTGTCAGGGTGTGGTGTCGTGGTCTGTGTGTCAGGGCGTGGTGTCGGGGTCGGGGGGTCGGGGTCAGGGTGTCGGGGTCAGGTGTCGGGGTGTGGTGTCGGGGTCGGGGTGTCGGGGCCAGTGGTCGGGGTGTTTCCTTCTATCCTTCTTCTTATTTCGTTCTCTTCTTCTTCTTTTTTCTTCTTCTTTCCTTTCTTCTTCTTCTTCTATCCTTCTTCTTCTTTCATTTCTTCTTCTTCTTCTTCTTCTTTCCTTTCTTCTTCTTTCCTTTCTTCTTCTTCTTCTTTTTTCATCTTTTTTCTACTTCTTCTACTTCTTCTACTTCTTTTCTTCTTCTTTTTCATCTTTTTTCTACTTCTTTTCTTTTCTTCTTTTTCATCTTTTTTCCACTTCTTCTTCTTTTCTTCTACATATTCTTTTTTCTAACACTAACACTAAACTTTCTTCTTTTCTAACACTAAATCTAACACTAACACTAACACTAACAATTAAACAAGAATTAAATAGCAAAAAAAAGAAAAACAGAAAAGAAACTCACCGAAGGGGGCGACGCTAGCGCCGGGGTGGTGGGTGGGTGGGGGGCGGCGGGGCTCTGGGGCAGTGGGATGGCCAGGCGGCGGGGGCGGGGGCGGCGCCGGGCGGGAGGGCACTAGTGCAGAACCGGGCAATAGCACCGGTTCGTAAGGCCCTTTAGTGCCGGTTACATAACCGGCACTAAATTGCGGTCACTAAAGCCCCCCCCCCCTTTAGTACCGGTTCAGCACGAACCGGTGCTAAAGGGCAACCACGTGGCACGAGCCAGCTCCGGGGGCCTGGAGCCCTTTAGTACCGGTTGGTAACACCAACCGGTACTATAAGGTTTGGTGGGTTTTTAGTTTTATGATTTCTTTTTCATTTAATTTTGTGTTTTGATTTTAATTCTTTTTCGTTTGCTGGTATTTTACGATACTACACATTGTACACGTTATGCATATATATATAAATAGAATTTCTAGTAAAACCAATCATCGAGTTCAACATGATTGTCATGATATTATAAGCGTTCATATATAACACCACAAAAGCAAATCACTTAAGTTCAGAACGAAGAACACAGACATGAAAGGACAAGTACTAATTAAGAGCAGCATGAAGAACTAGCTGAATCACTCCTGCTAGCTACTCTCTCTCTCTGGTAAAATAGCATAGAACATGTATAGCTCTCCTGATTGATCATACTGGAGCATGCCGATGAACCTCTCTCCTATTCGTGGGCTGCGCTTCTCATTGCTGCCCCCTAGTACTTCTCTGCGATCATTAACAATTTTCCTCCAATCTTTCACTATTAAGCATTCATCGCTTCTAGAAATCCTGAATGCATTCATGTGCAATGCAGGATATCTTGGCCGTAAGCTAACAATTGACGTCTGACCTTTAGTCTTGATCCCCTGAGGCACAACTGTCATCGGGAGTCCCTATTGAAGAACATCGTATAGTACTTAATTAATATACTTAGCAATGAAAGTTTAGCAAAAAAAATATGTATGCAAAATATGCAGTGAGGACAAATAGTAAATATCTTACCATAATTCCTAAATAGATGTGACCGTAGTTCAATACCATCACTATTGGTCGCACGTTTTGAGTACTAACATTTCTAAGTGCAGGAAGAAAATTTGTCTTGACAGTATGAAGATCCTCAAGCTATGAAACATAATGACTTATCTCCTCGCAGTTTAGTTTAGCTCTGGGACAGTAGTAGGTCCTGTCTACCAAGCACCGGACATGTTTGGTTGAATGGAGATGAGCTGTCAATAGAAATTAGTTGTCAGTTATTTTTGAAATAAGCAATATCAAAAACAAAAATATAGTTGAGAAGAACTCACATAATGGTAGAACTGGAGGCGTCTACACATCGACCCATATGTCTCTATTACCTTCAATATCATCTTCCGGACGAATATCAAAGGTGATAACCATACCAGGCTCAAATGCATAAGCCTTGCATAGTGCTTGCCAAGTTTTGCATTCAAAATAGATGTACGTGTGTGTATTTTATACTTTGGCGTTGAAAGTATAACCATCATGCTCAGTTTTCAGGTAAGCTCTCTTTACCTCCATAGTTTCCATATCTTTGAAACCTATCTTATCCAAGACAAAAATTCTTGCATGGCAGGGGATGCGCTAGTAGAATAGTGAAAATTAAAAATTATAAGTTAGGCAAATGAAGCATATATAAGTCATGTTTAATTACGAAAACAGACTTGTCATTGTCACTTACTATATCAAATTCGAAAGTCTCATCCAGCTTGATGCTGAATCGCCTACCATCAACAAGGAAATTTCTGTCGCA